>LS997565.1:37831018-38178518 GCA_000469685.2 Haemonchus contortus
GGCAACACCAATCTTCCAATTACCTTTGTTTCGCATTTCTTCCTCACCTGAATAAATCAAAATGAAAGATTGATTCGAGTCAACAAGGTCATGTAAAGCAAAACGATTGCTCCCGGTGAGGCTCGAACTCACGACCTTCAGATTATGAGACTGACGCGCTGCCGACTGCGCTACGGAAGCTTGTAGTAAGCCCGGCTGCATAAGTATACGAACACTGTCTTTGTTCTGGGAAATTCCTTCCTTGCCAGACTAATTGAAAACGAAGGAAATCATGGAGCAGGTGCTGCACCACCAATCTTCCAATACCTTTGTTTCGCTACTTCCTCCCTTGCCTGAATAAATCAAAATGAAAGATTGATTCGAGTCGACAAGGTCATGCAAAGCAAAACGATTGCTCCCGGTGAGGCTCGAACTCACGACCTTCAGATTATGAGACTGACGCGCTGCCGACTGCGCTACGGAAGCTTGTACTACGGGCGGCTGCATAAGTATACGAACACTGTCTTTGTTTTGGGAATTCCTTCCTTGCCAGACTAATTGAAAACGAAGGAAATCATGGAGCACGTGCTGCAACACCAATCTTCCAATACCTTTGTTTCGCTACTTCCTCCCTTGCCTGAATAAATCAAAATGAAAGATTGATTCGAGTCGACAAGGTCATGCAAAGCAAAACGATTGCTCCCGGTGAGGCTCGAACTCACGACCTTCAGATTATGAGACTGACGCGCTGCCGACTGCGCTACGGAAGCTTGTACTACGGGCGGCTGCATAAGTATACGAACACTGTCTTTGTTTTGGGAAATTCCTTCCTTGCCAGACTAATTGAAAACGAAGGAAATCATGGAGCAGGTGCTGCAACACCAATCTTCCAATACCTTTGTTTCGCTACTTCCTCCCTTGCCTGAATAAATCAAAATGAAAGATTGATTCGAGTCGACAAGGTCATGCAAAGCAAAACGATTGCTCCCGGTGAGGCTCGAACTCACGACCTTCAGATTATGAGACTGACGCGCTGCCGACTGCGCTACGGAAGCTTGTACTACGGGCGGCTGCATAAGTATACGAACACTGTCTTTGTTTTGGGAAATTCCTTCCTTGCCAGACTAATTGAAAACGAAGGAAATCATGGAGCAGGTGCTGCAACACCAATCTTCCAATACCTTTGTTTCGCTACTTCCTCCCTTGCCTGAATAAATCAAAATGAAAGATTGATTCGAGTCGACAAGGTCATGCAAAGCAAAACGATTGCTCCCGGTGAGGCTCGAACTCACGACCTTCAGATTATGAGACTGACGCGCTGCCGACTGCGCTACGGAAGCTTGTACTACGGGCGGCTGCATAAGTATACGAACACTGTCTTTGTTTTGGGAAATTCCTTCCTTGCCAGACTAATTGAAAACGAAGGAAATCATGGAGCAGGTGCTGCAACACCAATCTTCCAATACCTTTGTTTCGCTACTTCCTCCCTTGCCTGAATAAATCAAAATGAAAGATTGATTCGAGTCGACAAGGTCATGCAAAGCAAAACGATTGCTCCCGGTGAGGCTCGAACTCACGACCTTCAGATTATGAGACTGACGCGCTGCCGACTGCGCTACGGAAGCTTGTAGTAAGGGCGGCTGCATAAGTATACGAACACTGCCTTTGTTTTGGGAAATTCCTTCCTTGCCAGACTAATTGAAAACGAAGGAAATCATGGAGCAGGTGCTGCAACACCAATCTTCCAATACCTTTGTTTCGCTACTTCCTCCCTTGCCTGAATAAATCAAAATGAAAGATTGATTCGAGTCGACAAGGTCATGCAAAGCAAAACGATTGCTCCCGGTGAGGCTCGAACTCACGACCTTCAGATTATGAGACTGACGCGCTGCCGACTGCGCTACGGAAGCTTGTACTACGGGCGGCTGCATAAGTATACGAACACTGCCTTTATTTTGGGGAATTCCTTCCTTGCCAGACTAATTGAAAACGAAGGAAATCATGGAGCAGGTGCTGCAACACCAATCTTCCAATACCTTTGTTTCGCGACTTCCTCCCTTGCCTGAATAAATCAAAATGAAAGATTAATTCGAGTCAACAAGGTCATGTAAAGCAAAACGATTGCTCCCGGTGAGGCTCGAACTCACGACCTTCAGATTATGAGACTGACGCGCTGCCGACTGCGCTACGGAAGCTTGTACTACGGGCGGCTGCATAAGTATACGAACACTGTCTTTGTTTTGGGAAATTCCTTCCTTGCCAGACTAATTGAAAACGAAGGAAATCATGGAGCAGGATGCGGCCACTTCGATCTTCCAGTACCTTTGTTTCGCAATTTCCCTTGCCCCTGAATAAATCAAAATGAAAGATTGATTCGAGTCAACAAGGTCATGTAAAGCAAAACGATTGCTCCCGGTGAGGCTCGAACTCACGACCTTCAGATTATGAGACTGACGCGCTGCCGACTGCGCTACGGAAGCTTGTAATAAGGGCCGGCTGCATAAGTATACGAACACTGCCTTTGTTCTGGGGAATTCCTTCCTTGCCCGACTAATTGAAAACGAAGGAAATCATGGGCAGATGCGGCCACTTCGATCTTCCAGTACCTTTGTTTCGCAATTTCCTTCCTCACCTGAATAAATCAAAATGAAAGATTGATTCGAGTCAACAAGGTCATGTAAAGCAAAACGATTGCTCCCGGTGAGGCTCGAACTCACGACCTTCAGATTATGAGACTGACGCGCTGCCGACTGCGCTGCGGAAGCTTGTAGTAAGCCCGGCTGCATAAGTATACGAACATTGCCTTTGTTCTGGGGAATTCCTTCCCTGCCCGACTAGTTAAAAACGAAGGAAATCATGGAGCAGATGCGGCCACTTCGATCTTCCAGTACCTTTGTTTCGCAATTTCCTTCCTCACCTGAATAAATCAAAATGCAAGATTGATTCGAGTCAACAAGGTCATGTAAAGCAAAACGATTGCTCCCGGTGAGGCTCGAACTCACGACCTTCAGATTATGAGACTGACGCGCTGCCGACTGCGCTACGGAAGCTTGTAGTAAGGCCGGCTGCATAAGTATACGAACATTGCCTTTGTTCTGGGGAATTCCTTTCCTGCCCGACTAATTGAAAACGAAGGAAATCATGGAGCAGATGCGGCCACTTCGATCTTCCAGTACCTTTGTTTCGCAATTTCCTTCCTCACCTGAATAAATCAAAATGCAAGATTGATTTGAGTCAACAAGGTCATGTAAAGCATAACGATTGCTCCCGGTGAAGCTCGAACTCACGACCTTCAGATTATGAGACTGACGCGCTGCCGACTGCGCTACGGAAGCTTGTAGTAAGCCCGGCTGCATAAGTATACGAACACTGCCTTTGTTCTGGGGAATTCCTTTCCTGCCCGACTAATTGAAAACGAAGGAAATCATGGAGCAGATGCGGCCACTTCGATCTTCCAGTACCTTTGTTTCGCAATTTCCTTCGTCACCTGAATAAATCAAAATGAAAGATTGATTCGAGTCGGCAAGGTCATTCAAAGCAAAACGATTGCTCCCGGTGAGGCTCGAACTCACGACCTTCAGATTATGAGACTGACGCGCTGCCGACTGACCTACGGAAGCTTGAAGTGGAAGCACCTACGTCATCAGTGAGAAAGGCATTAGATGCGCTCTGGATTTTCCAAAGAAATCGTAAAATTACCGGTAGAGATGGTTAACCGTCCTTAACCAACGACCTTTTGCCGTATATACCGCACTGCGACTCATGACTCAGTGGCATTATAACGCTATCTTCCTAACACAAATATAAGGGAGACAGCGGTAAGTTTCATTCGCTACTGACAATCGCTCGTGGCGACAGCGGATTTTTATATCCGCTTTAACGGTGAAACCTTGGTGAGTTATGTTTCGAATTATGGGTTTTGAATTCGCCGTAACATTCGCCAGGAAGCAATGCGCTTTTCGGATACTGTGCGAAGTCTCAAGTTGCTTCAGGCCTCTGAGGAAAACGATAACGTCGAAACGTCAGGCCCTTCATTTAGAAAGTTGTTCCACCTACCAGCCACGCATACACAAGAAGATTTCAATCATAAACAAGTGTGCCGAGGTTAAAGCAAGAAAGAAGTTGAAGTCTCATCTTTTTTTTTTGAAAACTTCGTTTTTGAAAACTGTCTTGCTGAAAGCGATAGACACGTTTGTAAACCAAAAACGGAAAAAAAAGTCAAATCCACGAGCACATAGGGCTTCAATACAAGTTTATTTGAGCAAAACAAGAAATGACAATAAATTAACAATTTTAATCAAAGCCTAACAATAATAATAATAACAATGCCATGATATGACCGTGCATTTGCAGTTTAATGAAGGATTCAGCGGAATCTTACGAGCATTTGAAAATAGAGATCTGACGAGAACTTAGTTCTCAGGTTTTGCTTTAGCATACTTGTTTGCGACCGGTTTGAGTGCAAACATTTTAACTTTATACATCCCACTAGGAAAGCCTGTTTGTAAATTTTCAGCAACAACTCTTAGACCTGCTCTATCGAATAACTCCAACACAAGTGCTTCTGGTCTCGTCCAGCTGTAGTCCTCACAATCAAACTCAGATTCTTGTTGTGCGGAGAGGTTATCCTTGAACACTATGACACCGTCATCAGTGAGGCCTTCCTTAAGATGAGGCAGTGAGATACATTTCAAACACACTGTTCATGATACAGTGCTTGAACTCACTATGCAACGGCTAAGGAAGTTGACCATGTCACTGTCTGTTAAATGGCCTGAACACCATTGTATCCATATCATATCAAAAGTTGAAGGATCGGGATAGAAATTTTGTAGTCCAACCTGCACTCTGGTCACGTTTCCCTGTCCTATAAAATCAAACAAGCCTGAGATCACATTGGATATGGGAAATTAGAGCCAACTAACCTACGTATGAAACACTTTTCTCTAGAAGCTCCCCTACAGGCTCGACCATCACCACGTTCTTAAACAATGGTAGTAGCAAATGTCGTGTCACACGTCCGATGCCTGCACCACAGTCTGCTGCACGATTATTTTCAACCAGAAACTTCTGCAAGAAAATTCACTTCTACTCATGGATCCTTGCGAATATGAAAAGATGTGAACCATTCAAGGAGCTAACCTGACCTTGCAATTAAGAAAAACAACAATTTTTTGATTGCGATTCCGTCAAGAATGAATTTTGTGTGTCGCTACATAGCTGAGCGGAACGAAGTCGTTTGCAGAAAAAAACAGGAACATTTGGCACTAAGCAAGCCACTTGGCACTAAGCAAGCCTGATTTGGAGAGGAAGAGGGGGGGGGGGGGGGGGTTGACACGTGTTCGACAACCATTTAAAGAGTTGTAGTGTTTGGGCGCGAATTACCATTAACTTGGACTGTGGTTTGAATTCTGACAAACGCCCAAGTCACAGTCTTCACAAATGCGTTTGAAACTAATAGAGAGACCAATAAATTCAAAGCTGACAATAACAGGCGCCAATAGCACGATATTTGATTCCCCGGAAAATGGGTGTGATAGCGGGTGCCACTTGACGCTCATCATTCCCACAAGAAACCAACTGCCTCGCAAAATTCTATAAAATCGGTTGCTAGCACGCACAACTGAATATTGCAGATTACACTTATATTAGAAGAAGACCCAACCATCGAACTGCTGAACACTTCTATGCCAATCGTGCCATAAGAAAGAACTCTCATCACAAGAAAAATCAGCAGAACTCTTAAAAAATTTAAATACACCAATAACGCTTAGTTTATAAGGGGGAAAATTCTTTAGAAAACCCAATTGCTCGTGGTTAATATTATATAGGCTGCTTCACTCAAGAGGTATAAAGCAGAAAAAACAGAGGGGCAAGACAACGGAAGAGAATCAGTAAATCATATTCCCCCAGGGCGCACTAGATAGATTAGATTATTGAGGAGGGGATTGATTCGAAGCAACATAAGCGAAAGCGAAATCTAGTGGAAATTGCAGGAATATCACATCTATTAAAAAGCCATGCCTGCCTTCATATGGAAAAAATGTTTCAAAAGCCTGCCAAAAAACCCGTACCAAATTTTTCCCAGCAACCTGTGACTGCACATGGGTTTTGCTCCCCCTTCGCTAAACTTAACACATTGAAAAAACTTTTCAACAGGACCTTACTTCTCCCTGATGTGTATATTGAACAAAGTCAATAAATGAAAAAAAAAACAAAAGCATTACAGATCTCGGCAGATGGAACACGTACCAACAGTGCGTATTGAAGAGCAACGTACCTTATCTCTCAATTTTTTGATGAAACTTTTTGAAGCTCTTATGTCCGGAACATGTAAGTTGGCGAACCCTCCAAGCATACCATCAATGTCTCTGCTTGCATTGGACCAGAATTCTTCGGCCTGAATAAGACGGAATAAGTGTTAATTGATAGAAAAAACGTGTTATCTTCCGGTGAAACAAACCACCTTAGCAGAGCTTACGATATGGAGGAAATGCCAAATAAGAAGCGTTGAAGGATGATGTTGAAAAAACATGATAGTTTTTTTAAGAAAAGCGCTGGAACTCCTGGTCGCTTGGAATTTGTTGGAATGAGAGTGATGAAACAAGATGTCTAGATCCAAACCAGTAGTTACCAACAGTCCAAAACAATAGCTCTTAGCCAATAGTTACTTTTCGAAAGTCAAAAAAACACATTAAGCCCTTATTTCACTCACAGCGACTGGATAGTAACTTGGCTCTTACTCAACTGGTTCTCTCATGAACGTTTCTGATTGGAAGTAGAAATTAACAAGTTATGAGACCAATATAAACCAACAGATGAGGAGAGTAAGAGCTGAATAAGCGCTCTTATTCACGAGCTAAATGAACTCGAACAGTGAGAAAACTAAGCTTTGTTTTTTCTCATCCTCCTGTAAACGAATGGAAAAACACGAAATTATTTGAGAAAGAAAAAATAAATTTCAAGAAATAGTTGGTAAAAACTGCTATAACCTGGAAACTTCCCTTTTGGACTCCTAAACTAACATTTATGGGGAAACATTATCACTCAACAATTTCTAGCTGTTTGAAAGTTCAAGGAGTTAGATGATTGTTCTACAAACTAGGAAATTACCCCAATATTGAAAACAAAGCCAAATAATAAGGAAGAATGGAAAAGTTCATATATGTCGGCCCGAGATTGCTTCTTGGCTTCTCGCCACTCTCTAAACAATATAAGAAAAAATTCAAGTGCAACATTTGGTCACACTTTCTTTCCAGAATTGAAATACGTCGGACTTTCTGCAGAAAGTGCAAATGCTATCTGAATACCGACGTCGGACCTTTTCGTATGGATATTTTACTAGAAATTCGGAAAGCTGACGTCCGTGTAACTGAGTAAGCAGAGCGACTCAATTTCGCTTAAAGAGTTTTCAATTAGAATTCTCTAACGAGTGTTACTCATGGCTGTGAATGTAAAAATCGCACTGTAGTGTTGAAGAAAAGTGTAATCATCATACAATACTCATCACGTAGAATTGGAAAATGACGTTGGTCGAAGAACACAAGTATTATTTGCTGAAACTCTGGATCCACAACGAAATGGTCGCTCGTGAATGGTGCTATACAAGTCCCTAGTGAATGCATTTAAATAGCCCCAGCCTCTGGTCTATTTAAATGCATTCAGCTTGAGTAAAAAAAAGAATACAGTATAGGAGACAGAGTGTACTATAGAAGAAGGAATAAAGAGCAGACTTATAGAACCTAATAAATTGATGCATTTAATACTAGGTTCCATAAATTTAGTCAAGAAAGGAGAAAGTAATTCAGTATGGCTTTGTCAGACAACATTCTGAGCTTGGCAGAATAAAAAAGGAACCGCAAAGTTACACGTAGTCAAAGATGAAAACAACTTACCTTTTTGTAAAATTCCTCCGCATTAGCTGGATCTGATTTTGATTGAGATAAAGCCATAGAAGGCACTAGTCCAAAACGATTAATACGGAGACCAGACCAAAATCTGCTGCAAAATTCCCAATGGCGTGAACAGTTCAGTGTTCTGTAAGGAAGTATTAAATGATTAGCATAAACAAACAAATATCAATAGATACAATACATTCAGTCAGAGAACAATGGTGATTGATGGAACAGTTGCCATGACTTCAGTCGGAATGATCGCAAAACAGTATTGGGAATTTCGAAGGCTACTTCCAGAAATATTGAATGACAGGACAACTAAATAAAGAGCGACACCTTTAAAGTGGAATGATAACCAATTTCGCAAAAGAACTGGGTGGGAAGCGGTAGTTTGGCGCGACAATTTGCACCCACTTTGGCATTGGGGCGCATGTTCTCCAATTATTAGGCTGTAAGGAAAGTTCTAGCCGTTCCCACGTACGTGCCATATGAATTAAAAGTTAGGCGGCTGTTCATTCAGTCTAATCGACATATTGTGCTCCTTAGGTAAGTCATTAGTTGCTCTTCCTGTCATACCGCTTTCCCCAGAATCTGTAAGGTTTTGGAATTTCTAGGAGGGTCTTTTTGGCAGAATGGATAGGACTTCTTTTTGAATGGTTTTATTTCACGAGTTCAAACTTGGTTGAACTGCGAAGGAGGCAGCCACAAACATCAATGTTACGTGGGGAGAAGGCACTGCATCGGAGCGAACGGTTTGTCGCTGGTTTCAGAAGTTTAGAAGTTGAGACGAGACACTGAAAGACAAGAGCGAGTTGGTCGACCATCGTTAATTGATCACGATGTTTTGCTAAGAGCGGTCGAAGAAGATCGACGTCAACCTTTGAGAGAGATTGCCAAGAAGATGGTTGTCACCACACACTTCTCGCTGCCCTCCTCAAGCAGCTTTGAATGGTGAAGAAGCTTGCCAAGTGGGTGCCGCACGAACTCACGGAGCAGCAGCAATTGAAGCGCGCAGAGGTTTTAAGTTCGCTGTTGAGAGGAAATGATGTTGAGATTTTTCTCCATCGTATTGTAACGTGTGATGAGAAATGGATCTTGTATGATAACTGGAAGCGTTCTGCTCAGTGGGTGGGTGTGGATGAGCCTCCGAAAAGTTTCCTAGACCAGGTTTACACGTCACGAAGAAAATGATCACAGTTTGGTGGTCCAGCCATGGATTAACCCACTACGCCTTTCTTCCTCCAAGTCGAACCATCATCGCACAGCCCCTATTGTGATCAAATTCACGAGAAATACACGAACTGGGGTAAATGCAGCCAGCACTAGTCAATCGCTACGCTCTGCTGCTCTTGCACGACAATGCACAACCGCATGTGTCACAAACTGCCTTCCAGAAGCTGAACGAGCTGCGAATCGAAGCTCTCCCTCATCCATTCTACTCACCAGACCTGTCACCAACAGACTACCATTTGTTCAAACATCTGGGCAACTCCTTAAAGGAACGAGTATTCAAAAATCAAGGCGACGTGGAAGCTGCCTTTCTCGAGATCTTGGAGTCCAGATCTCCGAACTTTCAGAAGAATGGGATAAACAGACTTGTATCACGTTGGCGAAAATGTGTGGAATCGAATAGGGCTTATTTTGAATAAAAATGTTCACTTTGAGATGAGTTATAACTTTTTGAAAGTTAGCTGACAAAACGGACAGAACTTTCCTTACAACCTAATAGCACCCATACAACACGTTCTGCGTCAACCTACTCGTCCAAATCGTTCAGCTTTTCGTTTTACGGTCAGCTATCGGTCGGATTTTGATTGCTTCTCACCCTTATTTGGAGTGAAGGCTCAGAAGTCATTGAATTTTTGGTTGGCCGAAGTTGCGAAAAATAGGAGTTTACAGTTGTTCTCTCCGTGACAGCCATGTGGAAAGATTAGAGATGCTGATCATTTTCAAAAAAAAAGGATTGCGAAAGAACCCTTCAATCTGAGGACATTACCAAGTAAATGTTGAGACAAAACTCCATGGAAATGTGGCTAAATGAGGTGTGGAATGAGAGCTAGCGCTACAGCAAGATCCTGTCACGATCAATCTTAATCTAGTATTCTGCACAAAGTGCCATATGACAGAAGCTTTCGACAGTTTTAGAAAGGCATTTTAATGGAGGTGGGTGACTGAATGTCTACAGCCTCTGGATAATGACATTGGCCAGGACAATTTGAAAGCGGTAACGATGAATGGCCTACATTACAAAAACTAGGCATACCGAAAGCGAGACCAGGAAAGGATTGACTACAATTAGCTAGTGGTATTGGTGGCCCACAGCCTCTATTCAGCCTCTGAGAACACATTTGTCAATAACATCAGAAAAGCTCTGGATGAAGAGTTCTTGATCAATGAGTCGAAGTAGCATTTTAAGGCTAGAATTTGGGCGTGCAAACAGAGGAGATAATCGGGCTCCGAAATCGAGAATCGAAGTCCATTTATGCCAACCTAATAATACTACCTTATGTGCTGCATATCTTATGATCACTCGTGCAACAATTGAAACGAGATTTTTTCCAATCATAGAAAATGAAGGGACAGTTGAGCTCAGTGACTGCTTTCATAGTCCGCCCCCCGGTCCGCGTGCTCGCGCACCGACCGCCGACTATGAAAGCAGCCAGTGACGTCATCCTCCAAAGGGCACTGGTCCTGCTCAAAAGTACGGCTTGTTTCACAGTTCTGACTCTACCCTTCAGTACAGATCGTCACCGTAATCTACGAAATTAAAAGGAAAATTAAAGTGAATCATATCAATCAAACTTTGAATCACTCACGTCCTCGAATTTCATAAAATGTCTAAGCTTAATCAGTCCACCCAATTACAAGACAATTTCGTGTAAGACCATGCCAAGTGGTAGACTCAAAGAAAATGTTTACTTGGCGTGAAAACTAATCAAAGTTTGCCCCGTATATAAGCTCTAATGACTGTGCAAACATTTCGCTTTGTGCCTTAGCTCGCAATAAACGACTTCATCAGCCTTTTCGTCCGATCCTAGAGTTATTTACACTGATACAAAAAGACATTCTCTAATGAATTTCCGAATTTTCATAATGTTTGATGAGAATTGCAATTGTTTCGAACTGTTAAGCAATATTTTTCACGTAATTCTAATGCTGGAGAAATTTGTGCGAATAGTTTGTTGCAATACCTGGCCAGGCGCTCCCGATGGCCCTTGATGGGGCACATTTTCAACTTTCAAATTCACAAATAGACAAAATATACGCCTTTGAAGCTTTCATGATACAAACAGCCTTGTCACTGTCCCCTACATGCAGAATGCGTAGGGGTTTGATGTGCAATGTAGCGTTGAAATAATTAAACCATGATTTATTAGGAAAATAAGTGGGAAACTTTGAGAGCTTCTCTTTCTATCGCCCACTCGATTGAGATGTTTTGTTTGTGAGAACTGTTTATGTTTAAAGACTTGTTTATTTGTTGTTTGTCTTTTGTTTAAAAAGTTTTGTTTAAAATTATGTAACAGGGTGAATTCATCATCCCAACCAAACATTGGCACATGATGCAGCTTAAAGGTTAATGACTGGCAGATACGCACTTGATCCTAGAGGCTCTGACCCGTTGTGCTTTACAAAATCGGTCTAGGTACGCATTACATTATACTAGTGGTACTCGAAATGCTACAGGATGGAAATAAGACCCAAATCTCTTTAGCTTCCAGACTTTGAAGCGACACTGGCGAAACTTCAACTGAATGCCTTGGTAGAGACTTCAGTACATGTCCAGGATGTTCATACTATGCTGAGATTAACTGAAAATCGAACACGATGTCTACTACTCTCTAGGTTTCCAATTAAGAGCCAGGTTACATATAAAATCATTTAACTGAAGTTAGCAATCTGTAAAATCTCTAACAATACAAGGCTCTAAGCTCTTGCCACGTCTCTAGAAAGGTTTTACCGGCTTGTAGCGACCTGCCACGAGCAAAACATTCTTAGGCCCTGAACTCAGTACATGCAAAGCAGGGGCCCTGATTTTGTTGACGACGACAACAACTGCGAACCCTTGATGCTGACCTATGTAGGGCGAACACTGGAGGAACTTGTCCCGGCTCAGTGCAGACCACATCGTTTATAGTTTACACTACTCTCAATACAATAGAATGAAATTGTGTGTCAAGTTTCACACTTCTGTTCGGACATGTGATAGGATAAAGGCTATTCATGAGGACTTTCATTTTCTACTTACATACTGAAGAAGAAGGTGGGATGAAGCTGTAGTGTCTACGATAAGAAGGCAAAAGGTAAAATCTCGTGTGTAGCTATTTGCTCTTTGAAATAAAGCGCAGCTGAATAGCATCTTAGCGACAGCTCTGTTCTTGAGCTCTGAACTTAGAGCTCATGCAGTTTCATTTGTTAAGAAAATACTCTAAGACTCGTAGACGTCTCTAACAAGTACTGCATAGCGTCGAAGCAAATGTCTTACTGAACACGGGTCTAGTGAAGGGGTTTTCTAAAAAAAACACCAAAATCACAACTATACCTGGGTACAGAAAGGTCAAAGTCAAATAACTCAAATCACCAACCACATTTGATAATCTCAAACAACTGGTACTTCACAAGATGGATTTTATAGTGCCGGTAACGTGTAACTAACCCACGCGAAGTGCCACCACCCAACACTGGACCTCTACAGAGGTACTTTTTTGGTGTGTCGTATAGAGACGGGTATTTGGAGTCGGCCTTTTATAGTCTTCGACTTACTGTATCACACATTCACTGGCTTTGAATCCATCTTGTGCTATTTATGCCCAGTTCTTGGGATCCTCGTTCAGTTTTGAACCATGTTGAACCGAATTCTTGCATTTGTACTTTCCTTATACAATGAAAGTGAGAAATGGCTGTAACAAAGGTATGAATTTGAGCAACGAACATTAGAACGAAGGTCACTCATCCTCAAAAATATTCTGCAGAAAATTTCAAAACTGAAGGGCATTTTCGTCATTAGATTCTCCTAGATTCTTAGTATCTTATAGTTACCGACTTTATTGAACCATGATCCTTGTTGATCTCGAGAACAGGATGCACAGAGAAGTTATACCGCTAAGAGTAGCTTCATTTCTTCTACTCTGGATGGAATTTCCGGATCTTTATAGTTTGCTATGCCGATTTCCGCATTTGGACCTATTGCTTTTAAACACCCGAGATACGTATCAGTGATAATGATATTCCGATGTCGTTCCATCGATACGGCCACTTTCGCTTCCCATCCTTTTCTTTCACATCGTTGGCTATTCATTGCCCATACGTATACTAAGAAATTATCTACGTTTCAGAAGACCATTTAGTCCTCTATTTCATTAGTCCATAGGACGCTATCGTAGCTGAGAAAGGAGTGCTCCGAAAGTAATTCTCCTTCAATCACGAATTTTTTGATTTTTTTTATGAATGTTCAAATAATTTTGCACTGGATCTTTTCTCCTTTCTTGTCTTTTTATTGAGGGAAGTACTTTAGAAGAACGTTTTGAAGCCTCTTAAATCGATATAGGTTCATGATCAGTGCTGGCTATTGCTCGCCATGCGCCGCGACCTCTTTTCTGTTAAAGATCCGTAGAGGTAATTCACTCGTAGCAATCTGTCACTTTTCGTTGACATAGGCGTTAACACGCATATCACATATCCTATAGTATTGTGTAAAATTCAATGGTATACAGTCGTAGTATTATAACTCCATATTATCATAACCATGCTGTAACTGCAAGGGTGCCGAAAATATGAGCGCTCATCCGGTATTTGATGGTTCTACGGTAGGAATAATAATGGAAACTATGCGCATGTTTGCTTGTTTGACATTAAATGCAATAAAAGTGCGACCACATTCCAAAATACCCCTAATCAGCCCGGAGAGAGGCACTGAGTCCGCGTTCGTGTACAAAGGTATCCTTTTCCCCCTGAACCGTTCTTGAGTTTTGGTTTTGAGGAATTTAAATTGGGATGACAAACCTACATGTTCCCTACTAGTCATGGACCACATGGCGAACTTAACTGTGTCAAGATCTAGAGAGCAGGAGGCCATTTCTCCCGTGGTCCCAGAGTCGGGCAGTTAGCGTTGGCAACAATCCTGGACATGAAACATTTCCATAGGCGTAGCGCATGATTTCGAAGGTGTCTAAAAGAGAGTGAGCGCACATTTCGGTTCACGGGTAGATGGTGATTACATGAAGGTCGTAACATACCGATACTGTTTTCACTAGTCATCTGGCCGAACTTATAAAGTAAAGAGCGGCTTGGCAGCAATCTACCTGGCAGTGTTCGTTACGCAGAATTACTATTAGATTGCTTGACGTGTAACCGATTCTTGCAAGAATGGGACCCTTTCTGCATTTAAAAATAGCTGTTGTTCTTTTCGACCAGTTATCGTATTTGTTGCTTATCATATGATGTAACTGTCTACATTTCGGGTTGGGATGTCTAATGCGAAGTCACATTTCTTCCATGTTATCCTCCATATTTTCGCCGGCTGCCGTTTAGGTTAGGCTTACCTGTGCGAATGAAAGCAGACTTTTGCTATCAAACAGAACAAATACTCCCTGTTACTCATCCGAATTCTGGGACGCTCTGCGAACTGCGACGAGCCATTCCAGCCCGATACCGATCAGAGTTGTTGGGGTATTTCCAATGGTGCGGTGCACTGTTACTATCGAAACTCCGGAATCTGCGAACTGTTTGATATCAATCATAGAATGCCTGGCAAGGTGAACGATTCATGGACAAAACTTCGTTCTCGGGCGGGAATCGAACCCGTTCTCGTGCTTTACGGGCATTGTGCTCTTCAGCTCTTACACTGCCGATACCACGCTTGTCTTCACTTTCTTGATGGCTTTTCAGCCATAGGTTATTAGTACCTGTTCAGTGAAATAAGACGATCAGCAAATATCGGCATTGAACCGTGACGCGATCTTCATTCCAGAACAGTAAATGATAAAACGTCTAGTTGGAACGAGCATGAGAACTCCTCTTAAGTGCAAGAGGTGAATGA
Organism: Haemonchus contortus; assembly: GCA_000469685.2. Lineage (NCBI taxonomy): Eukaryota > Metazoa > Nematoda > Chromadorea > Rhabditida > Trichostrongylidae > Haemonchus > Haemonchus contortus. The sequence continues at coordinate 37,845,929 of LS997565.1, forward strand.
ATTTGATTTCCATAAAAACTAATGGAGATGCTTAGCGTTGATACACATTTCAAAACATGCCACGCCTAATTTCGAATTCAAGAAGTAGAAGCCTTCCTTAACGCTTCTCAGTCCAGTCCGCCCCTGCAAAAATGGAATTCTTTCTGAAATCATCTGTTTGTCCTGGTAATATATCCATTTATAAATTATGACTAGTTTCTCAGTAACTGCAGAGAGCTGTGAAGCTCAGTTGGAATTTTGTTGAATCAAAACTTGGATCACAATTCAGCCTACATTACCAACGACCTGGTCACCTATCCTCTAAGCAACCCAGGAACACGATGTTGTCCGCTCGCAGCACAATCCTCGAACACCGGTTTCATGATGGTCCTTCCGTACTTTACTAGTTTCCGGCCACACTTAAAAACTAGTCAGTCAACTAGCTGCTTTCACTAAACCCTCACTGAAGTTGCCGTTACCATCCGGTTGTGGGGCTATAGTATCATCTAGCTATTGACTAAGATTTCAAGAGGATTACTAGAAAAACCTTGCACTCTTTCTACGGGTTTTCTTTCCAACACATTTATTTTCCCCTTCGAGTAAACAGTGAATTCAGTGCTTGCCTGCCACCGATCCAATCGGCTTCAGACTTACTGTGTGACCGACAGAAGTGATCGCGATGGTGGCGGTGTTCGCTCAAAGCCGCAGACCGGTCCATCCGTCTGCTTTCCCCTCGCCACCACTCGTCTTATTTGCGTTCTTTCCAGACCTTGATCCCGTTTTTATCGCGATTCTCCATAAGATGGCGGTTCAGATATAATGGCACGAGATTTTGCAACCAACTCTATGAAATTCAGTTTGTGTTCTGATGGATTACTTCCTAACTTACTTTAGCAGATTCAACTACTATATTTAGTTCTCTTGCTTCTTTGTGGGGGCCTTCCTATATCTATGTAGTGCTGTTATTGATAAAATGGTCATCAATGGAAGGAATACAAATTTTTCTTCCCTGATTCACTTCGATTTGCCAAACAGTAAATGTCACGTGCCTTATTTTTATTGAGAGTTTTGAATAGGAATTTAACTGTAGTTCTTAGTTCAATGACATTCAAGGATTGCTCAGAACTTTTAATGTAGTTCTTAGTTCAATGAAATTCAAGGATTGCTCAGAACTTTTAATTGGGTGATACGATAAATTAGATATTCTATCAGTGGGCCTACTGACAACATATCTTATTGTGTGGAAGATAACTTGCACTAGTAGTAATATAATTAGGTGACATGTTAATTAATGTTTAGCGTGCACATTCAATATGCTGTCTTTAAATACCTCCCCACCCACAAATGGACGTGTTGACCCCAGTGAAAGGGGTTCATACGACAATGGATCTGTATTAGTGTTCAAACATGTTAAGACAAAACCGAAAACCGAAATTGTAATTGTGAAAGCGATTCTAACAGGAAAGCACAGGTGTTATAGTGGTTTGTGATGGAATCAACACGTAAAATCTTGTCTCATGATCCGGTTTTTCTCGTACTTTCCGTACGACCTTTATAATCTATTCCTAAGACAAAGGTTGTACGTGATGGGTTCGTAATGGTTATTCTGATGTTCAAATCCCGAATAGGGGATGGAGAAAAAGGAACTGAGTGGTTAACTGGGAAATTCCCGCTATTCCCCCTGAGTTTTCGCTGGTGTAGTGACAAATGACCCACTACTACACACGCATGGTCAAGGGTTCGAATCCACATCGATGTCTGCCTAGGCCAACCAAGCATCCATCTCTTCGGGGTTAACTATACGGTAGCAGACTTGTTCGGAAGGCTAAAAGTACTGTCTTGTACATCGGCTAGCCGCCGTAAGTTACCGTATAGGCTGAATACCCATTCAAAGCGTCTTACTGATTTTGAATGTAGGCCAAATGCTGTGCGTATTCCATAGATGGAAATAACTGACGCCTAAAGCTTTATCTTTATCATTTTTTCTCATAACATTTACATTTGTTTTTTGATCATTCTCATTCGATTCTTATTCTTTTGATATACTGAGCAATATTACATTGAACGTTGATTGTATCATTCGTCAGCTGAAATGGCGACCATTCGAATGTTGATTCCGATTAATAAGAGAAAACGTCAGCATTTTAGCTCCTTCCCGATTTGCCATTTTTCCTATTGAGTCATCACACGAAAGCTTCAGAGCTTTTGTTTTGGCAAAATACGTGCTATTAAATCCAAAAACAATTTCGGTGTTTGTTGCTATCAGACAGGAACATAAATAGCTGGAACCAGTTCGGATATCTGAGTTCTTGCCGCGTTTGACTACTGAGCTTTGATGTCTTTTCAGGAAGTGTGATTAGTATTAGTAGCGCCCATCTCATTGTACTCATTGAAATTTCTCTTTTTGTCCTGTACTAGTTGAAGAATGTAACTCATAACCTTGTAGATCTAATGGTAATTGACTATTTGCAATTTTTCAGTGAACAATGCAGCTTTTACGCTCATACACCCGAATCATCCTTGAGGCATAGCGCCGTTTTTCGTTACTGTTTAATCCCATTTTCCCACCTATAGGGTTGCCTTTTATATTTCGGGAATTGGAAACACTAGTGTAGCAATCTAGCAACTGACTCCACTATCGTAATGTTTGACTATTTTGAGGTTCCGTTGCAAAATTTGAGCGCAATTCGTGTTGTTTACACTAAGTTATAAGATTTTGTTTGGGCCAAGTTATGGGGTTGAATCGTGAACATTTTCGCGCGATTACTTTCTACAACTTTCGACGTGGACTAACTAAACAGCAATGCATGGATGAACTTGGTTCAATTTTTGGTGATGAAGCTCCATCCAGAACCAGCGTTTATCGGTGGTCCAGTGAGTTCACCCGCGGTCGTAGTTCACTCGAAGACGAATTTCGTGGAGGTCGTTCAAAATCAGTTGTCGTTCCGGAAACAGTTCATGCTGTGCACAAACTAATAGTGCGAGATCGTCATATGACCTATCGCGAGGTTGAGGCAACCTTAGGCATTAGTGGGATTAGTTTACATCCAATTTTGCATGAACATTCGACTGTAAAAAATTTTGTTGGCGTTGGATCCCACGCCACGACAATGCGAGCTCCAACACATCGGCTCAAACAACCGCATTTCTGAGCACTCAAAACAACGATTTAACAGGTCATCAGCCATATAGTCCCCGGGTGACTTCTTCTCATCCCGTACGTAAAAAATAAAATGAGAGGTCAACGTTTTTCGACACCTGGAGAAGCCGTTGATGCGTTCAGAATCCATGTTTTAGAGTTACCTTAATGAGAGTGGCAAAAGTGCTTCGAAAATTGGTTCGAGCCCATACAAAAGTGTATAGATCTTAGTGTGGAGAATTTTGAAAGGCAGTCCAGCGATTTCCAATGAATAGTATTTGTTCCTGTTCTCAAATCCCGAAATATAAAAGGCAGCCTACGTAGCATTTATCATACGTGTAGTAGCGACAGGTACTCATGGGCCCTATTTATTCGTTCAAGGGACAGTACCAAAACGCGAAGGATATCTTGCGCAGGGTAGCCATGGATTGTAAGTAAGAAAAGCACCTACTCTGAGCAGTACCAGATAAATGTAGAAATTCGTAGTATAACTTCAGCGTAAATGAAAATTTGGGCGGAGGTAGAGTAGTGGCAGGTGCCGCTCTATCTCGCACGCTTGGTCACAGGTTTGGATCCCGGATCGATAACCGCCAACCATTCCTTACATCCATCCGGGGCCAGTTAATTGGTACCAGATTTGTCGAGGAGGTTAAAAGCACTGACTCCTACATCGGGTGGCCACGGCAATTTATGTAGAGGCCACATACGCATTCAATCGCCACTACGACTCTGAATGAAAGTTGAATGAGGGAGAGCATTTCTCAGATTGACGGTCTGCTTCTTCTAGCAATAACAGTAGCAGATTAGTATCACCTGTATCACCTGTACTCCCGTTGATCGTCGATTTCCTCGAGCGGGCGCCAGTAACGTCTCCATTCGTCCCTGTCCAGTGAATCGCGCTCGCTCGAGGGACACGGGGCAAGACATTCCTTTCGTTCAGAGCTTTCGTGAAGAAGTCTGACCATCTCGTTGGCGGCCGTCCTGGTGTTCGCTTGACGTCCCGAGGGATCCAGTCCGTAACCGCCCTGGTCCAACGGTCATCATTATATCGCATAACGTGTCCGGCCCACCTGATCTTCGATCTCTTGGCGTAATCAACGGCATCCCTGATCTTCGTTCGTCGACGGAGCTCGGAACTCCGGCTTCCCTTCTGCACTTGCGTGTATAGGGAAATTTCGAGCATCGTCTTTTCCACACTGCGTTAAATGACGCTAACCGCATGCTCATCCTGCTTTCGTAGAGTCCAAGTCGCTGAGGCGTATGTCAAAGCAGGAAGGACCGCAGTGTCGAAAAGGTGAGCGCAGCCTGATGTTCTTCGTTTTCTTCACTACTCCCTCGATGTTCTTAAATGCTCCCCACGCCGTGCGTTTCCGTCTGCTCAGCTCCGGAGCTAGGTCGTTCATCATGTTGACTTCTCGACCTAGATACACATCGCTGGAGCATTCAGAGATAATCGTTCTGTCCAGCATGAAAGGAGCATCAGGTACCAATCCGTTTCGCATGAACATCGTCTTCCTTAAGTTCAGTCTCAAGCCCCGATCTTTCCACAAGCGTTGTCAAATTCGGCCAGCATTTGTTCCGCCTGCTCGATGCTGGATGTTATAAGCACGATGTCGTCTGCAAAGCGGAGGTGATGTAGGAAGCGGCCGTCGACCTTCACTCCCATCCTTTCCCATTCCATATGACGCATGACGTTCTCGAGAGTGGCACTGAAAAGTTTGGGCGAGATGGTATCGCCCTGTCGAACCCCTCTCTTCACGTTGATGATGACTTCTTTATAGAATGGCGAGATCCTGGACGTGAAGTTGTTGTAGAGCTCACGAAGCATCCTTACATATTGAGTAGGGACACCCTGGTTGCCCAGGGCATCAATTACCGCTTCTGTCTCCACGGTATCAAAGGCTTTCTAACAATCGATGAACGTAAGACATAACGGCATTTTGTATTCTCGCGACACTTCAATGAGTCTTGTAACGGAGTGGATGTGATCGCTTGTTCTGAACCCTCTCCGGAACCCTGCTTGCTCGCATGGCTGCCCTTCATCTAATATTCTGCCAATCCTGTTAAGGATGACTCGTGTGAAGAGTTTATAGATCACAGACAGCAGGCAAATTGGGCGATAATTGTCAATGTCGTCTGGATCTCCCTTCTTATACAGCAAGACGGCCTTGCTAGTTTTCCACGAAGTGGGCACTTTGCATTGCGACAGGTACCGCGTGAAAAGCCGGGCCAGGGTTTTGACAATGACTGGCGGAAGGCTCTTCAGATGTTCTGCTTTGATCCTGTCGGGACCGGGTGCCGTACCATTCCTCATCGACGTGATGGCATGTCAAATTCCGGAAGGGAGAACTGAAGGGACGACGTATCCGTCTTGCCTAAGATGGCAGGTAGGCATGTAGTGTGGCTGTCGAAGAGATCAGAGTAGAAGTCGTAGATGACCTTCTCCATTGCCCTTCGGGATGCAGTAGCTGTTCTGTCAGGACGACGAAGGGGAGTCATCTTAGTCTTGTAATTGGCGAAGTTCCGTCGGGCTTTGCGAATGCTCTTACCGGCCTCGGCGGTTCGTCCATAACTGCTGCTCTTCTCTCTTTCAGATCTTCCTTTATCGCTTCTCTGCATAGCTTCGCAAATTCGGACGTTTGTTGATGATTGCCTGTAGCTTGCGCGATACCACGCTGGCGTATCAGCTGGAGAGTCTTCGAAGAGAGGCGTTTCTTGACATCTTTGAGACTCAGCTCTCCTGGCGCAATCGTGGAGATGTTCGACGAGCCGGTCGTATTCTTCATCGATGTTGTCGTTGACGGAATCTTCCCACAAACTCGCCAATGAAGCGAAGTGATCCCAATTGACCACAGTCTTGGGGCTTCGTTTCCTGAACTTCGCAGCTCTCTCTCCACGCACTGAAAAGCAGAATCTAGCGCGGAGGAGACGATGGTCTGATCCCGTGTAGAACTTCGGAACAACAGCGACGTGGGTCAGGCAAAATCTCCGATTGAGGATGATGTGGTCTATTTCATTATGGAACTGTCCACCAGGTGACTCCCATGTTCATCTTAAATGAGAGGGCTTCTGGAACTGCGAGTTACCATGGATGGTGTGGGTCGTTATGATAAACTCGGACAGCCTTTCACCCTGTTCATTCCATTCCACTCCGTGAGTCCCGATGTGAAGCCTTCAGCCGTTCTTCTGGGGCCAATCTTGGCGTTAAAATCACCGACGATGACCTTGAAGAAAGTGTGGTCTTCTCTGTAGAGCCTCTCCAGATCCATATAAAACGCTTCCAACTCCTCTTCTTCGTAGCTCGATGTTGGTGCGTAAGCAACGAAGATGATTAGAGCTAGGGTTGAGCCACATCTTCTTAATCGCAGACGTCCGATTCGGGTTGTTAAGCTTTCGTACGAATCGATGTTCATAGCCAAGTGCGTATTGACGAGGACACCTACGCCGCCGACGCCTCTACTGTCGCATGTTCCAAGGAACAGTTCTTCTCCAGTCTCAAATACAACGTGCAGCGGGCGATGCCTTCTCGTCTCGGTCAGTCCGATGAAGTCGTACTTGATCTTCCTAGCTTGCATCATCAGGTCTTCTATACATGCTTCTGATGCAGGCGTCCGTGCGTTGAAAGTACAGATCGCCATCTTAGTCCTTCTCCTTTTGGGCAGCCTGTTTTGGCCCTGAGATTTTAGCAGCCTCTCCCGAGCGGTCCTACCCAACGCTGCAGTATTGGGGGCTCCCTCAGGTTCAGGGGAATGAGGCCCATTTCTGTTACTGTTTTTGGCATGAATCCACGTGTAACTTGCCAGGCTCTAGCAGCAGATTAGTAGATGTTCCTAAATAGGCAATATAGAGTTTTTATGGTATCGTTTTGGTCTCTCATCTGCAGTTATTATACGCCCTTTTGTTTATGATGAAAAGTTTTGGTATCATTCACGTTCCTGTTGATAGTGGCTGTTCTTTTAACGAACTTGAATAAGATCTACATTTCCAGACAAGTTACTCGATTAACTAACCCGGATGACTCCACCGAAGTGGTCAGGAGTCCAAACAGGTATATCCTATTCGATTTACGCTTGAACTGTTCTCTGGAGAATCAAAAAATAAGCCTGATTGCTAACCTTTTTCTGGTACAGGTGGGTCAAATGCTCTACAGGATTTTGTAAAAATTAGATCATCGCGCATGGGACGACGCCGACTTGTCGTATCGGGACCCTTCTCTTCGACAGACGCATTTTGATCCAGTCTTCCCTCTGTTAGCTTGACTTGCTTTGAATGCTTGTCAGCTTCCTTTCCCAGAAGAGACCAGAACTTGATGATCTTCCGAAATTTTCTATTCTATAAATAAATAATAAAGCTTATGTAGATTCTCTTATCCCGATAGAGTTGCGTTGAGAGCTCCTCTCATGCTTGGGGAGTTTCCTGCCCTCTCGTCGGAATTATGGGGCTGGTCGAAATCGAAGAAAATAGTATTTTCCTTAGTGACCGTGAGAGTTATGTTGGATCTTCTTCAGCTTTAACATACGGTACGATCTCAACTGCAATTGTGTCCTTACTGTCACTTTCTGGAGCTCTTGTGATCCCATTAATCACTGGAAAAGCTAGACACAGGTACAATGTTTTACAAACATTACTTTTATTGTTGAATATATTAGGTTGAGTAAAAAGTTTTGATCGGCTTTTCTATTTTCACTTTGAAAAGTCTTATTTCCATTGAAAGAGGATCTCAATTAGTAATATAGTCTCCATCGTTGTCCTAAACATACGTCTAACCAACTGGCAGTTTCTTGACTCCTGAAGCCCAGAACGGTGGCGGTCGCGATTCGAAAAAGGTGGAGATCTCATTTTTGAATTCCGGGCAATCATCAAAATTTCTATTGCGGAGGTGATGCTTCAGAGCAAGGAACAAATGGTAATCAGACGGAGCGAGACCTGGCGAATAAGTAGAATGGGTTAGCACTGCCCATCCAGGTTCGGCAATTTACTGACAAAAAAATTTTGCAACATGCGGTTGAGCGCTGTCGTGAAAAAGGCAAACATTTTCACGCTGCGGACGCTTCCTTCGAACAACGTTGACCAAACTCTGTAGCTGAAAAGCGTAAATCTCGGCGGTCACGGTGGAGCCCTCAGTAAATTATCCAAAGTAGAGCATTCCCTGAGACTGTCCACCGACGACACAGTAAAACCTTCCTCGGACATAGTCTACTTCTCTGTTAGTCTTGGAGGTGTTTCGTCATGAGGCACCCATGGGCTGAGATACGATGACCCTTCTGGTTGCACCACAGATATTTGCGACAGCCGTCGGTGGATTATGCCCTTACAGTAATTCGTGATAGACGATAGCTCTCAGACAGCTCCGGACGGCAGTTGAAGGTTGAAGTCATTTTTTGCGAAGCACTTACAAGGGGGTGCTTATACATCTTCCTAAAAATACAGGTTAGGAATCGATCTACCATAATCTATTACGAAGTCCTTCCGAGCGGTCCTACGAAAAAATCTAGAAGAGTCGATCAAGACTTTTTACTCAACCTAATATAATAAATAAATTTTGAGAATTTCGGGAAGCGTTGAACACCTCGTCTATGGAAAAAATTCTAACCCATAACCGGAGTTGTTAAAAAAAAACCCAACTTTTTATGAATAGTTAGCATGACGAAAAGTATGGACCGCGTTGTACGTCTTCCTTTTGCCTTCTTAATGTCCTCTTTTACCAGCAACGTATTTTACATAGAAACAGACACTGCGATTTTGGCAAAACTACTGAGCCTTTATCTCCTATCACCCGACCTCTCCTAGGCTTGCACAAATGGGTGGGCCGATCATGAATGTAGGTGGAGTTACATCAGTCTCTGGAACGCCATAGCAGTGTTCGATGTAGAGAGGACGTCAGCATTACCAAGCCACAAGAATATGTGTTTAGTTATGCCGTTGCTTCTCATTACTCAGAACTATCGATAAGTAAAGAGAACGGACTCAAACCCATTCGAAACAAACAGAATTCAGATGGATGCATTTTTTCGTAGCGCTGGCAATCGCAACACTCAGTTCTGATGCTGTACTCCATATAATCCCACAGGTTCAAGATTATAAGCATCTCCAAGTTTAGATGTCGAATTCATTTTGATTTCAGCTTTGTGGTGCCCACAATCATGACCATTCCGTCGATCTCCACGACCACAACATTACTAATTTGGCAACGGACACTGTACAGGTCTTTCTTCCATCTTGAACTTTTAAACGCGCTAGGAGGTTCTTGAGTTTACCTCTTTAATAAGCTGGGAGTATCTCTAGCTGGACTGACTTTGACTACTAATCGAAAGTTGGCGGCAGGTCGTGCCCGAAACAAACACGAGGGAACTCTTGAATTGTCGTCTGGTGGCATTGAACTGCAGTGACAATGTTCACACGTCGGAACCATCCCTCAATCATTAATCCAACCCATATGTTGCGCTCTTCAACCACGGAGCTCGGCGGGTGGTGCGAGAGCGGGACACCGGTCCTGCATGAATCCCTCCCTACCTGGTATCGAGGGTGAATTCGGAGACCACGAAGGAATTAGCTCTGCTCTAAGTAGTTCGTTTAGTCTTCCTGCTAAGCGAAACCGATTCACTGCACAGAATCCATCTTTGCTTGAGAATCATTTTCCTTTCGATTTCCATTCGGCTTCTGTTACACTGCTTTAGTTCGAGTTTCCTCATTTGAGGGATATCAGTGGAAGTGGTTTTCAGCGCCCATATTATCTCACTACTCTTTTTTCAAAAATCCTTCCCAGAATCTGCGGGGCACTGCAAAGCCATCTTGGGCGACAGCGGCCCATTTGCTCTCAGAACCATTCGCGAAGATGCCTCAGCAGAAGCCAAAAAAATTAAACGAAGACCATACAACTCGGTTACTCGTTAAAAATGTTTTAGGGGCATGACCACGATCACGATCACAGCAATGGTGACCACGACCATGACCATACCCATAATCATGACCATGACCATGATCACGATCATGACCATGACCACGATCATGACCATGCTCATAACATACAGAAACGCCATGTACACGTAAGTACAGTTTTAATTTGAAGCCAAGGGGCTCGAGATCACCATACTCGTGTATGACTGCTCAGGAACATGGTGAAGAAGTTGGCAGTGTAGGCTGGTTGGAACTGAATGAAGAGCGGCGAATACTTCTCCGACTAACGGCTGTAATGTTCACCATCTATATCATATATTTCATTGAGTTCGTCGCTTACTATAGAAAAAAGCGAAAGGTCGGTTCAGTGATCTATTCGAATACCTCTTTACTTTATCGTTTAACTAATATTTGAGATCCAGCATAACCGATTCAGTTATCACGCCTGAATGAATTCTCGCCTTTCCATAGAATGAATATCGGGAGGAGTCCCCTTGACTGTCAAAATATTCCTAGACAATTCCTCTAAACCCCGCCTTTATCAACATAGTACGGTGCTGTTAGGGTGTGATGTACACACATGAGTGGTTGGCACATTGAACTTATCGAGTATGGGTAGATTCACCCAGAACTGGATGGACGCGGCAAATCGCGCTGCGAAATTCGTGGCGACTTGAACAACTTAAGCACCTACCATTGGGGCCCAATTTGAAGTTGAGCAGATTGGTAGGATGAGCTGACCATAATAATCTACTCTACTTCAATTTGCGCCCCAATGATAGGTGCAAAGTCGTCCTGAATGCCACGAATCTCGCCGCGCCGTTTGCCGCGTCCATTCAGTTTTGGATGAATGTTCCGACCCCGAATTTTTCGAGTCATCGGGTCATACTTCCCATCGCTGAAACGTGTAAAGAAACAAACCGAAAAGGGCTCTCACTCTCACAACAGATACCATTCATCTGTGTAAGCGCCGAGCTATATACAAATTTAGCCCCTCCTAAATATGTATTTTAAAAATTCTCTCGCGCTGCTCCGAGTTGCCCTTGAATCTGAATCCTCCGCATGGTTTAAAATAGCCGTTGCCATGTGCTTACGCAAGAGCAGTAGGAAATTCCCTATATTCTTTGCTTTGAAGCTGTTTGTGTTCCTTTCTGTCACTTCAGCTTCTACGCGTCTCAAATATGTAGGTGTACTGACTCAAAAAAGCCCTGGCTGAAGCATTTGTGGTGGGATAGAAAAAAAGAAAACCCTAGCTTGTTGGCATTCTACACAAACGTTACCTCTCCTCAGAACAATTCATGATTGAGCCTATTCAATCCCACTTTTGGGATTTACCTACGTATCAGAATTTCACTCAGAATCGTTGTGGGGTTCAAGCGGAAATTGAACCTATTCCATGACTTCCAGGGGAAAAATGACGAACGACCAGAACTTTAACTTTGCCGCCCGTGGTTGCTGCTGAATGATCGACCGCAAAGCAAGAGATCAAGATTGATGAATTTTTTACTTTTCAAATCATGGCAATTTACAAATTTAGTGTCCGATGGCTGCAAAAGAAATCGTGTTACCAAACACAACGAAAATCCAGGAGTGCAATGAGACAGTCACAAATCATGCATGGGAAGAGCAGCACTCATGCGGTGTTACCAGCAATGAGACGCTCGTGACTTCCAGAAGGTACGCATAGTTTTAAGTGTAGACATCTTAGTTAGCACACGCCATACTCTCAATATCTACCATCCCTATTCAATTCAACCTCCATATGCCTATAGATTCCATCTTTTATCGGAAATAATTTGGAAGTTATCATTATACCAGGCGGCTACGCACGCTCTCGCGCGCTAGGGGCTCATGAGAGACGGATTTTCATTATAGACCTTTATCGGATTTATGAGTTTCTGCTCAAACCTCGCCTCCTGTGGACGGAGTCTGGTCCTGCCACCCACCATAAATGTTCCCATCCTGTCGCCTGTACTCCTACCAAGCTTGAACTTTCTAGGTTCATGGGGACGGGAGTTATGAATTTTCGCCCAAACCCCGCCCATTGTGGGCGGGGTCTGGTTCTACCACCCACCATAAGTTTCCCCATCGTGGTTTCTGTACTCCTACCAAGTTTGAACTTTCTAGGTCCATGAAGACATGAGTTATGAATTTTCGCCCAAACCCCGCCCATTGTGGGCGGAGTCCGGTCTTGCCACCCACCATAGGTATTGCCATCCTGTCGCCTGTACTCCTACCACGTTTGAAGTCTCTAGGTCTATGGGGACAGGAGTTATGAGTTTCCACACAAACCACGCCCCCTGTGGGCGGAGTCTGGTTCTGCCACCCACCATAAGTTTCCCCATCGTGGTTTCTGTACTCCTACCGAGTTTGAACTTTCTCGGTCCATGGGGACGGGAGTTATGAATTTCCGCACAAACCCCCCCCCCCCCCCCTTGTGGGCGTAGTCTGGTTCTGCCACCCACCATGAGTTTTGCTTCCATGACGCCTGTACCTCTACCGAATTTGAACTCTCTACGTCCATGGGAACCGGAATTATGGATTTTCGTATCTAAATGTAAGAAGGGATGTGAGCTTCGAGGCACGCTCCGCCCATTGTGGGCGGGCCTCCACTGACGTCATTTCTGCTGGAGACACCTCCGACAATGCTCCTCCCACATCAACTTTTTCCTGCTCTGTTGGCTTTCTCCAAACCGAGTTATAAATGTTTTCATAAAGCATTGCATTTTTGGAGAACGCCTCGCCCATCGGGGGTGGGTCTCCCGATTTCGATCTAACTTACCAATGCACACCTCAAGCCACCTTCAAACCCCAATTTTGAGGCCGTCTTGTGGCTGAATTTGAAATCATGGTCCTCGGTAGGGCTCATTTCGATGCACGCCACGCCCACTGTGGGCGGGGCTCCGCCAAGCTGATGTGTGTTTTATACTTCTCAGGACCTGGCCCACCCACCCCACACTTGACCCGGTCTCTCCAGGCAGATCTAAAGGAGCTAAGGAATTTCGTGACAGACATACAGACAGACAGACAGACAGACAGACAGACAGACAGACAGACAGACAGACAGACAGACAGACAGACAGACAGACAGACATACAGACAGACAGACGGACAGACAGACAGACAGACAGACAGACAGACAGACAGACAGACAGACAGACAGACAGACAGACAGACAGACAGACAGACAGACAGACAGACAGACAGACAGACAGACAGACAGACAGACAGACAGACAGACAGACAGACAGACAGACAGACAGACAGACAGACAGACAGACAGACAGACAGACAGACAGACAGACAGACAGACAGACAGACAGACAGACAGACAGACAGACAGACAGACAGACAGACAGACAGACAGACAGACAGACAGACAGACAGACAGACAGACAGACAGACAGACAGACAGACAGACAGACAGACAGACAGACAGACAGACAGACAGACAGACAGACAGACAGACAGACAGACAGACAGACAGACAGACAGACAGACAGACAGACAGACAGACAGACAGACAGACAGACAGACAGACAGACAGACAGACAGACAGACAGACAGACAGACAGACAGACAGACAGACAGACAGACAGACAGACTAAGCGCTTTATAGTAAGTAGGATTCTGGGGAGAAATTCGCAACAATGAAGTAAAACGGTTTTTCTGGAAGAAAAGAAAAGTCTGATCGTTTAGTTTTGTTCACAGTAACGATGTCTCTCCCGATAACGACTCTGAATCAAGCGATGACGACATCGAGATCTGCTGTGGTTTGAAGGTCCGTTTCTTCTTGAAGTTCAGGTTCCACTGAATTTCCACTTCAGGCTTTTGCTTTCTGTTTTTGACTTGAATAGTTCGAAGTCCGAAGTTTTTACTACCGGTACTTTTTGGTTTAAACCTACTTCTTCTGCGGTGGGATTGGTAGACAAGCAGTAGAAGGAGTTTCCATTTTGACGAGTCTCAGAAATCAGAACAAACGGACCAAATAACCTTTGCAGCCTCTTCCTGAAGTCTCTCGCCTGTCTGCAGGGAATTTGTCTGCAAAGATCGACTTACCGGTTGTTCCTCATTCCCCACGGATATAATTAGAAGCACCCAGATCCCGTGTGGAGTTCTGATGGCGGCGAATAGTGGGAAAGCGATTGGCCAACATCTATAAGCTGATCATGTTTCCCGTTGTTTGTTTTATTCCCGAGTATTAGGTTATTCATGCAACCTTGATAGTGCCATCGCGGTATTTTGTGGGAAGCGCCACGCACTTTAGTCACCACCTATAGCCATCATATGTATATACCTGTTCATTTCTATCCAAGTGATCAATCACTGAATTTTTCGCTGTTACTAACCGCCAATTGCGGTGGTTTTTTGAAGCTGAGTGGATGTAGTAATTGGCAGAATCTTTCGTCATGTTGCCCATTTGACTTAACCACTCCACAATGGATTCATAAGGATTTTCGTGTTCATATCTGTAATATTGTAGACTCAGCGATAATGGATTTACAAGCTCTTCCCTCCCTATACCCACTTAGCGATGTACTTTGAGATGATTGATAAATACGAATGATTCTATTTGACAGTTCCTTTGTTGTGACGCAACTCCTGGCGTCCACTTGCACACGAGAATGCGTAGGGACGGAAAGGAAGGGGGTTGTATTGTTATGGGCAACAACTTTTTATCTAAAGGATGTGCGGTTTTATCAATTTCTAAGATAGCACGTGGTCCCAAATAGGCCGGTTCCTCGGGAATGAAAACCTCAGCCATCATATCATAGAAATGATCTTGAGACCTTACTTTCCTTTCCTTTGTTCTTCCACCTTATCCCTTTTATTTATGAAGCAGTAACTTGGTGTGTCATTTTGTCCGTCCGCAAAACTTTATGATTACGACAAAGTTATAGAAAGCCCAGCTCTATCCTACATTCCCTTCACAAAGCAGCGACTTGGTGGGTAGGTGAATGGAGTAGAGGGAGTACTGCGAAGTGAACTGAGTAGTGTGAAGTGAAATGGGTACTTCAAAACTGTGATTTCATCAAATTCCGAGTTCTCTCATCTTAGAAGCTCGGCATTTCTGTTGTACTCAGAACTGTTAATTTTGCTTCTGCCTCGAGGCTGGTAGGTGGAAATGTTCATCTTGGCCAACGTTGCGACGGTCTCCTTTTTTTATATTGAACCTTCGTTTCAGTCGAGAGCAGTAGTGATTTTATTTGGCGATGGTGTTCATAACTTTGTCGATGGTATTGCAATCGGTTCTTCTTTCATTCATTCAATGAAACTTGGTCTGATCACATCGATTGCCGTCATTTGCCATGAACTTCCACATGAATTAGGTAAGCTTATACTACTACGGTAATCATCAATGCAGTATTCTTAGTTATGCCATTGTTATTAATGAACAAATGGAAGATGATTTTTCTGGTGAAGCTAATAACATGAATTCCTACTCAGCTTGATACAGTAGTTATGTACATGTGTTTGTTGCAGGAGACGTGGCAGTACTAATCGAATCTGGTTTGTCGATGAAAAAAGCCTTAGTTCTCAATTTGCTATCCGCTCTCACAGCTTTTCTTGGACTATACACGAGCATAGCAGTAGGTAAGTTGGATGAAAGATATTTCCTCGATCGCACCATTTTCTTTCAGTACAAGGTGAGTTGGAAACGAAGCAATAAAGACATAAGATTTGGTTAGGACGGTCTTGACCGAGTATGCTCACTATTGTACTGAAAATAAATAGTCGAGCATATTTCCTTCTTTTAGAAACCCTTCTTTTTCCTCTCCATGTAAGCTCTGGACTAATCTGATATTGGCCCTCAAGTGTGCAGCAACGTGCTTACAAAAAGGTGAACCAGCAAACGGGGAAAAGGATAATTTGTCATTAGAGCGAGAAATTTCAGTAATGAGCTGTACTAGTAGAGTTGTAAGAAAGTCGTGGGCATTGTTCGTGTTGAATCAAGGGGCGTACTATACCACACGCACTGTTCGAGGATCCGATCCCGGATCGGTTCGATACACGCGCTGGTCAGCAAAGCATCCGAAATGCCAGTTCAATTCCGAATGGAAGCCGAATGCTTAGAGACATCCTAAGAACGGGATTTATCAAAGCCAAGAAAATTTGGTCTTTATAGGAGGGCACATATGCATCCCATGAGATTAAATGAAACCTGCTATAGTTAATGATTTATGTTGCCCCTCATTTATTTGCTTTTCAGGAGAATCCAAAGACATGCAAATGTGGTTGCTTGCGATCACGGCTGGAATGTTTCTCTATGTAGCATGGATCGATATGGTACGTACTTGAGCTTTAATGTTAAGACGCCTAATAGCTTAATTAGTTGAGGAAATGGGAGAGCAAATGCTCTTCCTAAACACCATTCAAATCTTCGGAAAGTGCCGCATTGAGGAAAATCGTCCATACCTTGAAATAAACTAAAATGTATTGGTGCAGAACTGGTTATACGCACAGGAGGAGTCGGAGGCCGGTAGAGGCCTCCACTCTTACACTTGACAGTCACCTCGGAAAAAAGCAATTCCTCCCGGGACTGATAAAAAAGAGGGGAACCAAAAGGATTGCGCAGTAGTTAAGATCATTGGCTGTTTTAGTTAACGCACAGGCACTGACATTTACTCTCCAATGTAGAGCTATGCCTATCGGAGAGAGTTGTGTTGACAAAGCCTTTCGCAGATGTGCCACACTGGATTTCAATGATTCCCTGGTTAGTGTAAGAGCATCGGCAAATATTATATCAAATATTGAATATGAGATGATCAATTTGGTAGACAAAAAACAATTGGTGCGAATATGCACCCTATGAGGTGTGATACCTTCTCCCCGGAAATCGCGTCGCGCGCACCGCACACAAACATGTGCGGTGCGCGCGACGCGATTTCTGGGGAGAAGGTATCGCGCGACGCGAACAGCACACGAATCTATGGGTCGCTTCAAATCAGTGAACCTTCCCTCCGCTTACCTTTTCACTGGTGTTATCTACCGTACCACCTCCTGATAAACTTTTTGCAGCTTGCTCATTTGAAACACGATGGCGTACACAAGGATCATTGGACGATAGCTTGCCTTTTACAATATTCAGGATTCCTAACAGGATTCATATTGATATTTGCACTTGGCTGGTTTGAAGAGCAATTGTTCGCGTCGAGTTGATGGCCCACATCATCTCATAGCTCATTTCCCTCTACCTACTCACTGATCGCTACTAGTTTGCGGGTGTTTTATAATATTTTTTCTCTCGACAATAGACGATTAATAGCTGTGGCTACTCAATAGCCGATTGTAAGTAACGTATAAATTTATGAATATGCGAATGTGCTTAAATTCTCATTATTAGTCGATTACTCCTCACGATATCGTTATTCTGATAAATGTGTGTGATAAATGATAAAGTGCATTATTATTGTGATAGCATATGAATGATTCCACTTCCAATATGCTGCTTTTTCTAAATTTGCTCAAGCTCAGAGAATCCGTAGATATTGTGCTGAAAGGCTTTCTGCGAGGCCTCCAGAATTTCTAAAAGAGGACAAAGCTCTAGTTGTGTCCAGCTATAAGGCTTAGACAACATTTTCATCAAACTTGGAATGTTTCCAATCGATATGATTTTCTTGAGTAGATGGAACACTCAACCGACTAACTAAGCAGTTGAAGGCACAGCCCACGATATTTTTGAGGTGTTTTTTTTGCGAAAAGCGGAAATGTTGGGTGGGAATAGTTCATCGGTAGCGAAGAGAGCGACAAAATTCGCCGATTTCGAGAAAAATAAGTCTCCACAAGGGTAGGGATAATCGAGGTTGGACGAGATTACCATGACGGAAATAGCATTGGAGGGATATTCGGTCGAGATTCCTGTTGTTGCAATCGCGCAAAGAACTGACTACATCATGCCAGACCTGTACAGGACTATGTACCTTCCACTGTCACTTTGTTTCATGACAAGTTGTTCTATCTCCCTACATGTGCTTCCTTGCGATTGGTGCAGCTACTACAATGCCGGTGAAATTCGTCCGAGAATACACACAGTACAATCTTTGAGCTATTGTAAGGCCCTGTTTAGG
Source organism: Haemonchus contortus (assembly GCA_000469685.2). Lineage (NCBI taxonomy): Eukaryota > Metazoa > Nematoda > Chromadorea > Rhabditida > Trichostrongylidae > Haemonchus > Haemonchus contortus. The sequence continues at coordinate 37,864,013 of LS997565.1, forward strand.
CTATCTGCACGTATGGCAGTGCCAAATACGGTATACAGGGATCCTATAATTCGTTCTAGCGAGTTATCTCAGAAGTCATTTTAATTGGGAACTGTGCTTTCAAACTGAAGGTAGGCTATATTGAACTCACTGAACTCACAAAAGGGTGCTGAACAAGTTCTTCTGAGTGTGTGCAGGGCTATAGTTTCTAGCTGTGAAGTTTTGAGGTACTATGATCCAAGTGGATTTTTACCTGGAAGATTTCCAGTTTGTTCGACTTTTACACCTCCTTCCTTCACCCAGGATTCATAAACAATTCACTTTGCTACAAGACTTCTGTTTTCTGAACACCAACTTTCCGAGGCCTATTCCAAAACCATTTATCACAAAGTAAAGCTCATAAAATTTAGTACTCGTTTTAATGTTCAAATGATCAATGATGGCGAATGTGGATTGCAAGTGTGTAGTTGACCCGTTTGATTCGAGACGTTCATCCTCTTCTGGTTTAGTGCACTTTGCTAAAAAAAATGCAACTTTCGAAGGGGTATGAGCATAGTCATCATTTCAAGAGAAATAAGAAATACATAAATATGCGACAAGCTACTTCATGAGGTGAGCTCAATACATGTAGAGCAGGAAAATGATATCGATTTTGGGGCAAGATATGTATGTTGGATTTGTTCTCAATCATGTATACTGGTGAATTCAAAACGTAGTAAAGTGCACTTTAAACAAGGAGTACATTTGTTGGGGCAAAGTATGGGTTAGGAGTACGACTAGCAAAAGTGCACGTTCGAGTCCCGTCCGAGGCCGAAATTTAGTCCACAACTCGCCAACCTTGTGAACCTCCCATATCGCGTACTGTAGCAGTTAGCAAAACATTCAGTCAGAATAAGTTTTTATTTTTTCCAAATGCTTCCGGAAATCATTAGGAAGGCTTCAAACGAGAGCATGATACAGGGTTTACGTTACTGCACTCCTGCATGCAAGCGGCTTTAACTCTCTCTTGAATTGTTGACCAGTCCAAATTCGCCTGACTTTGGTCCTTCTATTGCCCGAAAGATCTTCCTCGCAGAAGAATTTCGCTAACGATTCAATGCCCAAGATAAAATTTCGGTTTCCCCTCCATACATAATTCTGGGCTCTGAAATAGAAGAACCGCTGCATCATTCGATATTATAAAAATCAGTTGAGGATCTCCCCTAACAAATCTAGAGAGTCAAAGACTGCTTTTTGCTCAAACTGCACAATTTCCACTATTTCCCCTCACTTCACATTCTGTGAAGATGAGGGAGCTCTGTCTTTCCTAGTAGACCTCGACAGCCCCTGAAACTAATTTTCAGAAAATAGACAAAGGTTTTTAGGAAACACCCTCAACCAACATGGAATAGATATTGAGCGAAAAAATTTTACCCAAAGCTTGTGCAAAGCGTCAAAAGTCCGCTTCTTGCTCACCCTATAAGTGTGCGAAGACGTCATCGGAGAACAAGGCGGAACTTCTATTGCTCAGCGACCGGCACTTCGAATGCATCATCGAGCTAGCGAAAAAAGGTAGCTGAACTGGTCAGGTCGGCAAGAGCCATTGCGTCACACATATGTAAACATGAGCCATACTACCGTCTCTAGCAACTCGTAGCATGTTAAACAACTCCAACTAGTCTCCATGAAGCTAGTCGTAGGAAGATGCGTAAGCTTCACGCTTCCTAGGAACTAGAAGAAAATGGAACAACGGTGAAGGGCATAAGGAAGCGAGTCGCGAAGAATCTAAACATCGGCATCGGACGCTCGTGGGAGAGGGATGGGGGGGGGGGGGGGGGGGGAAGGGGGATTTAGCAATAATGAAATGAAAGTTGGCCAAAATAATATAGCTCTTCAGATAAAGAATTTGTTCTGGTTATTCAGTTGGCTTTTGATTATCGTGACGGTTTGTGAGGCTGATGAGGGGTGGGGGGAGGTTAGGGAGGGCGAGCAAAAAAATCTCATTCAGAAAGCGGAGGAGGATGGAGACGAGAGTCATATAGGTATAGGCGGCTTTCTCCAATATCGTGCTTGACTAATCCCGATAGTTAATAGGTCAAAATTTCATGGCTGGGAAGTACTGAATGAGATCGAGTTTCGCCCGAAGCCGATATATGGCCTATTGCCGAAGACTCGGAACCCTCCTAAAAACATTAAGTATTCATTAAGGCTCGAGAACATCATGAATTCCTTAGAAACCTTGTACGCGCCTATAGGACTGTTGGAAAAGGAAATAGGAAAAGAAGAGTCAAAAAGGAAGAGGTTGTCGGTCCTTGAAAACCTCATCAAAGGTGTTTATCATTGTTCTAGTGGATAAATTCGCGAGTTTAGTCAAATCTTTATCTACATACAGACGTAACTGTAGTCACATTATCAGTAGAAAAAAAACAGAATTATGTGAAACTTGGGACTTTCTGCTACCCATACTCCTAGAAACGCATAGGAACAAATCTCTTCCCCTCTATTAACAAATACGTATCAACATGTATTGCAGCTTTTGATGAGATCACAATATGAAACATTCCAAGCAGATACGGAACATTCAAAAATTATTTTTTATGAGACTTCAGGTGCTAGAAAGAATGCAGAGAAGAGGTGTTTTTACCATGAGGAAAGAACAAGTAGCCAAATTACCGTATTTCATAACCCATTACTATGCCCCATTACGAATTCGACCGCTTCCAACGAATCCATTCTGATACTGTTGTATTCAAACAAGATTATTCTATTCAGCAGGTCCGAGGTTCACCAAGAGTAGTACTTAGCGGGGGTTGCCTAGCTCAACGTCAAAACAAGCCTCGCAGAGCATCCGTTCCTTTTTTGCAACGCTCTATTGCAAACTTTAACTTTATATGGGAAAGCTCTTACATCTAGGTTGCTCGGGGATGTCCCGGTGGCAGTCCTCATGGAGCTGCTATTGAAGGACACTCTCAACTTGTGTGAGCTTAACATGCGGCTCCTTCTTCTTTGCATATTCAACCATATTGTAATGACCCAAGTGACTACCCATATTCAGTCTATACTTTTTACGAGTTCGACCGACCGGTTCAAAACCACTGGAACGTGAGCTAAGCACTTCCACTTCAAGCCCACTCTAAGCTGTTCTGTGCACACCTTGCTCCAATGCTTAACAGCCCGAACCATATTAGTCCAAGATGAACCTCTATCTGATCAACCGATTGCGATATCATGAATCTCCTGGTAGTTATGAGCATAGAAGTGTGCAGTGGTAATGTTCCTCTTCCATGAAAGTTTACAGAACGTTCCGGGAAAACTAGACCCCGTGAAATTTTGAAGGATACTGTCTTAACGCCCTGATAGTAGTCCAATTCTCAATAAATACTGCCCGAAGGGATCACCATAACTGTTTAAGCCGAATGGAGCAATTATAGCAGGAAACTGATCCTATCACATACTATACTTTTTGGGTATATCTGAGATGAAATTCGTTAAGCACAGTGCAAAGTGCATTACTTGAGAGATGAGATGGAGCTCAATCAGAAACAAAGAACGACATCAATCATCACCTGGTCTTATACCAGCTATTTACAATTTCGTCTTCATCGTTGAACCATGCTATATATCCACAAGTAGCTTTTCCTCTCAGCCCGAACAGATCGACTCGATCACATCGGTCACCGTAAATATCGGATGAGTTTTGCGCCTGGAACGTTCTATCTTATTATCACTCTCTAGAGAGCGCTTGCAACACTGAACATCATGCAAACTTTGTGGAGAAAATGTACCATGCATTCGGTGTACATGGAGTTCCACAGAATAGTTTCACAAGAATAGTCTGTGCTATCTAATATATTGATTTTCTGCGTAAAGTAATCGACTATGTATTATGCCATCTCACCACTTTTGGTCCAACTGACTCTTCTCGCACAGATATCGATTCCTAATAAGTATAATTACTTACTTTTGTGAGATCTGGTTACCGGTCACGCTGCGAAGCAACTTTTGATCCAAGGGATCTTCTACCGTACCCTCCGACTGGCAGTATAACTGCCATAACCGAATTTTGAATGCTTCAAAATCAACTATCTAGTTGGTGAGTTGCTATGCAGTCAACTTCCAGTTGATACGCTAACAGATACAAACTCATAAGAGCGGGACTCAAGACTCAGTAAATCTATATCAGCAGGCTTGGCGATCGTACTAACCATAGGTGGCGCCGAGAGTTCTTGTCTTACGAACTCTTATTGCTGCCCACAGTGCTCTTCGGCGGTGTGAGTCTAATTCTTTGCCAATTCTTGGACCTAGACAACTTTGACTCAACGTTTAGTTTTTGCTCGTTCGGCGAGACTGCTTGGTAGTTGATCCTGCCATTGATTTTTGTGGGCTAGCAGTAGTAAACTATCATAATAACTATGTTCCCTTTGCAGATTTGCATTAATTGGCCTCGATCAATTCACGTCGGCTCTTGGAAATCGATTGAACTAATTTACATTTGGTAACCAACCTTCAATGTGTAGTGATTAATCGAGCAATCAATTGAACCGCATTTTCCTATGTTGTCATACCGACAATAGATGTTGTGAGCAGTATTGGCCCCCATCCATCGGCCAGACCAAGTACAATCTGTTGGATCGGACCTGAATTCCACCTTGAATTTAGCTTAAAAGCATGAGAATCAAACAAATGTTTCTCATTATCATTATCAGGTCGTGACTACTTCCATGCCAATGAAGTAACACACCTAGAAACGCTATTCCCTTCACATCAAAAAATATCAATAGCAAAATCCAATTTCTACCCCACGGACTGTGTTATCATGCATGACAGCTAGAATTCAGCTCTTATTATTAGCCATAGCACGATCCTACACCACTTCCCCTAAGTCTCTTCTGTGAATAGAAAGAAACACAAACTTGCAGCAAAAGCGCTTATAGAAGTAGCCTCCGAGGACGGTTGAACACGGCTTTCCAAAGCTGTCGTCGGGCACACAAAAACCGCTAAACCACATGTTGCCGCATCTGAAATCCAATTTAATTCAATCATTGAACCGAAATATAAACCAATTATAAGCGCTTGTAAAATCAACCCTACATCACAAGTAACGATCACGATTCTAGTGGCACAGTTAACGATAGTTTCGAGGTACTCTTTCTAGGTTAGAAAACGAAGGTCAATCAGTATATCGGTGGCAAAGAAGGAGCGGAAATTCGTAGAATTCTAGGAGTACAAAATTCCATGGAAGTACATAATTGAAGTAGGCGAGCTCTGAATTCATTCTTCCCTATTGCGAGCCAGAGCGGTTCAGTTTATCATCCGTGCTTGAAGGACACGAGGCACAGCATTCCTTTCGCTCAGAGCTTTTGTGGAGAAGTGTGACCATCGCGCCGGCGGCCGTCCTGGTGTTCATTTGACATCCCGAGGGATCCAGTCAGTAACGATCCTGGTCCGCATGGCGTACCTGGTCCACCTGACCTTCGAGTTCTTGCAGTAAGCAACGGCATTTCCGACCTTCGTCCATATTCCCTTCTACACTACCGTTTTACAGAATAAGAGAATAGAAAATCAGGTAAGTGCGAAAGTCAGGAACATCGATCCAAGGGAACAGACCGCCCTTTTCCTCCTTCCCTCTACCTCCCCCACCCCCCCCCCCCCCCCCCCCCTCCTCCCCGCTTGCATTATTTACAAGTTCGAACTACATCAGTTTAGGGAACAAATTTTGCGCATGGACCGCACCTCGAATACGGCGAAGTCCAGGTCTACTTTCTAATATAATTGTTTGTCTACTGCCCCCCCTGTACCCCTAGAGGAAATGAAGTGACACATGACACACACATATATACATATACCTACACCGGAAATCAACAGACACATTCAGCGCTTTATATGTAAATAGAAATGTAAGTTGTCAGCGTCTGCAAGGTCGTCAAAGCACGCTATTTCTGGGATTGAGCACATACTGCATATAATCCCCAACCAGGCTATTTTCAATCCGACAGTACGTCGCATGGCACATATAAGGGCCACACGCTCCCTATATATGCCTTGCGGGGTTCTAGTTCAATACCTCGAAAACGTCATCATAAGCTGTGCCTTGGAATGATTGTTGACCAAGCCTTAGGAGGGAATCTCCAACTTACCGTCCGTTATGCTTACGTATATAATCGTATTCTGATGGACAAGGCCAGTTACACAGCGGAGCCGTACCAAACCATGTGCAGCCTCCTTCGGACTGCGATGGATGGAAATTTGTCAGCTCCGACACAGTCCGGGCAGTCATTCCTAAAAATGATACGGTCGATGACCTCGAGTACTGAAATTTCCACGAACACTCCAAATGGCATATGCTGAATAAGATTAAGGATTATAAAAAATTAGTAAGTAGAAGAAGGTAGACTAGTTAGATCCTATGAATGGAAAACTAGGGCTCACGCTCATGTAGCTCATGTAATCTTCACGGTGAGGCTTTCTACGAATCTCAACCTCCACAAAGTGCATTTGCGAGTTCATCTGAGTCATAGCGCAACCTTGACTATGAGAACATACCGATCATTCCCGTGACTACGGCAGTGGCAATCGGACCCGAAACGAGTCCGCCATCACGTTTCGCCCGCACTGCAGAACGACTTGTTAATGAGTTGGTTGGCATCGTAATCAGGTTCCATCGATGGTAGTTGTGAGAGAACTTTTCGGCTGTATAGTTGGCAATTCGAGCACGCATCTCCTCCTCATCGCTCCAGTTTGATGGGCCTTCAGGAAGTTCGAGCACTGAAAAGCCATTAGATTTATTATGATACTGGAAGCAACGATGAACCTATCGAAGGCTCTCATGAGGTCATGTCGTAACACTAAAAGGACAGGTCTAAGGAAAGCAGGCAGCTGGTTCAGAACTTGCACTTTGGGAGACCTTTCTGAAGTCGAAATCTGATATCTACTCGTTTGAAAAGCTGCATTTGTAATAGTACTTTTTCAAATGCGAACTTCAATGAGCTTGACAATGAGCTAGAGCTCCCTTCGATCACACAAAGCAAGTTTCAATCATACTCCGATTCGTTCAATGGAAACTCTTATGGTTGCGGTGATACCGAAAATATTCCTTGGGGCCCTGGTCGCAGCTTCTCCTCTTCTTCACCAGAAGGATACCTCGCTTTTACACAACCATTTTCTCTGAACCCAATGCCTGATTGGTGGGGTCTTCGCAAAGGTTATGAATCCATGCTTGCTCAATCAGAAATCTGTTCTATGTTTTCATCAGGTTATTGTGTGATTCAAGGGGCTTCTGTCAGGTTTCACTATTCATTTGCTGAAAAAGTTAAAGCAGGTGTGTGTGGGAGAAAAAGTCTCTTTAAAGTTAAATTTGATTCAACCTAAACGACTTTCTTGAATTTACCTATGAAGAGGTCTATCAACCTTTCTATACATCATATAAATCCGCATTTTCATTGTCAAAATTTTCAAAAGATGGAATGTAGAGCCAAATGAAGCACGCTCCCGATCACATCGATGAATTTTTAGATGCCTTCGGACGTCCTGAGTAATGTAGCCCTCACAGTGCAAGTTGATGAACAGCAGTGAACCGATCCGATTCAATAGATGCTTAAAAGGATGGAGGTAGTGTAGTGGCGAATTGCGCGCACCGTACACGTATGATCTGGAGATTGAGCACCGGATCTATACACTCCGGGGCCGATTGAGGTTTTCATCCTTCCAGGGTCTGTTACCGGTACCAGACTCGACTAGGAGGCTAGTAGCAACGACTTTTATAGCGGCTGGCCACTGCAATACGTTGCAGTAGGCCTCATACTCCACTTCGATTCTAAATGGAGATTGGATGCAGGGAGGAGCCTTGATCTGATACTATAATATGAGGACATCCAAAGAAAGTACTTAGTATTTCAACCCAGAACATGGAGGGTCAAAGTCTACTATGGTGAGTAGCGAAAAATATCTACAGTACCAAGCATGTTTCGGATAAGAGTTATTCAAAGTCAAAGATGGTTTCCAGGCATTCAAAATAGGATAAAGTCATTCGTGATTTATATGAATTGTTCATCTGACTTCTACAAGTATAGAACCAAGAATATATGTTGTGGTTTTGGCTGCTGACACGCAGTGTACTTGTCTGCTTGGTGATACAATGAAGCTATTTGTTTATCGATATGAAATTAGGATTAGCAACTAACCCCCCAACTAGGCTATCATTATTTTGCTTCCATCTCATACTGCATAGATTCATACACAAAATAATAACCACCTAGTTGATTTGTATAGAATTATTTTCAAATTTGTCGTGCCAGAAAACCCGCAATAGAAAAATTAGTGAGAAGCGAAGCTGCGGAGCTCTTTGCGTCTAAGCGATCATAGAATTCCTTGGGTTATTGATGCCTGACGCACTGGTCAAAATAAAAAACGACTGCAACGAGAAACGGCTGAGATTTTTTTTTTCTTAAGTGGTACACAACCTATCCCCATTTTTCCCCTCATTTAAAACACCAAAAAATTTTTTGCATTGAAACTAGTTTAGCCACCCTGACCAGGGCCTAATAATCAATATAGACAGTGAAATAGACAATAGAAGAGCAGTAAAATAGATACTCAAGTGCAATCAATAGAAATTCTCTGAAAACAGCTGATCAATCTTCACAAGATTACTGTCTCATAAAGTCGATACTGTTAGAGGGACTATTTGTTCAGCATGGATCGAGCAAAATGGAGAATTTGCCGTTTCGTGGGCGGTTTCATCAAATTGAGTGGATTGCTTCTGCGAGTAAATTGATCAGCTGCTTTCATTCTTTGCCTATTCATGACCCTGGTTCTAGTCAGCCATTGTCATGAAAAGCCAATCGAGAATAACATCTTTTTGGCGCAGCCCATCCCATCGCTTTTTATCCAATGGCATTCGAAGCTGGTGTAGTTTGCGTATAGGCGCAAGAAGGAAAGCGAAGCGACTTCTTAGTGGTTAGATGTGACACAATTATCCGGAAGGAGCTTTTGGAACGGGAAGCTCAAAAGGGTATCAAGCCAGGTTTTCCATCCACCTGGCTGTGGCATCAGTGCTACTTATATTATCAGGATTTCACCAAGAACCTCTTTACCGGCAAGAAATGTTTTTTGAAAGTACATTGGGAACAATAGTTAAAGAATTCAATTGAATGTTAAGCTAAAAAGAAGAGAAAATGTTGAAGTTCTTCTTACAGACACGGATATTGTTGCTACTGCGCGTAACCACGGAACGGACTAAGTGGTAAAGTAAGAATTCCCAACCTTTCCTACATAGTCCCTAAGTGGGAAGTTGTCGATAGTGTATAAAGGTCGAGGGTGTATAATGCCAAACAGATTATATGAATATGCAAAAGAATTTAAAATTCTGTTGTTTTCACTTTCACAGGTAGATTTAGTAACGATTAGTCATCGGTGAGCAATGGAACTCAGTGTGGCACCAGAGGAATGAGGTTCTTGAGGTATGGACACCTGTTATCTCCACCCTTTGCTCATGCCTCGTTCACCTTTCCAACATCCATCTTGAATGAGTCATACCGCAGCTTCCACAACCCCTACATAAATTTTAGCGATGACTCACTATGTACTATAGAAAGAAGGTCTACCTACTTTTTACTGAAACTATTAATTCCACATAGTCAGCAAAGAGTGATGTCAAGACCAGCACGTGGAGTTCCTCGCCTACGTGCTGTCAATGTAGAAAAACTTCAGCCCTAATAGGTTTTTTGTCTGCTCTGATTGGAAAAAAATCTTGATCCTATCTACTCCATCTGGACAACTCCCAAAAAGGCCTACTTCAGCTCAAGAATTCACCTCCATCTCCCAAAAAGCTTCATTTACCGCCTAGATTAGAATTTTGTGTGCTGTATGAATCTGTCTATATCAGACCTGAAGGTCAATGGAGGTACACGATAGCTTTGAATAGCGAAAATGCTACCTTGACGTGCGTTTCAGAGAAAGTTTTCGATTTTCCGGTATTTTTTCGTTTGGGGAGGGGTGCATTAGCCGGTTTTGTTCTAGTCAATTACAGAGGGTAAAACCACATTGCCAAATTGATGGCTACCTCGATTCACGTGCATCGGACACGTGCTTGCTCTTATTGAACCAGACAAATCGGGAAATTGGCGGAGCGGACAAAAATGAACAAGATGGAGCTATCGTACAATCCTCCAGGAGGATATAGCGTAAATGATGAAATTCTCGGAGCGAAGAAGCTTCACATTCCCAATCCCGATATATTGCGAATTGGGATTGGAATGCGAAGTGTTCATTCGAAATTCAGAAATGTTTCATCTATAGAACTTCCCAAGCCAAGCCATATCGAGATAGAAAGTAAAAAGTAAGTTTAAGGAATAAGGAGGAGCTAGTCGAAAATAACGAGGACCGCATTCATACCTTCGGATCTAAGGACACAATGATGCAGTGGAATAGTTGATTTTATTTTATAGAACTAGCATATTATCTGTTTTGAAAAATGGATAATATAAATAGTTTATGCTACTAATACCTTTCACTAGTGGTGGTGCACTCAGCAATCAGTGGGGTGTATGAATAAATAAATAAAGGAATAATCCATAACTGCAAAAACCTCAGAAGTAAAAAAGCAAAAAGGTATTATCATCTGGAACTGACACAATTAACAAAAAATGACGATGTCTCCCAGCAGACTAATTCACTTCTTGGGCCGAATAATTGAAGTAACAGAACCTCCAACTCGCTCTGTCTATCATAATCATGCCATCAAGCGATTATAGCAGTATTCTTCGATTTAGTATAGCCTTTGGTAGGAAAATCGCCCGGCAACCAATTATCCCAGTTTAAGTGTGGTTTATAATACTATTTCATAATTTTTGGGAACATTTCGATATAAAAGCCGGGCGAGTCCTGAGCAAAGGGAGCTAAATTCAGAACTCAATACTAACGATAAAAACGATTTGCTGATCTCTGAATGAACCCGGTCGGATATCGAATTCCACGATGAGTCATACTCTCAGAACTCGGGCTAAAACCTGGCCAGCTGCTGTCAACCAAACATTGGAACGCCCACCGCTAGGACACATATGTCGCTCCCTAATCTCATTGATAACCGATTACTCAGCAGATTAGCGATTGACTGTAAAAGAAAAAACTTGATCCATGCATATAGGGGGAGAGAGCGAGAAAGAATATATGACGAAATCGACAAAATCCAGTTTGATAAATAAAAAAATCTACAAATATGAACATGAAATCAAAATGGAACTACATGGAAAAAGGAGCGAATCGATTTCTCCCTCCGATTCCAATTGTGTCACCGTAAAAGATCTATCGGTTGATATGGGAAGAGGAATGCGAGATGTAGCAGTGTAAAAGGAACGAATGGCGGATTTCTCAAAAAAAAAAAACTCACCAGTAACTTCAGCGAAGGAGGTTAAAAGGGAGAATACTAGAATTGTTGAAGTGACTGTTAACGAAGGCATCTTTCGTTGGGAAAAAGGTCGAACGACGATGACGACGTAGTAAGCGACCGGCCTCGGCGGTGTCGAAGGCGAGAGACATCAGCCACCAGCTGTTGCCGCGCCCCACCCGAAGCAAAGCATGACTCATCCTGCAGTTCATTTACTGACATCACCTTATTTACATATGTACTTTCTTGTTTACCTACCTACCTTGTTAACTTTATTATTTTACAAGACCTAAGTAAAGGGACTCATTGATATTGCAATAGTGAATCACGATTTCCTGTGTTGGAGTCCTACTACAATCGTGAAGGATTTCAAAAGCAAAAGAATGTGTTTGGTCGCAGTCGCCATCATATGTTGAAATATCTGTTTACTTGCTTCTACGTAAACAGCCCTAGGTGATCAACAGGCTACGTATTCTCAGAAGGCATTGCTGAACCCATCTCAACTCTATATTAATTGTAAGTAGAGTGACTTGGAATGTGGCATCTTTATCCTTCATATTATCTTAGCCCTAACAAAATGCAAGGCTTTGAGAATGCTGAGTTTGAAATTTTACTCAATTTTGTCTACATTTATCCTATCTTTTGCCTTGTTCGTTGTTATCACCACGTGTATATGTATTAGGTTGAGTAAAAAGTTTTGATCGGTTTTGCAATCTTCCCTTTAAAAACTCTTATTTCCAGTGAAAGGAGGATCTCAATTAGTAATATAGTCTCCATCGTTGTCCTGACATACGTCTAGCGACCCGGCAGTTTCTTGACTCATGAAGCCTAAAACGGTGGCGGTCGCGATTCGAAAAAGCTGGAGATCTCATTTTTGAGTGCCGGGCAATCATCAAAATTTATACCGCGAAGGTGATGTTTCAGAGCAAGAAACAAATGGTAGTCAGATGGAGCGAGACCTGGCGAATAAGTGGAATGGGGCAGCACTGCCCATCCAAGTTCGGCAATTTACTGACAAAATAATTTCGCAACATGCGATTGAGCGATGTCGTGAAAAAGGCCAACATTTTCACGCTGCAGACGCTTCCTTCGAACAACGTCGACCAAACTCTGTAGCTGAGAAGCGTAAATCTCGGCGGTCACGGTGGAGCCCTCAGTAAGTTATCCAATGTAGAGCATTCCCTGAGAATGTTCACCGACGACACAGTAAAACCTTCCTCGGACATAGTCTACTTCTCTGTTAGTCTTGGATGTGTTTCGTCATGAGGCACCCGTGGGCTGAGATACGATGACCCTTCTGGATGCACCACAGATAGACGACAGTCGCCGGTGGATTATGCCCTTACAGTAATCCGTGATAGACGATAGCTCTCAGACAGCTTCGGACGGCAGTTGAAGGTTGAAGTCATTTTTGCGAAGCGCTTAAAAGGGGATGCTTATATATGTATCCTTCTGAAAATACAGGATGGGGATCGGTCTACCATGACCCATTACGAAGTCCTTCCGAGCGGTCCTACGAAAAAATCTAGAAAGGGACGAAAAGTCGATCAAAACTTTTTACTCAACCTAATACATGTATACTATTGGAGGGAGGTGGTACAGTGGCTCTTTACTACACGTATGTTACGGGGATCGCATCGTGGGCCGACGCCATCCTAAGCCAACACAACATTCCATTTGCTCCGGGGTTGCTTAATTGGAGGCTGGTTTGTCTGTGAAGGATAGGATGTGAAACATACAGGGTTGTAGATGGGTTGACATCCTCGATTCCTTGTATAGGCCACATACCACAAAGCGTCACTACGATTCCAGTTGGAGTCGAATAAGGGGAAGGAGGAAGGTGCATTCGAAGACGAAATTGACTAATGATTATGGACTATGTCCTCTTCTATGTCACTCATAAGGAACACGTAGGAAGCGTAAGGAATGTTGTTTCGGTGTTGATCAATCCTACATAATTTGGAATCCGCTCACATGTTCCACTTCCTTTCAACGTTGTTGAGATGTTTGCATTTATACCGTGAGGACCGGTCGATGTACATTCAGGGATTTTATTCGACCAATTGAGCCATCTACCACTAAAACGACTCCGAAGCTGTAAACTGTTTGATTGACTCGGGGTTATCAGTTTGGGTTTCCATCCATGAACTATAAATGCGGTTGCGGGGTCGATTGAAAATAAATAACCTACTCTTACTCTTTCACCACGCATCTGATGGTGCACCTACATCGCCTTCTGAAGCTCAACTTCAGGAGCGTTATGATTTACCCGTTTACAATCGATAACGCTCAAACAAATGGCGTGCTTCTTAGGAAAAAGTCGGCTGCTACTCATTTGTTGCTATGTGTAAGTCGTCTATTGAAAGAAAAAGGATTGCGCTGGCAGCTATCCATCATGTTGTTCAGAAAGTATCTGCTAAAAATTTTGCACAGGTCCAGATTTTTATCCGCCTACCTCTTCCTCGCTTATATAACCATACAATAACTTAACCGTCGTACTACTACACAAATGTACTTCTTTACGAGTCCGGCCATTTTGATGCTAACGCCCATCGGAACTTGTGTCAAGCGCTTGGCTTTAAAGCCCTTTCTGAAGGTCCTAGGCATATCCACGACAACTTGATGGACTATTCCTTCGGCCAGACGATGTTGAACTTTGACTTCCACAATAGTATCGTCTACATTTCAAGGGTTCTCATAGAACCATGCTCTAAATTCTTAGTTGATGAACTCTGAAGGAATGCTACAAGGTACTGGTGCCAACAACGATTTCCTGATCTCTAGCTGGCCCGTTTGTAAGGTACGAGGGTGCACCTGCGCTAGCGCATTTGCTAGAGAGAGGAACTTCAACTGGAAGGTTTGAGTAGTTCCTCCCGATGAATAAAATGCAACTAGGGGGGGAAGAATGAAAAGAACTTCACGAGATGCCTTCTCGAGAAGTGAAACTGTTTGCGGAAAAAGCTCAGCCTTCTCTCAGGAACGAGAGACTTGTAGCCAAGGTGATATACAAGTCATCGAACGCTTGAGTTCAAATTCATGTGTATTCAATCTAAACTAACAGGCATCGAAGTTTAAAGTTGTTGTGCATGAACCGCTTTCGATTTTAAATGACACAAGGTTTGTCCGGACTAGTGCGAAGTTCGCATCTGCGGAATATGAGGCTTTCTAGAACAAGCCGAAGCAGGGGGTCGTATGTCATGGAAGCGGCATCATACGAGATTTTAGAAATGTGCAATCGCAAAGCGGAAACCTCCCAAAATTCCTATTTTGTCTCCGCGAGACGATGAGCTGTTTGAGGGTTCAGCATCTGTGCCCCACCAGGAAGGGTAACGGTTTTACAAAACAATCAAGCACTCCAATTTCTGGGTGGGTATATGATCTTTTTTTCTGGTGCGCTTCACAGCCTTTCCGACTGTCTCTTGAGAATCCCTTTCCATTGTATTCGGCTATCACCTTTGCTTTTCTTGTCTGTCCTTGTTCTCTATAATATGTATGCCCTTCCGCCCTGTTCTTTTTAAATATGCGACTTCACTTCTCATGGCTGTTTGCCGCACATTCTTTTTTTGCATAAACTAAACTTTTACCTCTAAGCCTCGATTTGGTCCGGAGACTGATTTTAGCCAGTTCAAAGAAGTGACCGAAGCTGAGCACAGTGTGAGAGGGGCTCAAGGCGATTGAAGCTAGAGTGCGGGCACAAAAGGTTAGTGACTAGAAATCTTAGTAAGTATAACAACCCGATTTAAGCAACATTTTCGATTCACCCCGAATATGTGAATATGCAAAAAAAGGATAGTTTTTTTCAAGCGTTCTTTAAACATAACAGCTGTCAAACATCGTTAAACAGCCCAAGAACAACAAACTAAGAGCACTATTTCAACAAATACTCGCACTTTTTCCCTTACCACCTATAAAAAGCACAGTGAAAACCTTCTTGTTGAATCGTAAGAGTTTTGTTCCTTACACAAAGACCTTTCGGACGATCCAGCCTATCCGCTGGATCGTCCGAAAGGTCTTTCTTGGTCCTTTCTGGGACATGGCTTTTCCAACGAGTCCCTTTCTCAAATATTAGGGATCCTCAATTTAGAAATAAGAACAAAACTTGTTTGATATTTGCCTTGTTATGCATTGCCAAGGTAAAATCATAGTAACCATGGTAAGATGATATTAAGCGACATTATAAAGCATTTATTCTCTAGTCATGTGACTTTCTAATTCATTGTTTTTATTTACATCTAAGGAATTGTCATAAGATCGAGTTTGTTAGATTTCGTGGCAAACAAAGGAAATGTCTATTTTCGCGGATACATGTATGTAAGCACTAATAATAGGTTAGGTTTTTTATAAATATCAATCATGCTCACAGTGATTGCCCCACTTGTAATCTAAAGCTACCCGTTATTGAGTACTTCCGAATTTTGGTGTAGGGTTTGGGGAAGTGGTGATGCGGTGATTAGTTATGTTTTGATCCAGTCTGTATTCTGCTGATTTGGTAGAAGGAGGTGCGCTTCAAAAACTGAAAAGTCAACTTTAGTTGTGAAGGAGTATTTCGAACTGTAATAGAGTGTACGTGCATACCCGATGTGCTCTCAAGACTTTTTCGTGGGCCACTCCGATCCTAAGATTGTCTTCACCCTTGACCGAGTTACGTGTCGTCAATATGGCACTCGGGTCGTGATTCGCATAACCACACCTTGAACGGCAGATTTGAGGAAAAACCATAGCAAAAGGGTAGCAAACAAAGGGTTGTTCTTATGATTAATAAAAGTAAAGACGAGCGTTAGACAGCAATCAGAAGTTGTCAACTAGCTATGACTTGATGACAATAACTTATGTATTTATAATATTCAGCGGTATGAGAAAGGTGTATAGCTGTTCTGGTTCGATCCACCGCGTACGGCTATTCCTGGCTAGTTGTCTCGGCTGCCGATTTCCCATGTTGTCCCACGAAGCGACAGCGACAAACCAATCGGATCTACCGTCCGTCACCCATTTGAGAGCATTTTTCACCATCCCGTTAGCATAACAATCAAACAAATAATAACTTGTGCTACATTTCCCAGCCAAACAAGGCTATATAACTATCAAATAGTGTGTCTGACTACTTTTCAACACAAATTCTGTCTTCCTGCACATTTTCATAAACACTTACCTTGGTGACGTCGGAGCACTATGAAATCTTTGACGAGACAGTTGAAGCATTGAGTTTGTTTTGGAAGCGTTCGACTCAGCATAACTCTGGAGATTACTTTCCTCACAGAAATAACCCTTCACTAGTTAGGTATCAATGAGTGAAAGTAAACAGTTGGCCTTATGCTCAACTAGTAATTCACCTCCTTCATGGAGGAACTGGGAACATTGTGGAACGAAAATACTAGCACGAAAACCGCTTATTTGCACCCAGCTTTTTCAGCTCTTTCTACCCTCCACAACTTCCCTTCCGCTTGTATAAAACATACGGCCATAAAACGAAGGCGATTAGAAGGAAGGCAGTTTTTGGCCTCTACAACCCTCAGATCTTGATGTACCAACATTTAAAATCCCTCGAGTCACGCAATCACAAGAAATTAGAAGTTCGACGTCTAGTTGAGCTTAGGGACCTCGCCATAGTCCCACGTAGACGCAATTATTCCTAATATTCTTTCGTGTACCTCGATTTCTACAGATTTCAGCTTGTCAGTGGCAACTTTGTAGTTTTCGTTCTCCTCTGCCAGGGAGCTAACCTTCAGGCGGAGCTGAACATTCTCTTCTTTACATGGCTTCAGCTCTTTCTGAAATAAAATTGTATAAACGGAGAAACAATTGAACAATATAAGGGGACCACCTCAAAGCTTGAGATCTTCTCCCGCAGAATTCGCATCTCCTCTTCCTTCTTCATGCTCAAGGAGCGCAGTTGTTCATTTTCCATCAGATGTTGATCCTGCAATAAGGACTGCGTAGAACACCTTCGAATGTGCCTTTCACAAAAAAAAGTGTTTTCAGCCCTCTCGGAACGGATTCACAATTGATCAGAAGTATTTTGCAATCTTCAAAATTATGAAAAACAGCGCGACCATGACCACCAAATCACTTACCTCCTGCTGCTTCGATAATTTTCTTTCATTGTCATATTCTTCTTTTGAGGTTGCAATCAATTGCAGAAGTAAGGTGTTGTCCTTCCGTAATTCTTCCACCTGAACCGAGGGATCGTTAGTTTTTCGGAGACCCTAGACTTTAGGTATGCTATGCGGACAAATCCTTACCGACTTAGTAATATTTTCAAGCTGCACTGACTTCGATTCAAGCTCTGAGCGATAGCCGGAGATCATTTTTTCCAACTGCACCTTCTCCTCCTTCAATCCGTCAAGCTCACGAAGCCGGTTATTCACTTCATTGGTCAGTTCCGAATTCTAAATAAACGTTGCGAAGAAGAAGTGGTTGAAGTGACTCAACATTACATATACAGTAGCGCTCAAAAGTCTTCGGTGAACTGGTTCTTCAGCCGTACTTTTCAGTCGTAACTCCTTTCCTACTGGATCTAATCATGCGAAATTTCTATATTTGGAGCGTGGGTGTACTGTGAATATTTACCACTATTAACCTGCAATCTGATCATGTTCCAGATATTCCAAAGAGCATGAACTCAAAATCGACTGAAAATACAAATGATGGTCCTTCTAGAAACTCTTTCCCTTTTGTTTTGTCTTAAGTGTACGAGCGGTAACGTCGAACACAATAGATGAGGAAAACGCACATAAGGTGCGAATAAATGCAGACGCCAACAACTTCAGTTTTAGCAAAATGTGCTACCGCAGCAAACACCTTACTCTACCTGTGGATATTGCAGCTTCGCAGTCGAGTAGTGTTGGGTAGGGTGGAATATGCTCTAGTTAAACATATCCAAATTTCGCGCGATTTGGCCTACTAAGAAAAAAGTTATGAACGAAAAGCCGTCAAAGCATTTCACCGAAGACTTTTGAGCGCTACTGTATAGAGCTCTCCCCAAGATGAATGCCTTCCGAAAAACGCACGGCTCGCAGAAAGGGTACCAAATGAACTGAAAACTGCACTCAAGTTATGGTTGGCCAGTTTCTTCATGAAAGACGCTCTCATCAGAATCATCAAGTGAAGGTAGCATGTATAACATAACAAGGGAGGATCGTTCAGAATTGGACACCGCAATAGGAATAATCTTCTATCCTACATTTGCAGTTTGCTCAGTGTATCCGCCTGTGTGTGTAGCCATCGTTCCGCCATGAAAATCACAACAAATCTCCAGCTCTGGACCTGTGGGCTCAACGATCGTCAATGAAAAATAATATCAAATGATAACAATCTATAAGGGTTGAAAAAAGAGCTAGAAGGGTGCAGTGACTGGACTAGTGAGGCTCCCCGTACTTACAGAGGATACTAGCCAGTGTACTATAATATAAAGGGGTTGACGCGATCTAAAATAGCTAGTGATAATGTGATAATAGCATTGGCACAGCCCTGTGATGTTGTGAATGAATGAGCCTCGTCACCTTATGTTTCGCCAACTCTTCTCTGTTTTTCAGTTGCTGCATGGAGTCTTTCCAGTCCACCTTCTCTTTTTCGTACGCAGCGATCTTTTGGTTAGCAGCGAATAGCTTAAAAGAGGCACAATCGTTCCGTTCACTTCATAAGTCCAACCACACAAATAGCCCACTCTGTACTGAAGATCTTTAATGGTCTCTGTCAGATCCACTCCATAGGCAGGCCATCGTTGCTGTCTGTCTTCTTCTGTGAGGTAGGTTTCCAAATGTTTAAAACGCCTGTCATACTCTTGAACAACCATGGTTATCCGAGAGAGCTGACTATGGACTTCCTCTTCAATCCCTTTAGGCATTCCGCTATCGGATCCTACCATAACTTCAGTAATTCCTTCACGTAACCCATCCATTATGAACAGTGCTTCTTTCAAACTTTCGGTCTTCCTTTCCAACTCATTCATAGCCTCTTCTCTTTCGAGATCAACTTTCTTTTTCTCGGACAACATGTCATCCAATTCTTCATTTTTCTTACTCAGCAATTGCTCTCGTTCGAATAATTCGCTTTCAAGCTGAAATTATGGAGACTCTGAAGTAAAGTTAAGTCCTAAATATAAATGTTTTTGGTGTGCTTGTGCGCGGAAAGCACGAGTACGATTCGAGTTGGGAGGTGCCCACACGTATTCGAGTTCCATTCAGAATCGTAGGCTTCCTATTCGACTTCCAAAAATCGTAGTGGCGCATTGAATACGTGGTCTATACAATGCAATGCGGTGGCCACCCAATGTACAAGTCAGTGCTTTTATCCTACCAGACGAGTCTGGTACCAATTAACAGTGTTCCACTTGCCACTACACCCCGTCCGCAATGAGACCCCAGGTATGCGGACAAAATCAAGCCGATTAATCTGCCTCGTAGAAGCAGTTTTACAATAGAACAGTTTTCATTTGACTGAAGTTACTTTTTACAGATGGTGAGCCTCGAGTGATGCACTATCACAAACGGTTCGTGGCTCGAATCCCGGATCGACTTCCGCCCAAAAACAACCAAACCTACCATCCACTCGGGAAAAAGGACTGTTTTGTACAATGTGTAGACCACATACTCATTCAAAGCGAACCATTATACGATTTGCAATGGGAATCTAATGTGGAAGCGCATCCCAAGAAATAATGCTATTTAATTTTTATTTATTGTGCTTGAATGTCTCGCTATAGTGTAAACACCTAGAAATCAGGTATGAAATACTAATTTAAACAGGATATCTGTAGGTGTTTCTAAGAAAACCAAATAAGCCCACCCTATCAATGCGAGCTCTTGCAGAATTCAACTCAATCAATTCTTCTTCCTTCTCTTCTCCGTTTTGTTCTTCCTTCTCTTTTACATTTACCATATTTTCACAACGATTGCATACCGTTCTCCTTTCGAGTTCGTCACGACGCGCTAGTTCTGCCTCCAAACGCTCCAATTTCGACTTCATCTAAAATCGTGAGAAATCCGGCGTGAAGAATTTTCTGTCGACCTTGTTCATCAACTCGCCCAGCCTCACACGACTGTTTCTACGCTTACCATGGCTCTTTTCAAGAACAGCACTTGAGTGGAGTTCTACAGCGACAAGGGCTTGCCCGTTGACAAATGCACATGAAAGGCAACCTCATTTTGCAGAAGTGAGGATGTTGAGACGCGTCCGCGATTGGACACGACTGGAGTGGGTTAGTTACGAAGACGTCAGAGCAGTCATGCAATTAGCCGTTCTCCAAGGAAAGTGTGAGAAGCAGTGTCTTTGATGGTACCGGCACGTATTGAGAAGGCCACAGAATCATCCGGCAAGAGAGGTATCGCTGATCTGAGCTCAAGAGATGTAACCGCAAAGAGCTCATAGAGAAGGTGACGGGAAAATCAAGAAGGGCGCCGAAGTTAATGTGAGCAGAAAATGCTTTATTTAGGGAGAATGAAGTGGGCGCGGTTATCAAGGGCGATGAAGAAGGGAAAGGATCCTAACTCCTCCAGTAACCTACAGCATCTGCCTCTCGAGACTTGTCCGTACACTCCTTCACAACAGATTCGACATGCTGCTTCTCATTTTCTAGCAATTGTTGGAGCCTCTCGATCTGTAAATTCGAACTTTCCATCTCTTATCAATAAAATCTACCGATCGTTTCTTCACACATAAGGTGCTAGACCATGTAATACATAGTGACGGCCAAGCGGAGCTGCTGTTCGGATTTTAATCGTGAGGCCCCCATTTTTACCCCAGAAGTCCTCTGGCACTATTTCAGATGATAGTCAGAAATAATACTGGACAACACATGGAATACGTACAGCCTTCATACGTCTTGGAGAAGCCGATTTTTTTTCTACCATCGGCCCGTTTTTCCTCGAGGGAAAGCAATGTCGCATCCACATGTTGTCCTGCTTATGCTAATTTCCCTTTCCTGGCTGTCGAACTTTCTATGAGAATATTCACCTCTTCAGTTTTTGCACGTATTTCTCGTGCCACATTTGCATTTCTTTCTATGTCAGCAACACAGGATGACAATTGGTCCGCCATCTAAAGTCCGTCATTATCTTGATCAACGATTCACAGGGGAAAATATGAGGAGAGCTAGTCATCCATCTGTTCAGTAAGAAGAGTTCCTCTGTCAATTTCTCCACAACCTACCGTCTTCTCAAAACGGTTCCTCCAATCTGCGACTGACGCTTGATATTCTTCTCTTTGCAAATCGTTGCTTTTGCTGAGCTCCTCCAGTTCCCGCTGTAGCCGTGTGCACTCGAGTTCAGCGCTCTTTAAGTCCTGAAGGGAGGGGTTGTTCCAGATGAAGCACAGCTTCAACTTTTTAGAAAACAAGGATTTTGTGAAGCATAAATCAGATAATGAGTATTACGCCATTCATATACACATATTCCGAAAAATTCTCGAACCTATGCTATGGTTTCTGCGGAAAAAACTGCAGCTTCACCTTAGAGCGATTCAAAAGTTCGTCATTGGCATCTCGCAACTTCCTCTCAAGAAGAAGAACAGAGTTGTTTTTGTTGTTCAGTGTTTCCTCCAGATCAGCTCTCTTTGCTTCCCATTTGTCCTCATTCTCTTTGCACACCACCAGCTGGATATAGTGTTCATAATCTGTATTGTTTCTTTTGCTTTTATTTTGCCCATATTGAGTAAAAGTCATATGTGTTCATTATGTTCTAGGAATAACAAATGTTGGCAATACGGAAGAAAAGAAACACTAGGCAAGAGTCCTCATCAGATTCCCATTAGAAGATTTGAGGGAGTTGGACCACATTCATTATGTTGACGAAGAATTGTTGGCCCTTCTTTTCCGACCAGGTGATCCCCATATCGCATTTCATTCCCATCACATTGCTATCGCTAGAATTCCTAGTTAGTTGACTCGTTCAACTAACTAGGAAAGACGGTCTCTCATGCTCACCTTTTCCCTTTGGATTTCATGATGCCGCTGCATCTGATCAACCTGTTTCTTCATCGTTGTCAGTTTTGTTTCCATGTCCTCTTGCGCTCGTAAGTGTGATTTCTCGTTCCTTTCCAAATCTCTTATGCGTGCATTTTTTCTGCTAATTCTGAGAGAACTGAATTTTGTAAGGAACAGATTATAACCCACTTACATTTAGTACTCACTCTTCTATTAAAATTTCTATCTTCTTTTTTGTCTCTGATTGTTCTAATTCTACTTTGACTAATTGATCTTCTGTTTCATTAAGTTGAGATTGTAGTCGTTTTACTTCACGTTCATATAGTAATTCTCTGAAATATTTAGTTACAAGTATACAGTTCTTGCCTTAGAACAACCGAGTTCTAAGGAACCAAAAGGAGGGACTCTAAGGAAAGCGAAGGTTATTTCAACTATGCACACGTTGGCGGCGCCCCTGAGCGGGCGCTCGTGGCTCAAGAAGGAGCCCCGAATATGGTCGTTGTGGCGCTAACTATGATCGATTTCCCGACTGTAGTACTCAAACAACGTAAACATACGTTTGCCACTGATATGTCAACAGTATTGCAATGTTACTGGCCCGGTGCTGCTTTGGCCCACATTTGCTCCCCTCGCCTACAATAAACTGCTGTGGCTAGCCATTTGAAGGCACAGTTCGCGATAAAATTGTTTAGTGAGTTTTCCTTATAGTATGAATTCGAGACTCATCCTTATACCATACATGAGGTCGTAAAAGGGCTTGGATAGGGCACAATAAGGGCAAGAGCTTGTATCGTGTGAATGCCACACCCATAGTGGACGAGTTTCAACGGCTTTGTAGAGGCTGCACTATCTCAAGAGGTTCTCATGTAGGAAGTTCATACAACTTGTCATAGTCCATGGCGACAGTGAAAGGCAGTTTTGAACAATTTCGGCTCGATGTAGTCATCTCTTTGCGCAATGGGAGCAAGTTGAATCTCGTCCATACACCTCTTCCATGCCATTCCGTCACGGTGATCTCGTACAACCTCCACTTCCACTACTTTTAGAAAGCCTTGAAGTAGGCGGATTTTCTCGCTTTCTTCGCCACCGATGTACTCTTCTAGATCAACACTCCCCAGATCCGCGAGTTAATGTAGGAGTGGGGGGTCTTTTCGCCTTTGAGGCCATGGCGGTGTTCGGGATCATATGTTACGACTGAATCGCACGTTCATAAAACCTCGAGTTTCTGCCACATCAATCCAGACCAGAAGTGGTCCTCTTCCTTGCGGTATGGGACGGTTACTGCAACAACCACGAGACCAGTCAACTATCTGTCGAAGGATAGGACCTGCTATTAAGAATTGGATCCAGACACCAAAACACTAACGATCGAAAAGGGACGAAGGAGTGCAGAAACGACGACAGATGAATCTGACTGCAACAATTGTCTTCTCTCAATACAGCAACCGAAAAGCAGCTGCAATGTCTTCAAAAGGGTGATACCACTGGGTGTCGGGGCTTTACAACACCCATGGTACATTCTGGGTTGATGAAACGCCCTTGAGGCAAGCCTTGGAAGGGTGCAGTAGTGACCGAAAGTGCTCGAAAAAACGGCTGAACACATTAAACCGTTACCTAACCTATACCTGATTTGTCAAGTACAGGTCTTAAAGGGTGGCTCCGTCAAAATCATGTAATCGCGACCTTCGTTACTCGCACCAAGCCCTTCTCCTGACTGAATCGAAGTGGTGACGCCACTGCTGTTCGAAATTGTTGAATGAAATCTAACAATGGCCTCATCTTCAACAGCTATCGTTGATGTAGTGCACCAATTAACCGAACGAGTTGTGGCGTGAATCTCTGACAGACCAGCCGATTCATGGACGAGTTGGGAGGCAGACAGCTTCAATCATATCATCGGGCCAAATTAAAGCCCAAACTAGATGCTGTTTGAGCAATGAAATTAGACTGATATCTTCGAGGAATCCCGGTAGTTGCTTCAGTAGAGATGGTTTAGACTTAGAAACTTCTCCTGAGTGCACAAACATACAGATATCGATTGCATGCGCGTAGGAATAGACACCTTCTGTTGCTCATGTGTTGAGAAGTGGCCAAAACTTGACCGCTACTTTAGACTTGACTCAACTACAGAATTAGAATTTTCCTCCCTGCTCCTTGCTCGTCTACTCCCTCCGTAAGCCAATTCCATAAAATCCAGACGGATTGGCCCACGGTGGGATTAGATGAGCAGGCAGCCGGCCCGGTTTCCAACTTCACTGTCTGTCGGAATCTGACCTTCATCGCGTTTATCACGAGGGAGGCTCCTTTTGGACACAAATCGAACTTACCGATAATTGGGTGAGTTAGGTGCTTCGACTGTAGACT
This sequence comes from Haemonchus contortus, assembly GCA_000469685.2. Classification (NCBI taxonomy): domain Eukaryota; kingdom Metazoa; phylum Nematoda; class Chromadorea; order Rhabditida; family Trichostrongylidae; genus Haemonchus; species Haemonchus contortus. Next base: position 37,888,636 of record LS997565.1, read on the forward strand.
TGCCATTACTGCAAGCAGCACTGTCAGAAGGACGAGTATGATTAAATCGGTTAGTGAACAATGCTCGAGCTGCTGAAAGGTAGAGACGACAATCAAAGTTCTCGAATGCATCAAAGATGTTCCCTCACCTGCCGTGGCAGAAATTTGATCATTCGAGCTGATTAGTGGTGCAGGAAGAGTCTGTTCAGCGGAAACGATCCCATCCGGTAGGATGGAATCGGGAATGTTAAGCATAGACGACCGCCAACAGCCTCACCTTGCTCAAAGTTCTGCATATGTGAGCATCCGACAGTATTTATACCACTGATAGAGTGCTGTTCTTGCCCAAGAATTGCAATGACTCATTATATTTGGTTACAGATGATAATAAGTGATAAGCAGTTGTCAGCCAATCCAAATGGGTAGAACCGCACCATCACGTTCAGTCAACTCAGCGGCTTCTTCTCGCCAACGGTTTTCGGTTCCCAATTAGACATTTATAGAGGTCCGGTAAGGAGGTCAATTAGGTAACGTCTCAATAGAGTCTGGTTTTCCTGATTGAGCTGTTCTACACTCTTTCTCCCTAGCTACACTCCTCCTCCTTAGTAGGCTCATACTCTGACAAAGAACTTCAGGGTGGCAAGATCAGAACAATCTACCAGAACGTTCTGGTCACTCAAATGGTTTCCGTCGCACCAGTGCTATATTGCCTAATTGACGTACATCTACACACATCATCAGACGGCGCGCTTTCGCAGAAATTTAAGTCTTGCACATGCATGTATTCATTGACAGGGCAAGAATATGACAGCTTCAAAAACGTCTTATTCAATCATTACCTTGGATGTTCTGCTTCTGAAGGGTCGTCGCGAGGCACAGAGAGAGGTACTTTTTGATTTGGTTTGGGTATCCTCTAAGGAGGATGTTATTTTCGCGAGTGTATTGCCCGTATACATAGTTTGTTTTGTAAGTGGACAGTTTCAGTTGTCAAAAGATTTTGTGTTCGCGGGTAATTGCTAAATTCCAGATAACAAAGATGCCAGTCAGGAGAGTTTGGACACCCAGAAACGATTCATCAACAACTACTTCAACCGTTTCCTGCGGTAGGCTCTTTAGAGGATTAGTCACGAATTTCATAGTGGTTCAGTTTTGCACTGTAATGAATCTTCATGTTTTGAAGGAATGGAGGTGAGAGCAAAGATCACTTCGATTTGAAAAGGCTCAAGTGTGATGATTACGGGATTCCACAAGATATAAGCAAAAGATACTTCGTTTTTGCTCAAAGGAATTTCCAAGATCCACCCAACCATCTTAGTCATGTGAGTTGTTCTGAAATTGATATCGTTCAAAAAAGAAACGCTCACCGTGTCAGTCAGTACTATTTTTTGTTATTGGCACACCTTCTCCAATCTAGAAATGTATTTTCATTAAAAAATTCAAATTTGCAATTGATGTGTGCTTACACTGACCTGAGGGGCTAATTCTTGAAAATCTTATGCTCGTGAACCGATCCTCGGGACAAGGTTCAGTCACACCGGCAAGGTGTTTGATTCAGGGGTTTTTTCGTGGGCTAGGTTCTCTCTGATCCCATTACTTCCCCAGATTGAAACACTTTTTGAACTACGCTGTTGTTTAGATACCACCGTGGATGATAAGACATTTCGAATATGCTGTGCAACTCTCTATGGATTTCGTCAACGACCTGAAGTTCAAGAAAATGAAGGAGCTTCGGAAGTCCCAAAAAGATCTACCAATAGCCGAGAGAAAAAATGAGATTTTGGAGCTTTTGCAAGATGTAAGGGAGTTTTCAATCTTGATTTTGTGTTTTACATCAGTCATGTCTAACCCACTCGTGTGGTCATACTTTCAGAACCAAGTCCTCATAATAGCTGGTGATACTGGCTGCGGAAAGAGTACTCAGGTGTGTACCATTTTTCAATCCCAATTTGATAATTTTATGGAAAGTTCAAACCGCATACTCGTTGCTGGTAGTATACCATCACCATTCAGCACCTCGAAGTGCAGTGCTCGTTCATCTTGATTTGTATTTCAAATTTTTTCCATCTAACTTTCTCTGAAAGCATTTGATGTCTTGATTAGGTTCCGCAATATCTTCTTCAAAACGGATACGTCGGTATTGCTTGTACACAACCACGTCGTATCGCTTGTACTGCACTAGCTCGTCGAGTTGCTTACGAAACCCTTAACGCATACGGAACTGAGGTTGCTTATCAGATACGGTGAGCACCAGCAACACAAATAAAACCGTGTCTATTCGACTTCCTCAAGATTGTGTCGTATTTCGTTGCTTCTGAACATCTGACCTGTGTTTAAGGGTCTTTTATCAGGTTCGAGACTACAAAATCAAAGCGAACAAAAATGCTTTTCCTAACAGAAGGTCTACTGCTTCGTCAAATGGAGAACGATTCTCTTCTTCAGCAGTACAATGTAAGAAGTTCCTATCGTGATCATCTTATTCTTATTTTTTTTGCTTGAAGACATAGAAAGAAACAAGATGTTTCTAGGTCGTTATACTTGATGAGGTACACGAGCGGCACCTAAGTAGCGACCTTCTGATTGGACTTCTTCGAGATCTAATTGGAAAGCGAGATGATTTGAAGTTGATTCTTATGTCTGCCACTATCAACTTAGAGTTGTTCAAGAACTACTTCGAAGGAGCACCCGTTGTGCAGGTAGAAATTCTCATTTGACTGCATGGCTTTTAGAATAAGCTGCTATGAATTTTCCTTCATTCGTGTCTGAAGTCCACAAGATAGATACCCTGAGTTAATTAGCTTCTAGTAACCTTTTTGGTCATTCCGTTATATGTTTGAACTGTCTGGTTCACATTTCGGCTTTTCTTTCCCTGTTAAGAGCTTTATAATCAAAGTACAATTCTTCCAAACTCACGGTTGCACTGTTATTTCACGTCTCTTAGCACCAGCAATTCAGGTTCCAGGGCGCCTGTTTCCAATTCAACTTCGATATCACCCAATAAAGCAATACATTGCTGAGAATGAGAAGAAAAGCCACAAAATAGACCCTGAACCGTACGTCAGGATACTCGAGGTCAGTCTCTTCAGTTTATATTTAGTAAAAAAAATTCCCTGAGAACCTATTCAGCTCATTGACAAACAATTTCCTTCTACCGAGCGTGGAGATGCCCTAGTGTTTCTAAATGGTGTGGCTGAAATAACCACCGTTGCTGAAACTCTGAAAACTTATGCTGAACTTACGAAGGGTTGGATTATTCTCTTGCTGCATAGGTAAGTGCTTTTTATGCTTTTTCTGTATGATCTTAATATCTGTTTATTTGAGTACATTGTCAGTAGATGAGCAAGACAAGGTATTCGATGTCGCTCCGTCAGGTGTAAGAAAATGCATTCTTTCGACCAATATTGCTGAGACATCAGTAACCATTGATGGAATACGCTTTGTGATAGATTCTGGAAAAGTATGTCAATTTTAGACATTTCTATAAGGTGACGGCTTCTCATACAACTGTTAAGGTCAACTTGATCAAACACGAAACAAGTAGCGGAACGCAGAAGCTTAGTGAATTCTGGGTTTCAAAAGCTTCGGCAGATCAACGGAAAGGTATTGTCTGCTTCAAGAGTGTTTCGGTCATCCAATAGTTTTACTTGAAAGGATTCTTTCTGATCCGTCCGAAATCTTTCGTAGAAATTGATATTTCAGTCTTCCAGGTCGTGCTGGGCGTACAGGACCGGGTATATGTTATCGACTATACTCTGAGGAACAATATAATAAAATGGAGGATTTCACGACATCAGAAATCAACCGTGTTTCTTTACAGGATATGGCTCTCCGTATGATAAGCCTTAATCTTGGATGTGCGTTTGCTTTGAATAGTTTCATCAAAATGTATGTAATCAAGTCTCCATACTACTGTCAGGAACAATTCAAACGAGAAGGATGCTTTTTGAGAATTCGTCGTACAAATTCTTTCAGTAAATATTCCAGAAAGCCGTAGGAAAGATGTGTCTCAGCTCGTTTTCCTTTTGTTACTCTCTTAAGATTTCTTTGTTTGAAGAATTTTTGCATTTTTGAAATGAAATTTGAAAAGTCAGTTTCAAAAGAGCATTCTGCAGCCTCTCTTTCACGCTGACCGACAAGAGTCTGAAGCAGTTCATGTTTCAGTGGATCCACGAACGTTTCCATTCATTGAGAGGCCTGAAGAGGAGAAATTGAATGAAGCGCTGAACATCCTCAAGTTTCAGGTGATTTGTCCTATTGCGACCTCTTCTTTTTTGATTGGAATACGATTAATAATTACTTTGAAGTTCATCGTGTGTGTTTTTCCAGGGTGTACTTTATCCGGACCGCGAAAATCAACTTACAGCTTTAGGATCAACTATAGCAAAGCTGCCGGTCGATGTAGCAATAGCCAAGGTACCTTACATAATAGCAGCAACACCGCAAAGTTTTTCCAGTCGAGCTAACCAAACCGTTACCTAAGCCCTGATTCTAGATGCTCGTCTTGGGCTGTGTGGTGGATCATGTAGAGGTGATACTTACAGTCGCAGCTGGTTTGTCTGTGCAAAGCCCTTTTACCAATCGTTCCTATCGGTAAGTGGTAGAAACGTCTTGACCACCATTCTGAAGGCAGGAGACCTATGTATCTTTGCCGCATATATGAGTTCCTTACCTTGTTCTAGGGAGCTTGATGTGGTTCAGAGGAGAGAAGGTTTGACAAACTCTATGGGTGATCCGTTCACACTTATCGAGATATTCAGGTTGGATTTTCACCACGTAACTTCTTAATTTCGATCGTGGATATTTCTTAATGATTTCTTGTTTTCCATTAATCCGCATGATATTTCTTGTAATTTGTGTTCCATTTCCTGTTTTCTGTTACGGTTTAACAAAATGTTGAGCCATACCGCTAATTTGTTGACATTTATGTTTTGATGCCGTGCTGTAAGCATATTGTCAAGCTTCACGGCTATTCGATCACAAGGTGATGGGAGGTCACACTGTAACAACTAGTTGTTATTATGCTCTATAGGGAATGGATGCTGCAGAAGAGCACTACTGGCAAAGTTCGTCGGTGGGCGCTTGAAAATGGCATAGATGAACATCGGATGTTCGAAATCAGTAAACTTCGGTTTCAGTACAGGTATTTTCGCACTAGTTTAGTGAGCCATGAATAAAAAAGTAGCTCCTCGTTCAGCGGATAGTTGAATGTGTGACGATTCCCTTCTAGGTATAATACTGTTTTTAGTTATTATTAGGCAGATTCTTGAAGATGCTGGGCTAATTGAAAAGCCAGATGCACATGAGCTCGGAGAAGACGACTCAAGGCAAAGAAGAATTGACCAAGGAGATAGAAAGAAGTTACTCGATATGAAGCGTGAAGCCAGGTAAAACGATTCGAATGAATTCCAATGAAAGAAGAGTAGACAACGTTTTTTTTTCAGAAATCAGGAAAAAACGAGAAAAGTCTTACGGGCAGATAAGCATTTCGATTCAATACTCAATGAAATGGAGGAGGAAGATCTAGGTGTTTCAGTTTTCACTGATGAAATATCAATGATTCATCTCTCATCGTATAGAAAACGAAAAGGATCCCTTGAAGACCGACGTTAAAACTGTCGAGTTCCTCTTGAGCTATAAGCAAAGGGACTTCGAACTAATTCGTCGAACTCATAAATTACGTCGAAAAGATGCAGAGGTGCGTTGCTAGTGGCATTCTTTTCGAATCTGGGTGCAGCTGATGTTTCAGGTTATCCGGGTCATCATAGCTGCTGGCCTGTATCCGAACTACACATTTCCGGATCCCCTAAATAAATATCAGGTAGTCCGATCTTTGAATATGTAGATAAGTCTAAACTTTCACGGTTTTCCCATTCAGCATGGTCAAGAGATGTTTGTGCATACGCGAATGAAGCCTTTCACTCTAATCCATCCTAATTCAACCATAGCGCAGTACCATGCAGGTAATACACTTTTTCCACCTTGGAAGCTGTTGAAATTCCATACTCTACTGACGGCTCATTGGCTATTCATAGCCCCTTCCGAATAGTGGTTACAAAGCAGGGTTAATGACGATTCTGAATACTAAATACACATACGATACATGACTCTTTTAATAAGTTCTGATTACAGAAACACTTGAACCTCGCGCTGATAGCGAAGGGCGGTCAGTGCGCCACAAAATCTTGTTCTATGGGCTGCTGTTGGAAACCACAAAACCATATATCTGTAATGTTCTACCTCTTCCGGCATTAAACCTGTTGTTGTTTGCAAAAAAGGTGAGTAGTCGAACATTTCTGCCTATCGCACAATTTTGTACTCGGATAAGGCTAGTGTGAAAGAAAGATGATCATAATCCCTACGATGTAAACGCGACTATTATCGTCGTCTACGGCGACGATCCCAACAAATATCTCGTCGTCTCACTGTCTGAGACGACTCTCCCTAACTTAGCCCACGCCCCTAAATGATACGGGGTCAAGCGGGACCACCAAAAAGCGTGGTCCCCACTTCTCCCTCCAACAACGTCAAGGGCAAGACGTAGGTTCTGTGTTTAGATAAAGACTTATTTGACATTCCTTTGTTCTTTACTAGCGGTAACGCCCGCGCTCACTACATACTTGTTTTATTCTGCTCCGTATTAACCGGAGTAAACAAATCCACTGAACCGCCTGCACATTTTTGGTGCATCGGCTAAAATAGTCGTATATAATTGTTAGACAAAAAACAAATATCATCTAAATAGAATCGAACGTGATTCTATACTTTTGAAGTTAATCGTAAACAGAATCGAACGAGGTTCTGTAATATAAAAAGAATCGAACGAGGTTCTACAATAATTTTACAATTAATAGCATAATAACAAGTAAATTTAACCAACACAAAGCAATGGCACTTTCACTTCATAGAAAGCCCATTCTCGCTAACGCCAAAACCTTGAATAATTTAGTAACACGCTACGGAGCCTATACTGCTAGGGTCGAATACCCTATTTCAGATAAGGAATCCTACGAAAAATGTAGGTCCTCCATTGCGCTCCTACAAAGCGGCGCTAGGTTACTAAAAGAGGGGCAAGAAAAGTTAGAGAGACGCTTCAATGAGATAAAGGAAGAATATAAAGCATGTAAAAATAAGTCGGATAGAAAGGACCTACTGCTCGAAATAGAGCAAATCGAGGAAGAGTCACAGATGCACTTGATAATGACCGATGCGGACGAGCTCGGTTACATGCTCGAGGCACGGTTAGATGAGATGAGGAGTGCCCTAGATGGAATGGCAATTGACCTAGGCTACACTCCGCGCAGTTCCCAAAACACGCAATTGTTCGATGTAGAAGAGAGGGAGTCCATAAATGCTAATCCTGGAGAAAACTCGGGAAGAAATACCGAGATCATTTCGGAAAGTAGCATCCCACCCAGCACTACGGTAGGGGGAAATATCGCGCAAACAATCCCGCAGATGTCCTGCCGCTCCGTAAAGCCTCCCCATGTCGCTACCGAAATTTCACGGTAGTGCTGAAGATTTCCCAGAATACTGGGCAATCTTCGAAACACTCGTCCATAATAGCTCCGAATTGGACACTATGGAAAAGATTCTCCTACTCAAAGAGAGTCTAGTAGGTAAGGCCCAAAATTCAATAAAGGGCATAAGGCTAGTTCCAGATAACTATAACTGGATTATCGAAACCTTACACAAAAATTATCTCAATCAACCCGCGAGTAGAGCGCAAATTGTACAAAAGCTGATTCATATGAAACCCGCAGCTAATACGGCCGAAAGTTGCTCAGCAGTTTTCGACAACATTCAGGTGCTAGTGCACCAAATGATCTCCGCAGGACATGACGTGCGGAGAACATGCGAGCCAGTATGGTGCGAACTCATACTGGCAAAGTTCCCGCGGGACATTGTAAAGCCCGTTTTGATAAATGGTCAATCGAAAGACCAACAAACAATTGAGGATTTAATAACCCAGTTAAAGGGAGAGATTAGGGCGAAACAATATGTTGAGTGTAGATTAGGCCACGCTAGCGAACACAACCGGGCTGATATGAGTGATCATCCACAATCCCAATACAGCGATGAGTGCATTTTCTGCCATAGGGATAACCACTCATCATTGAGCTGTGGGGTAATAACTGATCAAGGTCGTCGCCGAAAAGTCTTAAAAGATGAGAACAGGTGCTGGAAGTGCTGTTCCTCAACTCATAACAGCTTTGACTGCCAAAGAGCAGATTGTTCCCGATGTGGTCAAAAGCACCACATATCGTTATGTGTTAAGAGCATGAGTTCGGGGCAGAACATTTCTATAAGTCAATGGAATTCGAGACTGGATCGTAATACCCGTAATCCTACAGCATGGAATCGCAGAGCTGAGCCGTTTAGACCTCAGTCCAATCAGCACGGTAGCGCTAGTGATAGTCAAGGAAATCAGTATGGGCTCCACAAGAGCGTGAACTTATCTAATACTCATACTTATATGGGCAAGGTAATCGTGTCAAACCCAACTGTAGAACAGGCCTGTAGAACGTCTCAGCTTGTTTTAATGACTGCCGAAGGGAGCTTATGGAATTACAGAAAACAGAAGTACGAAAAAGTACTATTCTTTTTCGACTCTGGGGCCCAAAAGACAGTCATAGACGAGGGAGTTGCTGAACGATTCAATCTCCCCAGGTCCACAACCGAACTGTGCACAATGTCGGGTATTGGTGGACATGCTGACACTTTCCAAAGTCACTTAGTGGCTGCAAAAGTGGGAACTGCGTTTGGAGAAGAACTCGACTTAATGATCCAAACGAAGCCAAAGCTTACAAACGGATTTCCTAGCGTCAGGCTCACTAGTATGGATACTGACTTTTTGAAACAAAACAATATCTTCTTGGCAAACTCGAATCTCAGAGGGGAACATCAACACCCCCACGTTTTGTAGGGCTGGATCTTTATCATGAACTTATATTGAGTCAAAATTCCTCGACAAGAACTCCCTCAGGCCTTCATGTTGCGAAGACTATATTTGGGCCTACTTTGTACGGTAAAGGGTTACTTGTAGACGAAGCCACCAAACCCAAAACCTTCTATGAGATGACGGCAATTGTGGACACCTATAATCCCAGCCTGTCGCCCGATATTAATGCTACAGCAAAAAATATGCTAAGCTCACAAAGTAAAAGTAAACTAGGAAAACATCCCGCCGATTATTGCGGAGATATCGTGAAAGAAAGACCAAAATGTTCTAAAGGGTCAATGCGAAATAGAGGCAGGTATCGATCTCGCCTACGCGGCGTAGAAACAAAACGAAATTGAACTAGTATCAATAGGTTGCTCAAGAGTGTACTATATCACGGAAGTTCAATGTATGACCAGAGTATCTGCAAAGAAACTTTAGGGCATCATAAGCAACGCCCTTACTCTTACCTTGGGTCTGAACGCCGTAATGCACTTAGAAAGCCTACTAATCGTTTTGTTCATCATGACCACAAAGCATTTAATTCTGGGTATTTTAATACAACAATTAAAGGAAATTTTAGCTCTCCCAGTCCATTTAGCATCTGTGGGGACACTAGCAAGAAGGCACTGACACGTGCACACACGTTTCAGTTATAATCATATTTACGATTTATCAGTCAAAAAAAGTGAAATTCATAATTAGCTTTATTTATTATTGTTGATCTGACAAGTTCAGCTTACTATGACAACAATTTACAATGTTGCGTGGTGAAGAAGTGGTCGAATGCTGTTTAACCCCTCCACCCACATTTTGGCTTCACATGAAGTTAACAGCAATTCTGATAAAGCAACTCGAATATCCAAAAATACCAGCTAGTTGTTCTTGCGGCACCCCCGAGCCAGCTCCTTAGGTTCGTAATTAGATTAAAGAGATTGAGTTCGATGGTGTACACACCCGCCTCTGTAGAGCTGCGGCCTCGTAGTGGGTTATCTTCGAGACACTGGCATGGTTAACTTTGGTCGATTGCTGTATTGCTGTTCTCCAAATTTCATGCTCAAAAAACGGCGGGTTACTAAAACGGGCTTCGATCATAATCCACTCCAACTCATGCTTCCAATTACTCTTTGTTCAAGCATGCTTTGAACTTATAAACATTACTTACGCATACGTTATATGTGAATAATCCGACTGATAAATCAAAAAATTAAATATGATCATTGAATGAGACAGCTACATCTTCTCGCTGCCTAAGTCGACCCAAGCCCCAACGAGGGATAACCCCAAATACAGAGCAATACCATTTGACTCGATGTTAGGTTGGGCGTTAACCAGTATAGTTGTTTCAAACGCGTTCGTAAACGCAACAAACTCCATCGACTCGATCATCAACGACTCCCAGGTAAGCGCCAAAAGGCTCACAGGTAAACAGATTGCCAAGGAAAAGCGCTTTATTTATTCATCTCCTCCGAGCTCGTGATGACTTTCACATGTTAACTGTAATTCTCTTTATTTTCACAATGATCTCCCTTTATTCTCAATTGCCGGAAGCGAGTACACCCTCCCAGCAACTACGACACGGCCACATTCAATCATCAAGAAAAACAACTATCGAGCCGTCGTGTAGATATACATATTTCATCATGTTGTCATGTATACATATATGCCCATGTAAATCCTCATTAAACTGTGAACTCCGTTGCCGGCGGAGTATCGTCGTCTACGGCGACGATCCCAATAACTATCTCGTCGTCTCACTGTCTGAGACGACTCTCCCTAACTTAGCCCACGCCCCTAATGATACGGGGTCAAGCGGGACCACCAAAAAGGGTGGTCCCCACTTCTCCCTCCAACAACGTCAAGGGCAAGACGTAGGTTCTGTGTTTAGATAAAGACTTATTTGACATTCCTTTGTTCTTTACTAGCGGTAACGCCCGCGCTCACTACATACTTGTTTTATTCTGCTCCGTATTAACCGGAGTAAACAAATCCACTGAACCGCCTGCACAACTATACTATATTAGTTACACTTTTTAAGAGTGGATGACTACTCCGGTTTTCGTGATATACTGGTTATCACATGCTTTGCGCTCTCAAGAATCTTGGGAACCTCAATTTCACAAAAGGGTCTTGAAGCTTGTTTTTACTTGGTTATTCTATGTGAGATGCTTTTGCAGGTAATTTGTGACGATTGGAAATCAGTTCTGGTAGACGAATTTGTAGAATTCACATTCAGTCGTGATTCTCATTGCAAAGAGATATTGCAGCTGTCAACGCAAATAAGAATGGAGTTGAACAGAGGTTAGCGTTTTTTATGACTACTTTTGTTTCTTTTCATAAAGTGTGTTTTGTACCAATAAATGCATTCTGAAAGGACAAGGGACTTCCATAAGACATCCTTCGAAAGCTCATCTGTTTGAATTTAGGGTTACAGAGAAAGCTGTATGGTCAAGATTTCAGTGCCCGAGTACTTACTGATTTGATAAATAGGCTCGCGTATCAGCTCTGCGAAGGAGACATTGAAATATCGTAAGTTTCTGCTGTCTGCGTAAAATGATTGAAACTTCACTTTTAAACTCTTTTCAAACATGAAAGTTATTCTTTTTCAAATTATTGTTGATTACATTCGAACATATTTCCTGCGGAACGATTGGTATTATAACTTTAAGGAAACGCCTCGAATTTTAAAAAACTTCTCCCCGGTCTCGAATTGTTTAGTTCGGGAAGGACTAAACAATTCGAGACCGGGGAGAAGTTTTTGTTTGTCTCTGTCTTCCTGGGGCTGTAGTGTAGGGTTAGCTACAGCCCCAGGAAGACAGAGACAGTGAAAATGTAGGCGAGTGGTGATGTTACGGTCGACTTGCAGATACTTATCATTTTCAAAACCTTTTGGGTCATTCGCTCGGTCGGAATAGGAGACATTCTCTGAATATTAGGCTGGTCGACATTGATCTTCACATTGATTTTCCCTCTAGGTGTCATTTAACAACCTCCAATTCGTCTTTCCACATTGTTCCCCAGTTTGCTGGAATATCACCGTTTACCAAAGTTACATTTTGTCAATGTATAGTTTCGTGGATTGAGTTCATCAAAAGAAGTCTCTGTTCTCCATTCATGCTTCAATCTAGGAGGGATGACCAATATTCTTTCACTAAAATAGATGATGTTGGATACTAATCGTTAGCCTGAGGTTAAACTTCTCGAATGATTATAATAGCAAAAAAAGATTGTGTTACCTTATGGAGCTTGGAGCTAATATAGAATAAAATCAGTAGCCAGTCATTGCGGCCATATTTTTCAATTCAGTATGAAGCGCATGGCTCATCCGTCAAAGAACTTAGAAGACGTTGGCTTTTTTACACCAGATGGAGAGGTCCAGCTTGAGTTCGAAGATCCAGTAGAGAATCAAACGATGAAAGTTGAAGCAGTAGAGGACGAGGATAATATAGATACCGAGGTAAGAACAGCAAACATTGTATTTTCGTTCACTTCGCCTTTGCACCAGGTTTGATAGAGGCTTGCATCTTATTTTAGACAACCGACATGCCTTCTGTCGGAGATGCTCCCGTTACGAGTGATGAAAAAATCAAGAAGGAAAAGAAACCGACGTATTACGAACTACTGCAACAACGAATGCGACAGCGCGAAGCGCAAGCCGCTGGAGAGGATCATGTTCAGGACAAAAAACCTCGACTCGAATGATCTCATAGGGTTGCTAAGGTGAATCTGCTTACAGCCAATCCATAAAAGATTTATTGAGTTTCATCTCATACATACAGAAATTACGAATCACTTTTTATTTCGTTGTTTTCGGTTTCTTCTTCCCAAATTCGTCCCATTTCGAGGGTTACAAATTTTGTGGAACGATTGGATTTATTCATGATTTCTTCCAAGAGCTTCTTCGGTTCAAGGTAATGCTAAAAATGGGCCACTTAATAATCAGAAATCAATAGGGTTAAAAGGCTCAAATGAAGAGGAAGACAGTGTACACCCAACGGCACTACACAACTTTTAGAATCCGAGTTTCCCTAGATTTTCGTTAGTATTTGGCGATCGTGCTGAGGTTGAAATGACCTTGCAGAAGAAGAGGAAAAGAATTTTTGAGGCTCGCTGACCACGTATGTGGCAAGCTGCTCTTCTCCAATACATTACCACCTTAGCTGTTGCTTAGGCGGTTCAAAGATCGGACTCCCGTAAAAGCTTAATATCCACAAATTATTCCGCTCACCTCATGCGATCCCATGTGATATGTACCCCAATGTACGCCGATGGAAAATTTAGATTTCACGAGATCATGTACGGCCACTGCTTCGTGAGGATCAATGTGCTGCGCTTTCATCATCCACCTGAAAATGAAAAACATGCATGAATCAATCGTCACTGTGGAGTATTGTGCAATGGGTTTTGACCTTCAAAATACTGAATGTTAGTTGTTCAAAACGTACCGTGGCTTATATGCGCCAATGGGGATTGCGGCAAGATCGAAAGGACCAAGCTGGTCGCCTATCTTTTTAAACTCCTTTTCGCAAAATCCAGTGTCACCAGTGTAATAGAATCGACGATTCGGCGTCATCACTGCCCATCCTGACCATAATCGCTTAACGGAGTTTTTTGTGAAACAAACTATGCTCATTACTGAACCATATAACAAATAGAAGCACTGTACTCGATAGTAAAATCGAAACTTCACAGCTCCCCTATTAAGCATTTCAAACCCAATACCAAAATTTCTATCAACATAAGGGCGTCCACATTACAACAGGAACCATTCTTCCCAAACAAAGAAGCCTCGACAAGCGGGTACATTTCGAGGGTCCTTCGGCGGCAAAGCAGAAATTCAACGAATGGAAGGTATTTAGCGCTAGAAATGACCTCGACAGTTTGGACACTGGGTGTACTTGTGAGGATACAAAAATCGATGGTTCCGAATAACGATTACAACTAACCTGGTTCCTATCGAGAATCGCTCTCTGTCCCCAATGTTGAGCGGGCAGGCACCATACAGTCACATCTGTCTCATCTACACGAAATGAATCGCTCCCGCCCCTAAACCCTAGTGGCATTGAATAGTAACTGATCGTACTGTAAATGCCAAACTCACCACTCCATTTCGGTAACTTTTCTCGGATGCTCTGCACTGTTTTCAATCCCAATTGTAGTCATCCAATCTAGCATACCAAGTGGCACGAACCACCGCATAGATGGATTCAAGCTGAAGTGGTTCTTACAAGAGGGTTCCTCTCTTCAAAAGGGGCTCTGCGTCACGTCGTACCTGTTGATCCTAGTGACGGCTTCTGAATCCAGGTGGTCATAGTGATCGTGCGAGATGACTCCGAAGTGAAGCTGTAACCGATCCAATCAAATCAAATTTTCATATTTCACCATCCTATCTGAAACGAGTGAAAGAATCCGGTCTGGCATGAAAATTCGACAAAGCTCAGAATCAAGAGACATTTCGGAAAAATGTACAAGTGAAGCAACAGGCTCTTCTCATGGAATTTTAAATTTAAATCTAACTGTACAGCGTAGCGGGGGACGTCCGTTCCGCGCGTCGTCGAAACTAGGTCACCCCGCCTACCTCGCGGCGCAGCCCGCTGAGGTCTCGAAATAACGGTACCGTTAAGCGTCAGTGGAGCGAATGATTTGCACTAGTTTGTGTTAACCCCTTTTTGAGCTGACTGCCGTGGATCGAGCGCAAATCGTAGGCCCCGATGACAACTGCGACATCTATCAAGTATGGCGGGCTGACGCGTCGCATGCGACGGCTGCGGCGTGACCTAGTTTTCAACGGACGCGCAGAACGAAGCGCACCCCAGTGTAGCTATTCACTTTTATGATGTATTCGTCTATTAACATTACACCGACCACATGGATTTTCTTACCAACCTTAGGCAAATCTTCAATCTCCATTGGAGGCGGTCTGTATCGTTTCGGACCGATCCATTGCCAAAATGATGCCCTCTTTGACCAAATTGGGTCCGTAATGAATCTGAAGAATCGAGAGGAAAGTCTTCGTAATAAGGTTCGATGGCGTGAAGAGAAGCACCTTGATGATCATCAAAAAGGTGAACGAGTTCTGATGAACAATAACTTTGCAGAGATAACATCCTACCGTACTCCTTCCATTTGTACGAGGACCGTAGCATGTCCAAGCCATGTAGCGAACATTCGCCTATTTGACTCCGATTCGAACTTTGTGATCTTATGAACGGGTAGAGTCTGATCGAGGACCTTAACGGAACGAAAATAACCTTTAGGTAGTAATCGTATGACCAAAATATCAGCATGAACTGTGGAATGGATCAATCACCTCACCGTTTCATCATCGGGTATGTTGGACTCATCCGTGTCGAACAGTTTCCACTTCATAAGTTTCCATGGTCCAGGTAAGCCTGTCCAATTTTCAAATGACAACGGGTTAGCAAAAGTACTACCACTGCGGTCTGGCTTAGCAAACTTTGCTGACGATTGGCCCGAACTGGAATCTAGCGTGGACATCTGTAATTTGGAATAATCTCATGAAGATTATGGTTAATTTTCGAAGCCTCCAAGAGGCAATCAAGTTTGGATCGAATACCGTAGAACATATTAGGTGATGAAGAATTGAGCCGAGTTTGCGACGGAAGGGAGGGTTCTCATTGCGATCAGCTGCCATTCAAAATAATGAATTTCAATAGAGAACTCCAACGTACGTTTTGGCAGGAATTTACTTGTTAAAACGTCAAAAACAAGGAATTTCCGGTAGAGCACGGTCAAGGAGGAAAGGTCACCGCGTGCGATGACCTCAAGGAAACTCCTGACAGCCACGTCACAGAAGCATTACATTTTTCCGCTACTAAGGCTTTTCCGTTCCAATCATGAAAACATTCAGAATCTCAAATCTCCGACGCAATGATGGAGGGTTGAAAGTGGAGGGGGGAGAGTTGAAATTCACATAACCAAAAATAAGAAAAAGGGCTTCAGAACCTGGTGATCCCTTTTTATCATTACTATACGTACTACTAATTCATGAAGAATATAGAAAGGAGTCCAACGCATGGCGCGTCCTTAAAATTTGTAAGCGTCTGACACTCCAACAGTTTCTTCTATTTTTTCCAGAAACTAAACCTGTCTTTGATGAAATGTTGGAATTAATGAATCGTCTTGAATACTGCTTATCTAGCACCTATTTACCGCTGTATCTAGAGAAAAGAAATTTGTAAAATGAAAGCTCTTTACTCATTCACTCAAAAAATTATTTCTTCCAAAATGTCTTCTCTCCGACACTATACACTTATGTGGACGCTTTTTTGCAATTCTCAAAGAATGACAACATGTCTTCTAGGATGAAGTGAAGAATTTTTCCTGGGACGCGCACCGTGTTCGATCTCCATTTAAAATCGTAAAGCATTTGAAATCCTATACAATGACTAACGCCGGCCAGCCCATCTACAAAGAGGCTCTCTTATAGGTTTTGCCAATTGGTACCAGCCAACCAACCCTGGAATAACAGCCCTTCGGCTGGTTTGGGTGAGTAAGGATCTGGGATTCGATGCCCGTACCGTGCGTATGATTGCGTGCGCCACTGGCAGAAGCTCCGTCTCGAAAACAAAAGCTCGCTCAAACCTTGGTCACATCCCTTTTTGAACTTGAAAGTCAAAAAGGAATGTCGCTGGGCAGAGATTCAGTCTACAAAGTCCAGGGAGCCAGCAGAACACGTCATATCAGAGCAACTGTCAAATACATTTGATTTTTATGTACTTTAAAGCAATCAAACCGTCACATGTCAATGTAAATTGAACAACTGTTCCCAGTGACTCGCAAGTTTTAGCGATCGCCCTACTCTATAGAACCTGCGCCATTTATGACATTGCATGGATTGAGAACTTCAAGACGAAACGATAAAGTAACAAAAGTATAGACCATATACAAAACTAACGAACCATGTTCACTAGCAAGATGGTCAGCATGACGCCTCGTATCATTTGGTCGAACGGCCGTCAATGAGTTTCTTCTGAGCGGCGTATGTTTCTCCCGTTAACACAGCAGGTGTTTCTATGTAGCCGCTCAATCGTCCAGACAAAATAAATGCAAATCGTACACGATTAAGTCCACTGTGATCTTTGAAAAAAGCAGGTATTGCTTGTTATCGGTCCACGTCAGCGGCAGCGAAATTGTTGGAATGCATCTGTCTTCAATTTGGACTGAGGAAGGTGACTGAAAATTGAGTGCGTTGCGTAAAACTAAAAGGAAAAACCGGAGTCAGCGCCAATTTCGCTGTGCAATCGACCTTGTTTGTCTTGCACGTGTGAAGGACCTGTTCTTCACCCATTCTTGTCTTATCGGGCGGAAAAAAATTTCACTTCAAAAGACACAGTTCAGGATAAATGTGAGATACTTAGTTTGGTCAAAACAATGGAAGTTACAGGTGCAGAACGAAGCAAAGGTGGCGCAATCTTAAGAAGAAACTTCAAAAAAGTAGTAAAAAAGTAGTTGAACGGGATTATGACGGCAAAAATGGCATGGAAAGAGCATCTAGGCAAGTTTCGGTTGCTCTTGTGTAAAGCTGATTACAGTAAGCCAAATACCTACACGACTAGTTGTTTGAATTTTCAACATGTGCGCTCCATTATGAATAATGCCGCCTCTTGAAAGTCTCCAAAACACGGCCACCTCAGGGTGTGGCATCCAGTGAATACAATCTATGGGCCTTTAAGACTCATTTTTATCGTGAACTGTGCCTTTGGAGCAAATCCGTGTTGCATCAGTTCGGTGAGTTTCTTAATCGGCACTGATTTTTCAACTACACAAGGCCATACCGAAAATTAAATCTCGTGTAATCCAAAATGAATCGTTCGCCTCCTACAGATACTACAATTCAAAAGTTATGTCTGTTTTGTCTTCCTATGTATACAAGCTTCAGAGCAATCTTCCGCAACAGGCACCCAGCTTGCCAAACCATGTAGGACTGGTGAATAGGTTAAAAATTTTGGTGAGCACATGTGACTTCCTATATGGTAAAGGATGTCGTAGCTGGCTGGTGTCGGTCCTCGTTAAAGGTCTTGCTTCACCATTTCAGGCTAGCAACAATACCAGTATGGTCTCTTGCCGGTTGTAAAGAAGTGTATTGAATACTGCATCGAGTGCCTCTCCGTAGAATGTGTTCAATATGATCCCAGTAGGCTGAAAATCCACCAACAACATTCTCTTCCATGCCAAAACACAGTCGCCACATTATTTTCGGACAGGGAATGGTCTTTTAACTTTTCCATCTGTTCTTCCAGTGTTCCTGGTGTTCTTAAACACATGTTTCCAGTGTGAAGGAGCATTTGTCTGAACGGCGGTTTTTCGCTGACAACGATGTGAAATATGAGGGTACACGCTTCATAAAGGACCGTCGATGAGGGGGTATGACCTGGGCTGGTAAAATAGACTAAAATAGACTAGATAGAAAAATAGATCTACAAAAATACTTTGACCGCAATGGCGTTATGTCGAATTATAAGCCGGTTCTTACGTGAGAGTTATGAATCGAGCAAATATAAATAAATAAATATTAAATGCAATAACTAAATAAGTAAATAATGAAAACCAAAAAATAAAAACTATAAAGTGATAATGATGGTCGTTTTCTTGGAAGAAAACGGACGAATAGTTTTTTTTAGAACGATGTCAGCTCTCCCAACATTTCTTGGCCAGTCCGTCGCTTCTCCGCAAACGAAAAGATTGCGCTAAGAAAGCTGAGATTGGAAACCAGCTGCTAGTAAAACCGCGTTACAAAGTGATCCCATACTATCCGTTCAACCCGATTGTCCCTGCAAGCGCAATGCAACCTTAAAGGCACCGTTCACGACAATTTAGGGGTATCCGGTATTTCAGAGATAGTGATAGGTAAGGCCCACATTAGGACAATGGTAAAGCATAAAACGCTAAAAACAGCGAAAAAAAGAAAAATTAGATTTCGTAGTCAGCCGAGCGAGGGGCGGAAGCCTCTCGTCTCCCACTGTTCCTGCCCTTATTGTGCACTATTCAAACGGTTTTCGATCTGATTCCTGCACAAATGGTATCAGAGGGGGCTTCGAATTCAAACCATGTGCAAATCCCCGAAACCACTTTTTCGTGAACTGTGCCTTTAGGACGCCCACTTATTGTTAGCCGACGGCCTGCTAGTCCTTGGCGAGTTAATGCACCCAAGGTGTCTAGAACAAAAACTCATCCAATGACAGCTCTGAACATTTGAGTAACAAGAATGAGAAAGCTACTGCAAAAGATAAAAGAATTTCTAACAACTAGGACATTAAAACAACGGGATACTATCATTTTGATAACTCAAAGAAAACTTTTTTGAAGTTGTTAGCTTATTAAAATAATCAAATAGCAGATCTGGGATGAGGTGCAGTTTCTTCTGTACGGTCCTACGTACCTAAATCTAATCAATGAAGATGCCTTTTTTGATAAAAGTGGTTCCAACACGATGACTATTGCCTAGAATTAATAGTACAAGGAAAGCATGAGTGAAAACTAACCTATTAGAGCCAAAAATTCCAGCTGCGCAATTTGTAACTACTGATTAAGAATTTTTTTAAGTCAAAACACAAAAACTTGATGTTTTGTTAACTGCTGTTTTTTGCTTAACAAGTATTTGCTTAACAAGGTTGTGGAATTATGGACAAAACTTCGGTTTCGGACGGGACTCAAACCTGTACTTGTGCCTGGATAGCACAAAAACGGGTTCCATCCGGATCCAGGTGGAAAGATGATTGGCCATAAAGCATAGACATCCTTTGCTATCTGTCAAGATGAAATCAGAACGGACAAGTAGCAGAGGAAGTCTATACTATTAGTTAGAGACATGCATCACATTGGATGCACCATGCAGTTGATCTGGGTTCCAAACCGGTCTTTCTTTTTCAGAAGAAGATCCATGTGAATGTGGAGCAGAGAAAGGAAAGGGAGAGGGACTCTATTACAGGAGGGCCGTTCTAGAATAGATTAAGCCAAAGGGGATTACATTAGACTTTCATCAAGAATTATAGGGTTATTTGAAAGAGTATGTAGCCTTAACAAAGACATCATTTGAAGGAGTATGTGGCCTTAATAAAGACAATCGCCAAATCTAGCAAAGGTACAAGCCAGTATTTTTACTATTCCAGGCAATCCAACACCCACTTAAGTGCCCACGAAACTAGTCCATTGATAAAATGAGCTGCTACGGACCTTGTTCGATCCCTAGAGTGTACATTCCAGGAAGCCTCAATTGACACTACAGCCATCTGTGTCACCACACAGAAATACAAAGCAATCAGAAGATTTCCTAGAGGGGGACGCACGATTCGTGCGATTCTGGGTGCCGCGGCAAATTGCGCGGCGAAATTCATAGCTATTCTGACGACTTTAGCGCCTATTATTGGGGCACAATTTTGAAAGTAGACTAGACTAGTAGTATCAGCTGGCCTACTAATCTGTTTTACTCTAACTTTGTACCTCAATAAAAGGCGCCAGAGTCGTTCGAATCATCATGAAGTTCGCCGCGCACTTTGCCGCGCGCACCCAGAATCGCACGAATCGGTACACACCCCTTCCTAGAAATGAGCGGAGATAATGACGAGCTTTTCGCGTTTTTGTTTGCAAGCAGGTTAAGGTAGCAGATTACTCAATAGTAAGATGCAAATTGCTAGGCAACCGTGAAAAACGAATCTCGTTGCATGCTCTGCGACGAGGAGACCAAGCAAAGATTGTTTCGGCGGCGTGCGGTCGCAGTGCGTTTCCAGGCTGTTGACAGCGATCGCTCCAAACTCCAAAAACTCATGGCGAAACACGCTTTGTACACGTTTCAATTAACGTCAGCCGGAAATGGCCATCTGTTTAGAATACTATGTTCTTGCGTACTGACGCTCATCGATTTAAAGAGGGCCTTTGGTACTGTCGAGACAGGAGCGGTAATTGAAGCCTTGGGCAAACAGGGTGCTCTTACTCATATGTAATGATGCTTCGTGAATTCTACATCAACTTCACGACCAGAATTTCGCCATTCCAAGGGAGTCATTATCAACGTGAAGAGAGGTGCCCGGCAGGCGATATCATTTCGCCCGAACTTTTTACCGGCACTTTTGATAACATTATGCGCCTGCGCCTGGGCAAGCTGATCCCATCTAAAATCTACAATTTTTTTAATGATCAGTCTTTGTGACATGGGACCTGACATTGTCGCGGTGGAACGGCACCTCAGGATTTTTTTTTGCAATTAACGGCCGCTTTTCGCGAAGGACATCCAACAGGTTGTCAAGTTGGTGTTCGTAGCGGTCAGCAGTAACAGTTTCGTTTGGATTCAGTAGCTCATAATGCACAACATCTTTCTGATCCCACCAAATACACAGCATCGCTGTTACCAGTGGATATTCTGCTCTCGCTGCAAATCCGTCGGTTGGCCTGGATCCACATACGCTGCTTTCCGTTTCGATTATCGTAGTAGATCCACTTTCTATCCTCTGTCACAATTTGGGAAGGAAATGTGCTCTTTTGAGGTCTTCGAGGTTTTTACTGCAAGCCTTCGACGTGCTTGGAGCTGCTTTTCTGACAGTTAGTGAGGGGCCTATCTCCTAGCCTTCGTATCTATCCCATTGCCTGCAAGCGCCTCGAAATAGTCGCACGATTGACGTTCAGCTCCATTGAATCTCCGCTTGTTAATCGTTGAAACAATCTCTGCAGGATCGCCCAGATGAAGATTGATCTCAGTAAGATCGAGAAGCATCGGTGTCACTGGTAGTTTTCTTCAAATCGAGAGCGAGAAGAAGGGCCTCCCGGAAAAAAAGACTTGCAACGTTCCATGTTCAACCAGTTCGAGGGCAGCGGGGCACTGTGATAAACTGATCTGTCTGCCCTTAAATAGGTGGACAACACTCCTTTTACAAAATATGGCAGCTTTCATCGGTGAACCTACAACTCGCGCAACGGCCCTTCAAGCTCGGAGGTGGAAATTAATGCACACACTGAATACACCATGATGATTTTTAGAAAAAAATTTATTTATTGCTGTTATTTAAATAAAATAAAGATCAGGCAACAATTTTTCGCAACGACCCACTATATAGGAATAGAAACAAGGCGTTGCAGCTTAAAGTTAACATTCTGTACAGATGACTTTTACAATTGTAAACGAGCTTAGAAATCATATACTATTATGTTATATTACACTTCTTCTATACCAGAGTCTTCGTCTCCATTGTCTTCCCAAATTTGTCCCATTTCGAGAATAACAAAATTTGAAGCGTGACCGGTTTCCTTTCCGATTCTTTCCAAAAGTTCTTTTGGTTCAAGGTAAAGCTGAAAAATTTATTCCGTTTCATGGACGTGAATTAATTATTAGTAATAAGTAGAAAGCAGTTTCCTTCATGAAAATTTCAGCTACCTTTCCAGTTCAGTACAGGCTGGAAAAAAGTGGGAAAAATATGTTACCGAATTAACTGCTGACTGCCTACTCTCTTCCATCTAGCACATGACCCTAGTTTGACTTACTTTGAGGAGAACCGGAAGAAACTTAGGAGGAAAAAAGCCGGGATAGCCCTCTGTAGTAATAATGTGATGCCACGATCACTTATATAAATTATTCCCCTTGGAAAGATTTGGACGAAAATCAGTTTCGTGGATCTCTTTGTTACCACTCACCTCATGTGATCCCATATGGTATGTACCCCAGTGAATGCCAATCGAGAACTTGGATTTAACGAGTTCATGAACAAGTATAGCTTCATGAGGATCAATGTGTTCCGGTTGTAGCATCCACCTGAAAATGGTCGAATGAGAAGAATTCATCACTAGTGCAGAGTAAATCCCAACTTCGGTGATATTAACTCCACAATGCAACTTGAAACCCAGAACATCGATCATTTGCGATTTTCAGTTGAGCTTAGTTTTTAGGGTTTTACCTAAAATTAATACAGCGCTTGAAGCACGTACCCACCAAACGTGGGAGTGCCCCAGTTTTACATTCATCTTCACTATTATCTAATCTATTTTTTCAATTAGTTCTTAGATTTTTTGGTCGTTAACATCAACTTTGAACGTATAGCAAGCGCAATGAAAACTATTTGGAGCCTTTTCTACATATTTCCTTGCATTTTTGAAGAAGGATAGATTGAATATTTCTGGAACCATAATTGTAGGTGAAAGATCCGTTTCAGAAAAGGGACTCGAGAGGAGAAAAGCGGTGTTTCTATTGAATAATAATTCACGCAGACATCTTACAATTTTTTTGATTCCATTGATTACTCTAGAGTGGGAAGGGCTTATTGGAGATCTTTTTCCTTCTGCATGTTCTCAGCTGACCAGCGCGCGGTCATGCCACTTGCCCCGTTACCCTCATAGATATCACCAATAACTTTGGAATCAGATGATAGGACTTCCTAAGTAGGAACTAGGGCGCTCAATCAACACCTCAGAACGTTAGATGCTCAAACTGAAAATTGAAGAAGATCAGGAAAAATAAGGTGATGTCAGAACGACGACAGTGTAGGGAAAGGCCCAACACATGTGGAGGACAACTAGGTTCTGTCCAGTCTGAAGGTCTCATCAGAATCCTCATGTTGTAAAATTTCAAGTCTTCTAACCGTTGTCGGTATGCATCTCTCATCTCCAAGTCTTCTGGAAGGGCTTGATCATTTAGTTCGGAATGGTTTGTATGGGTTTGCGTTGTTTAGCTTTTCGATGGTTTATTTGAAAGAAGGTTTCAATTTCTACCCGAGTGTTCGCCCTCCCAAAGGCGGAAGCATGTTGTATATGTTAATCCACATCACGAATAAGGAAAGCAATCAGCCTATATTCGCTCCCAACTGAGTTATACTTTGTTTTTTTAGCTCTTATGCTTCTGTTTTACTTTTGAACTTCGGTGCAGAATAACACCTTTAAAACCCAATGAGACTTATTGATGTTGACGTACCGTGGGTTGTATGCTCCGATGGGGATTGCAGCAAGATCGAATGGACCAAGCAAATCGCCAATCTTTTTGAACTCCTTATCACAGAAACCCGTGTCACCGGTGTAGTAGAACCGACGATTCGGTGTCATCACTGCCCATCCGGACCACAGCCGCTTAAATAAATTGGCATTTTGTCGCTAACTATAAACACAAGAGAACTATCAACAAGAAAAGGATCATCCATTATCAAAGAGAGTATTAACCTTTGCTAAAAATCGTTAGTCTTCGCGTAAGTATGCACTCGAGAGGGCTTGCACTTCTGGGTCGAAAATTTGAGCCTGTTCTAGCCGACCAAATAGATTTCTACTAATTCTCATCAATCAGATCTTTACTAAATTTCTAGCCACGGATCTTCATGTATCATATCGTGCTACTCAGGCGTTGTGAGTAAATGGTACTGTAGCATCTAGAAGTGCGCGATTATTCTCATTCTTGCGAGCACCTGCCCTCAAACGGGTGGAAGCCACGGTTAGTTTCTCATTTATGATACAGAGCTGCATTGTAGTTTGGTTCCTGGAAAGATCTATACAGAAGCTTCGACTCTCATTCACTTTTGACTGTGTCTAAAGAACCCTTGAGGCTTTAGAAAGCTATCGCTTACTCTCTATACGGCCCCTATGTGAAACCTAGTAAGTACATCATCTGATGAGCTGCATTTTTTCCGAAGAAAGGTAGTGCAGTGTTCGCACTGCTCCATTTGAATTTGTGAAATAAAGAAAATGAAGATATAAAGGGAATACCTACTACTAACCTCATTCCGATCGAACAGGCCTCGTTGTCCCCAGTGTTGAGCTGGCAGACACCATACTGTCACCTTCTTGCCATCAACCACAAATGAAATGTTGTCTCCCCTGAACAACATTAGTCATTTTGGTAATAGCAAAATTAGATGCGTGACATGGAAGTGAGCTTACCACTCCATCTCAGTGACCTTATCCGGGTGTTCGTCGGTATTTCTGATTCCTATAGTGCTCATCCAGTCTAAGATACCACCTGGTACGAACCATCGCATAGATGGGTTGAAGCTTAAAGTTTTGCTTTTAAACCAGTACTCAGCCCTGCATATACTGAACAGTCTTTACCATGGAAGATTGCTCAAGTACTATAAACCAACTCTTCATTAGATGGCTTTTATCTAATCTCCAAATTCTGGGAAGTTTTTGAACAGAGTCGTAAATGTAGAAAGTCGCAGATTCACTTCTTGATGACACGCAACCCTTCATCGTTTTCTCTGACCAAAAAATTTTTTTACGATAAAACCATCCCTCAACAACCAGAACGTTCGCACTTCGGAAAGAAACATCTAGTGTGCGATCTCTCAAAAAAGGTTGCTATAAGAACGATAAAATGATGATTATCGATGAAGTCACCGGCAAAGGTGGGGCGCTCCGGTCTCTTCGGCGCCGGCGTGAAAATTGACCAAGACCCGTGCTGAAAAAGCGTACTGATGGACGTAATAGGACACTGATCCGACTGCGTTTCCTGAAACATATCCTAGTCTTCCCAACAGGATGCTACTCCAGCCCACAGAGCTAAGCTTGCCCGCGAGTGGTGCGGACTACAGGTGCCCGACTTCATCGGTAAAAAGTAATGGCCATACTATTTTCTAGAATTTGATTCCTTGACTCCCCTATATGATCCCTGATTAGAAGAGGACTTGTCGTGTTTGCAGTCCTAGTTTGAAATACTAGAAAGCAAAGCTGAAGAATGGCTGGGAAGAAATGGAGAAGGGTATCTGCGTGCCATATGCGATTAGGTCGAGAGCAAACTTTGGGCCTCTGTCCACGCTAATGGGGGGGTATTTCGAAATGTAATTGTAGCGTGTTGTAGCAAATTGTGTTGGCTAACGTGCATAGAAATTCCATCGTCTTCCGCAGCTGAGAAGCTTCAAATATATTGCTATGCATTGGCACCCATAATTTTGGGACACCCTGTAATTCTAATCTTAGGTCCACGGCCGAGGTGATGTAATGACAAGTGGCCAGGATGGCCTGGGAGACAAAAACCGACGACTTGAGCGTTTTTGACTACCGCAGTTGTACCATCGCACGAGCCCGAGGAGAACTTTAATAGGGAGCGCGTCTCTGATACAGGATTGATGATAAAAATAACTGATAAAGCGAAGCTCTGCCCACTTATTAGGGGCAAAGCTTGGTAGAGACAAGCCATGCATAGCACACCTTAGAACTCGCTCATTTCGACAAACACTTCTTCTTGTTATGACGGCAAGGACACTCAGCATCAATTCCTTCCTTCCTTTCTTCTACTCACACACACCCGCAGAAAACAGGTCGATTCTGGGGTGGGCATTCCCATAGTGGGCAACGATAGTCATTTTCAGGGATGCTGGTATGTCTGCAATGCTTCTTTTGGTACGAGAACGATGCTTATCTCTTCTCTGGCCACCTGGTTACTTATTTGATAAAATGGCGACAAATCACTACCAGTATGTCTTTGAAAACTGCATTTATTTGAAGGGTGTCTAATTTTGGAATATCCATTATTAAACAGCTGCAAACACCACCATTACCTGTTGATCCTAATGACTGTGTCCACATCCAAATGATCGTAGTGATCATGTGAAATGACGGCAAAGTGAATCTGTAACAGCCAGATTTATCTTGGTTTGTAAATAAATTCCTAGCTCATTCTAATTTATACCTCGGGCAAGTCTTCCATTTCCATTGGTGGTGGTCTGTAACGCCTTGGACCGATACTTTGCAGGAATGAAGCTCTCTTTGACCAAATTGGATCCGTAATGAATCTGCAAATCGAGGAGTGAGTCTTCTTACTAAACACATGTGATATGCAGCCATGACTTTGGATCGATTCACGGGAAAATTTCGTTTACAGAATTAATGCTAATGCCAGATATATGCTCAACACACTGGACACAAATTTAAGAATTCTTTTTGCACGAATTACATCATTGGGGCTCCCAAAGCTCACTGATGCCCCAGCAATTATAATTTTGTATGCAGTAATTTCTATATTACCGTACGCCTTCCATCTGGACCAAAACAGTGGAATGTCCAAGCCAGGTAGCGAACATTTTCCGGTTAGATGGTGATACGAACTTCGTGATTTGGTGAACAGGTACCGTTTTATCAAGTATCTTAATTAGGTGTACGTCATTTTAACTACATTGGGGCATGAGAAATACAAAAGTGATCTCACTGATTCGTTATCTGGTATGTTCGACTCGTCCTTGTCCAGCAGTGCCCACCACAGAAGTTTTCGGGGTCCTGGTAATCCTGTCCATGACTCGAAACATGGAGGATTATAATAGCGTCCATATTTTCGCACAGGTTTCGCGAACGCCTCCGATATATTCGAGCTGGAACTTGGATCGGACATCTGCAATTCAATGGTTCATTATGACCGAGCGAACGACAAACAAAAAAGTGTAATCGCTACGGAAACCGCACATTACCATAAAGAGATGTAAAACAGAAACTGTACGATTCAAGAAAAAAGTCACAGCGAAAATAACAAACACCTGGATCAATGAGAAGACACAAGGGTTCGGTACCTCGGTGTAGGAGATGGAAGGCTCGGGGCGGCTATATTAGGTCAAAAGGATAAAAGGATAAAATCTTCGGCCTAGTCAGTTACCTTTTTCGGATGCTTCCCCGTATTCGACTTCTTTGGAATCTTTTTGGCGTTTTGGAATGTGTGTGTGTGGTCCGACAGACGATAGGCAGATCAGTGCTTTTATCCTCTCCAGCGATTATGGTGGCAATCAATCGGTACTGCAAGGGGTTGAAAGGCCTGATTCATCTGAGCGAGTAGCTTTCTATCAATCCATCTACCGTTTCTCATGAATCGAAATTATTATGACAAAGACTTCGAAACTCCCGATCTGGTCAGGTTTTCATTAGGACAGATAGTAAAGAGTAGCTTTTCAATTGTAAGCAGAAAAAAAAAACGAATGATCACAGCAAAACTAGGAGCATGGTATTTTTTACATCAGCATCGGGAGGAATTCTTGCAAACTAGAAACAAACGATGAGAAAAAACAGTGGTTTCACCGAAACATGGGGGGGGGGGTCTTCACGATACACGAATTTTAACAATTCTGTCAATTTTGAAACATCGAAGGTCAGACGATCTGGGTGAACGAAAAATGATTAGGAGCCCGGGACCCCTACAACCCTGGGTCATTTCTAGAACTGCTACAGCAAGAGTGTGATAAGAGTTGAGCCTCTACTAAACTAGAAGATTTTATGGAAAGCAGACGCTCTCGATCGATGCACAAGGCCGGAATGTTCGTGATGTGGGTTCGAATCAAGGAACTATCGTCCACGTGTTTCCAGCCCTCCGTCTCATGAATTCACATGTGTGACCATTTCCTGACGAGTTCTCCCATATGCTATCATCTCCTACGTGTACAAAAGTCATGCTTAACTAGACCTAGAAAAAGTTGCTTTTTCCAGGATAACCTTTCAGTGATATCGATGATCAATTGGACTACGCGGATTGCCTTCAAAGTAACCCCACCATAATTCGGCGAAACAGTGCTGAAAAGCATGACGTGGATACCGTATCATTTGTAGGATGGCGGATACCTAAGAAGTTTTTTATCGGAACATTACAAAGTGTATAACGTGTACTAAATTCTCAGGAAAACAAGTTGTCGAAAAGAGCGGATGGTATAGAAATGAACAAACAGGTTATCTAGGAGTAGCAGGCGACACGGGTGCTACTCATAGTTTCAACAGTTTTTGGCAATCGTTGACTGTACAAATCACAGCCATAGATAGCAACTTGACGTACTGGAAACTGAAAAGAACAAGTTCATTTGTTTTTTCATTTTTTTCTTTTTCATTCAATTCTGAATATGCGAAACCAGTGAACTAATGCTGTAGACGGCACTGTTGAGCAAAATTAGTCAGAGCATGTGTTATCGAGTTAAACTGTTCGGTTACATATGTTACTCGTTAACATTTTTCTGTTCCGTTCTGTGTGATCTCTCATAAAAAGAACAACGTGCACATCAACAATCGGAAGCGGCTCTGCCGAAACTGCGCTAAAGTACCGTTGCAAATCTAGTGAGTATTGATTGCAGAGATGAGGTATCGGTAGACCAGCAAGCTTACCTACGTTTTCAAGAGCCTCTGCACCCATTTTGACATACACGAGAAGGAACCGCTTGCCAATGAACTTGGGAAAATAGAAGAGTTCATTTCCAGTAAGAAATCCAGTCGAATGCGTGAACAAGAAATGAACTCAGTCTATCGTGTTGATCCTTGTTATGTTAGCACTGCATCAGAAGCTGAGGGCAGGATGGGCACTGACCATGTTTTTTAACCAAGGCTAAGTAGGGTAGGAGTACCTGGGTGGGTGGGATGATTTTCTCATGCTGAAAGAAAGAAAAAGGGTAAGAAAACCAGCCCACCGCGGTGCTGGTTCCCTCCTAAAGCTACATGAAGACTGGCATATGCCTGATGTAACAGGGCATAACACGTTAGACTGAGTTCATTTCTTGATATTCTTCGGATGGATGGCCCCCCTAAACTACATTTTCACCGGATAAATGGCAAGTCCCGGGGCTGCAACCAGTCCCGTCTAAGAGATGCGCCCTCGAATTCAAATTCTAATCAGAATCGTAGTGGCGTATTGAATGTGTATGTGGCCTATACAATGGCTTGCGGTGGACACCCGATGTACAAGTCAGTGCTTTTATCCTCCTAGACAACTCTGGTACCAATTAAGCGACCCCGGAGGGATGGAAGGCTCAGTTGACCCAAGCGGTAACGATCCGGGATTCGAGCCCCTGACAGTGCATGCGTAAAGTGGCGCCACTTGCCACTACATCACCTCCGAGTACCACTACGACATAAGACCATAAGGTTATTAGAGGACTATTGGCAAGAGTTATTCATGAGTATATACAACCACCACAAAAAAGTAAGAAAGAAAAGGTAATTCTGAAGAAGTGACAAAGAAAGGTGAGAACAGGGAGAGTGAACTCTGAGGTTCAGCACTGAACGCCGACAGATAACTGAAATGAAAAAAATGAAAATGTGGTGAATACTGCCAAAATTCTTCCACGTGGAAGCGCAGTCTTCATGTCAAACAGCCTTAGCACGAGTTTGGGCACGTCTCGACGTGTTTCTCCGAAAAACTTGGTTACGACAAGTTTCAACTTAAAAATGGCACTGTCGTTTCCGAACTAATTATAGGACGGTAATCGATTGGGCACTTTAATGGGCTTACTTCAGGAAGAGGGTGGTGGTGGTGAAGTAACAAGTGATGCAGTATTACACTGACATGGTGTGATATTGAATCACAGATCGATACTCGCCCAGGCTAACCAAGCCTCCCATTCTTGATTGGTACCGGACTCGTCTGAAATGGCAAAAGCACTGACTTACACAGCGATTGGCTACAGCAAGTCATTGTAAGGCCTACGCAAACAAATTGCCGCTCCGATTTGAAGTGAGATTTAAATCCGGGGATCCACCTTAGGTGGGATTGATTAATGTCAAAGACTTTATCTTAACCCAAAGATATCGGAACTGAAGGCACAGCTCACGACAGTTTTGGGGCATCTTATTTGAAAGAATGATGGAAGTGTTCGCCCAGAAGTCGCAGAAACGGCAAAGGAAACGCCCAAATCGGCATCGGCGAGGACGCGCAAAAAAGTAGTAAAACTAAGACCCGGACGAGAAGATGACGACAAAAGTTGCATGGAAGTCTCTACAGACTCTACTTGGCTAACCCTTGTGCTATCCTTAAGGATCACAGGTTTTTAAAGAAATTTCTGGAACTCATTGTATTGTGAACTGTGCCTTTACCATAAAACTCGGGAAGAGTTCTATACGAATAAATGAATACTACAGATTGCTAACCACCGATCTATGCACAGATGACTACTTTTCAGTGGCTCCAGACAGGTCTGGCATAAATCTGTGGAATTTCCATGAAGAAAATTAGCCTTTCTCGTTGGTATCCGATTCCTACGGACGTCGTCAAGACTGAATCCTAACGCACTATTTCCATAGCAGTCAACATTTCTTCGCGGTTTTTTATCTGTTCGGAGTACTCATTCATTTGGGACTATGCATTTCTTATGATGAAACAACACTCTCATCTACACATATGTAAAAGCTAAAGGAGTTGTGCATAAATAGCTCTGAAGAAACACCCGAAGCACAGCTTTCCTACTTGGGAGGTTTTGCTGGTGAACTGCCGCCCTCAAAAGGATGGACTGCCTCTACTAGTATGCCAAAATAACAGGCAGTATGTGAGTTTTGATCATCCACAAAATTCACGGATTGAAAAGAAGAGTAGCTGAGGAGACAATGCTATTAAAAAGAGATAACGTCATATGAAGACAATCCGACGCCGAAGAGCGAAAGTTTGTAAAGAGGGCGGCATCAAGGTACAGGTGGAACCGGATTGATGCGTCCTCGGTTCGCACTATCGACGAAATCTTTTAACAGTAACAGTCTTTGGCAATAACTAGTTGAAGTGAATCAGATGTGTAACGGCGTTGGTGAATAATCGTCTGCGCTCGAGGTGGCGGGCCTAAGAAGTTTCCAGACATTTCTGAAAAGAACCGTCTGGAACAGTCAATCGTTATATGTGGTGTCGACCAATGCGGTGCTTCCGATTGGGAGGTACTTCGCCACGTATCTCATAGGAAAGGGTAGAGGTGGTGTAGTGGGAAGTGGCGCATCAACACACAATTATAGTTCAACATCGAATTTCGGATCGACATTAGGTCAGATCAACCATACCTTCCATACCTCCAGGGTCGGCTAAATGGTACCAGGTTTGTCTAGGAGGACGAATGTACTCTCTTTACATTGGCTAGCAACCACAAATCATTTAATAGGCCACATACGCAGTTATGTCGCGGCTACGATTATGAATGAAAGCTGAATCGGTAGCGCATCCCAGAAGAGAGTTCCATTAAGCTGAACAACCTCATCCTTTTATCTTCAACTCGTACTGAAGCAGTCGATCATGGTCAATCTGGACAGAAATGTGCTTCGTTAGAGCTTATTCTTGCTATCGTGGATGTATGTATCATTGGGAGAAATATTGAACTTTGCCCTTACTGGCAGAACCTGTGGGAACCACGGATTACCCCATTTGTTTATGGCGCTGCGTAAGGCGCCAAGGCCCACATTTGCAAAAAACATTACACTGACGCCGGATTCGAACAATGTTCATTATGCATTCAATACGGAGTACACACAAGGAGTTTTTAGCCAGACGTTTGTCTGGAAGAACAATCACTCCCCTGGGATGGAGAAAAACGGAACCCGTATTCATATGCTGCACGTTAGACACTCATGATAACTCTAGTACCAGCAGATCAATTTTCAAATGTTAACAAGCATCACGGACAAATGGTGGTGTAGAACATGTGGTGCACTAGTGGAAGTGGAAGATCTTATTCCTAACCTTTCCTTACAGAGCCTATGCGAGGATCGAACCCTGGCTCGGTATTCGCCCAGACCAACAAAGCGTTCCATCCTTCCGAGGTCGGTTACTTGGTACCGAACTCGTCCAGGAGAAGAAAAACACTGTCGTGTACATTGACTGGCCCTGGAGGCTTTATCCTCTAATTACAGTTACACTTTACTCTGGTAGGTTATTGAACAGAATGAATTGTGGCCCTCTAAAATAAAGCTTATCAGAAGTTAAATTAATTCCGTTACCATTATGTCAACTTCCGCTTCGGTAAATGATTAGAGCAAAATTTTTGGGTCATCTCTCCGATACATCTAATTTTGATACTTTCGCCCAGGGCCCAAGGTCCGAGGATCAAATCAATACAAGCTTGGGCTAATCGACCTGTTCTTCTGACGTTCATTGGCGAAATATAATCGAACTTTTGTAGGAGGATTTAAGAGCCGATTTGTTCATCTTATAGTTCCAGCAATTCAAAAACCGATAGGTTTGATGCACCTACGTTCTTTTTATAGGAATACGTAGATGCACCTGAAAACAGCCTGAAGCAGACCTTCATTCTCATATTTCAGGTCCGTTTTATTTTAATCTCATTGGCAATGATGTGGTTATGGTCCTGAGGGGAACGGGAAAGTTATGATCACTGAAACATATGGCCTATTATAATTTTTCAGACACTGTCGCGGTTCGTTGTAAAGTAATGAAGTCAAAACTCGTTTCAGCCGCCGTCGACGGGGAAGAAGTGCTGCCGTCAGACATAAGGACACAGCACTAAGCCTTTAGGTCCTCCGTCAACAGCTTACCGTTCGGAAATTCAATTCGATAACATACCCTTTAAACTGACTGCTGCCAGAAAGACTAAGTGAAATTAGGCCACGATATGACATCAATTTAAGGACATATTAGCGTTATAGGCTGATACCAGTTGTTTAACTAGAGTGTTCCAACCCATTACCACCATAACCAGTTTGTGGTAGATGAGCAGAGTTCATTAGAAAGATCGGAGTCGTAGATGAAGTAGTCTGGGTATCGAGTTGAAGGCAGTGGGCAGCTTATGTCGCGCATATCACAAGATACGCATTGTGGATCAGGTAGTCTGCATGGTGACTGGGACGACGCGTGGCGCTGGTGCAGCGAAAGGTGTCATAGAGGGGGTGTGGCGAACCTAGTAAAGCTCTTAAGGATCATGATGTGAGTTATGGTCTGGTGGACATCATAATGCAGGTAAGAGGAAAAATAACAAGAATTATGCCAGATATGCTTATTCTCAAACAAAACCAAAAGGTTCAATCAAATGGGTCCAAAATGACAGTTCACGATATTTTTGAGGCACTCTTTCTGAGATAAAGAAGGGGAACGTTTGTACAGATAATGCGCTTAATGTGAAGAAAGCGAAAATTGACGGATCCTCAAAAAAAGGGGTTATTCGAAACAAGTTAGTAAAGGACTATCAAAGATAACGACGGCGAAGGGGTGTCGGCCGTTGTCGGAAACTTTGGCCGTATGCGATTGCGTGAAAAACTTGCTAAAGTAAACCTCAAGTCCCTAAAATTAAATTTCACTGCCGCCATGGGTCACGGTTGCTGTTTGACTTTTCAACTTGTGTGCTCCACTGTGAATGGAGCAGCCCCCACAATGCTGTTGAAACACGTCCATCTTCGGGTCTGGACACCGACTAGACACGTCTTTGAGCCTTTCATACCGTTCCCCCTAGTGCCTAATATGGCCACAGGTTCATCCTTGTGGGAACCATTTTTAACGTGAACTTCGTCTTTAAGCAAGCTAAAGCTGGGATAAGTTGCACAGCGAATGTTTCGACCTCCAATACTATAAAGTACTATTAATTAAAACTTTTTATTACTTCGCAATGAAATCAGACAATTCGTGGATACAGAATTTAATCACACAATGGTAGCAGATTAGAGCCTGGAACAACAACTAACCAATACAACCATACGCACACAGTTGCTTCTAAAAATATCCTAAGCTACATTCCCCAGGAATGGGTGGAGATTACTGAGCTTTGCTTGTCATCCGACCATTTCATAGGAGAAAGAAAGCAAAAAAATCGATCTGGTTTCGATACGGTCCAGAGATTGAGAAAAACTTCTCTATATTTTATAGCAACACTGAAGTCAATGGAAAACCCGCTGAACGACTTCCGACTGCCTTCACAAGTCACATATGAAAAACGTCAACATCAAATAGGACTTTCGCTAGCTAGGTAAGCTTTACAGAGCTACCATAAATTGGATTCAACCTTGCGTTGGGGTACGGGTCATGACATGCCATCGGTGTCGGTGTGCCAAAACTGTGTCGCTGCACGCCTGACGCCATAAGCTCATCGTGCCAGGACCCTTCACATGCTATACCTTAAAAATGAAGGGTCCAGATGACTGACCTAGATCGTCGCGCACGCGACCACTAATCGTAAGTTCGATGCCCTTGTGACTTGACAGTTGTTTGCACCCCAAATAAAACGAAAACCGAACTTGATTTGATTTGACAGTTGGTCAAAACCAGGGAGAAGTCGAATCAGTGCAGATTAAACTAGAAAAATTAGGTAACTGAACATCCCGATATTACCAGTTTTTCGAGATACCCAAAGAAGACTTGGTAGGCTTTCGTGGATACACCTATGCTCACAGATAGCTGTACGTAAGCATACAACATCACTTTTTTTGTTCACAATTCCCCTCATGAGGCAGAAATCTCCCTACCAACCCTACCGAATAAGCAAGTCTGAAGTAAACTGTCTGAAGCCCACTGTAAAAAAATATTCCGTCAAATGGATGACATTTTCTGCGTTGACTGCACACAAAAGTTACGTTCGAGTTTCCGCTTAATTCCTGCCTTTGCATCGAAGCTTGTTTCCAGAATTTGCTTTGTTTCTGCTTTTGATTCATCTCTTGAACATCATCAATCTATAATTATTAGTTTACTTTACCTTTTACAGGCTTGGAAGATGTTGCGACAGGTTTTCCTGACGTCAAGGCCGGTAATTACTCATTTAGCATCTCGAAGGTTTATTCCAACGTTTTCTCACGCTCCTAGCCGACTGATTGCCTCAACTTCTTTTTCATACAAGACTAGGACTCAAATTAGGACGTATTCTGATAAGGTAAGCTTGATTCTGTTGTCGTTTCTATGTGAATAGCCTTAAGTACTATGGGCGATTAAGCATAGTGGTAAAGGTTAACATTTATGCAAGAAGTTTGGAGAAGCATTTCCATATCCAGTAATTTTTTGTATTTTTGTATGTATTTTTGTATCTTTTGCCTTTAGGATTTTTAGTCATGAACTCAGGGAAGAGATACAGCTGGATCACTTGTTTCCGGGAAAAGTGCTTATCGGTCGAGATGGAAAGAGTATTCCAACCGCATTGTGTAGACTTAATTCTACTCTAGTTCTATGCATTGAACCTTTCACGGGGTCCATCTCTATGTAGATGGTGAGCCTGTGCCTTTAAGCGATGGCCTTAGCCCTCACGCGAGACAGTCCCTAAAAATGAAACGGCGAGTCGAATCCTTCGTCTTTTCCCTCGTAGTGCCTGAAGTTGAAAATTATTCCAGCAGTTAAACACGCATAATGCTTGTTTATTCATTAGCCATCTATTTGAGCTTTTCAAGGCGTGCGTAATCTCTACATAAATGACATTTAAATTGTACTGTAGCATGGGCAAGGTCACACAAAATCCTGTTTTTCTACAATGGAACTTACTCTATCGTTCATCTGATTCCTCAGTTCAAGAACATAATTTAAGCCTTTATCAGAAAGATAATCAGGGTCTTTCGTTGCTCTTTACGATGTGTTGCATACGCAGAACAGTAAAATGCCCACTTGTTGTTCTTGAACTTATTTTGTTTTCTATAGTAATGTGCATGACGCATCTATTTTGGAAGCAGAGTTTTTTTTTCTAAAAACTACTTTGTAATGCTCAGTTGATGTTTTAGTGGAAAAAGCATCTCTCCTTGCGTTTCCATATTTTACAGATTGAGATCCGTACCTCGTTGATTTCCCTGTATTTATCCGATTTCCCTTAGCCTTGCGTTTCCATAGTTCCGATCGCATTCCATTAACTACACGAAAACCTTCTACTATTATCTTGAATTAGCTATAATATATTTTAACGAGGGTTTCACTGAACTTTTTTCAGGCTCCCCTCACAAAGAAGACTCTTGAAGATCGCATTATGCTTGTTCTAAGTCTATATGATAAAATCGATCCTAAGAAGCTGACAATGGACTCCGATTTCGTCAATGTAATTTTCAACTTTGTTTGTATTTTCAGCGCATTATTAATTCACGATCTTTTAGGATCTTGGTCTAGATTCCCTGGATCACGTTGAAATGATAATGGAGATGGAGGAGGAATTTGGGTAAGTCTTTTTATTGGTACTTGAGCTAATTTCCAGTTTCTACAAATGTCGTTTTGAAAAGCCTGTGGTGTAGCTAATGCGAGCAAGGGTTATGATGCATGTGTACACAATTAGATATGGAAAGAATTCTTTGAAAAGAAGCTCTGCTAAATTTTCTGAATCTAATCTTCTTCTGATTTCTTGCTCGGATTGTCGAATGCTTTTCTAAACTCCCGTTTTTTGCTATGTGATCAATACGTGATTCGCTTCGCTAAGCAACTTTTTCGGTGCCAACACGTTTCTCGAAAACAATATTGCGCTTTTGTTAACGAATGACTAGGTAGAGCGTTAGGAAAAACTAGTGATAACATGTGGGCTTACCTTGGCTAATCGCTAATCAACGGCGATCTAGTCAATTTAGTGCGTAAATTTGATCCTGAATAACCGCCAGCTTCCTACGTGTCATGCACGTACGTTCATTTCCTCCTTCGCGATTTCATGCAAATACGTTCTACGGAACGACATTGTAAAAGTTGTATCAGCTGTTGTTCAGTGGGCGTTATATACGAGTTTAATACTAAACATATCTAGGTCTGCGATTGCCATCTCCTTCTTTCAAAAGCAGTTCTCTTTTCTGCATACTAATCAAGAGCGATAATGATTACCATTTTACAGCCTCACGAGGATGAGGAAAAGATAGTGGGGGAAAACGAGTAATCTTGTAAAAAATAGACACTGAGCAGTTACAAAAGCAGTGCTAGTCGGTTCATTCTGAGTGATGTCTGTATGGTTCATGTCTGAGCAACTTTTTGTGAAGTTCTGCCATTAATTCTAGGAAATAGAAATGTTGTTGTTATCCCGTCACATTTATTTTTATTTGTTTCCATTTCCGTTTTGAGATGTCTTTTTAGGTTTGAAATTCCTGATGGAGATGCAGACAGGCTGAAAACTCCACGAGATATTTACCAATACATTGCTGATAAGGAGGATGTCTATGACTAAGCGATAGATACGTACCGGTTTGCACAATACGAGCTGGTTTGCTAGGAGATGTCTACGACGTTTACTGCTTTTTCCACGATTTTCATCATAGAGATTTAATATTGTCAGTCTCGATTTTTATGTTGCTGTGAGGTTAAAACATTTTTCATATGGTTTCACATGGAACCTGTTTTTCTGCACATCGTTAATGTACAATTCAAGGTTTAATTGGTTGTAGATGAGTAGGATTCCGTATTTGGTTGTAGAGTAGATAGAGTAAAGTTGATATCATTACACTTTAGCAATCAAAATGCAGTGGCTTATGTTCTGAAAATACTTCGTCGAAACAGCTTTTTTATCTCAGTTATGTTGTTGGAATGGTTCCCTTCAGTAAACTGCCGATTTCGTTTTGGGATGCGTTCTCGCGTTCGTTCGCGTTCGACTTCCATTCAGAGTGGTGGTGGTGATAGTCCTTTGCGTATTGGGGCTCTACAATTATCAATGGCTGTACTCTTCCAGAGATTTCCGTATTGATAAATCAATTCTGATGGGGTGAGAGATTTGAGCAATTCACGCAGTTTGCTCACCAATTCCATTGCTTCCTCCCTCTCAGAGTCTAGTAAAAGGTGTATATTCCTTTCCCAAGACACGTTTCTAAGCACCAGGAAAGGCTCGCGAAGTCGTATATCCCTCCTCTGCGCTGTTGCTGCTTTCAGACCTCAACGACTCATCCGACCGTCCGACGCGTGCATGCTGCGACGGACGGACGGACGGACGGACGGACGGTCGTCCAAGTCTGAAAGCGGCCTGTAGCGTTCAATGTTGGGAAAGAGCAGTGGCCCCCCAAACTACCCGGAACGGAATTTTTTTCTGGAGATTTTTTTGGCCGGGATTCTTTGATCAGAAGTTCTCGCGGCCAGCCTGAAAGTGATCCCGTCAACCGTTCATGCTATGATTGGATCTGAATTTCATATCTCAATCTGAGATACGAGTTTCACAGAATTTCACATCCAATCATGGGCATGAACGAATGACAGAAAAAGGTTCTTTTCGGAAGAGAAGTCTTTCTGGAAGTTTAGACTTCATCCACTGTGCCTGCATGTTAGCAGGTGTAGCATTAGCAGGTGTACAAGTCTAGGAAAATTGAATTGTTTCAGATGTTCAAGTGATAAAAATGAACCTTCTTAGAAATGAGAAAAAATACGGTGAAGAGGATCCTCCAGAGCAAGTTCCTTTTCATGTAAGCCACGCCATCATTTACGGTGGTTCGATAATCGTGCCAGACGAGAGGAGTTCAAGTCATATTTATGCACATGTAAGGTCACAGGGTTCAATAGAGTATTCTTAGATTCTATATCTCTTATTATTTGAAGGGTTGTTATGGATGCTTTTTAAATGAACGAGTAGAGAGGATTAATCATAGGCTTCTGCCTGAGGTGCAAGAGGGTGATGAGATAGTGAAACGGCTCAAAGACGCGGAAGGAACATGGAAGGGTAATATCATTGTTTTTGCCTAGCTAACGCTCTATTTCGAAGTCTAAATCTTCTTTTCAGATAGGAGGCCGATTCATGAGCGGCTCTATCTCAGCCCTGAAGAGGCTGCTTTCTTGTCTATTGACGTTAATGTGTTGATAGTATCTGAGAACAAGAAAGAGCTCTCATTAGGTGACATTTTTCAAACAGTGTACATTGTCTTACCATTTGATTTTTGCCGTTCTTCAGACGAGTTGTGGTTGAGATTGAAAGATCTTGGCGGTCCTTCATTCTTGAAGAGATATGTCCTCTATCGATATCTCCGGAATAATGGATGGTGTGTGCGTTCTGGGCTGCCCTACGGTTGTGAATATCGTGAGTTTGCTTTATTATAAGTCTTGGTGGGCCTTTTCGTCTGCTTCTTGACATAATCAGAAGACTTTGTGGTGTTACTCCTACTGGTGAGGGAATCAATTAGTTGTTCCGTTAAGCTCAAGGACTACTTTGCTCAGTCAAATAGGATATTTTGCTGTATTTGTTTACGTCACTCTGCAGGAGTTCACACTAAATCTTCGAACCTCGTCTGTCAGAAAATGTGCCTAACTGTCCCACTCTTTTTTTTTTTTGTCAAAAACTAGATTTTAGAGATCTTTGTCTTAGAGGCCAATGGCTTGTGCTGTGAATCATTTTTGTAATGTTCTGTAATGCATTTTGATTCTATTTTTGCTTTAGTCATTTATCAAGGAAGTCCCATATCTCATCACGCGGCAGCAGGAGTGAAGATGGAAACCCAAATGGATGGTCACACTCTGATTGGCTTCAATCGGGAGCTGACCAATATGAAAAAGGTAAGCTCACCTTCACTTTCATGGCAGTCATTTTCAATGCTAATTTAGGCGCTTATAATTGTGACACCTCTAGTACCAGAGGGCTTGGACACAAGTAACTACAAAAGCGCCGACTCCGTCGAGCTTTCGGTGAGTCCATTGTTATTCTGACGAACCTCTTTGATTTCCAACGCATGCACGCAAAGTTCGTCGTGAGGATTGATCGGAAAATTGGTCCAGAATATTCCTGCCTTGTTCAAAACAATAGAAGTGCCTGCTACAACCGCTTCTTTTTTTCATTTTACAAAACTCACCATTTTCTTTTCTTTCTTTAGAGTATGTACACAGCTGTTGATGTTTGTCTTATACGTTGTTGCTTCTAGATGTCCACATCAGTAACTATGTTCGTGGAGCGAAAAATGAACGATATAAAGAAAAAAGAAATAGAAGAATTCAAACGTAACCTCAAACGAAAAGCGGACGAATGACTCTTGGTTCACTATTGATTGTTTCTGTTATTGTTGTTGGTGTTGTTTTTGTTGCATATAAGTCCTTGAAGAATTAAACTGCTTTCTTCTGTGCACTCAGTGTGGGAAGACAACACTTTAGAGGTGGCCCAGTTCGGCTTGGTGACCGCTACAACGCCTAAGTCACGTTGTCCTATAGGAGTGAATCTCTGAGACCACATATATTCCATGGGACATCATAGGGTAGGAAAAATCCTGGGTGGAGCACAAGGCTCAAAGTGTGATTACGTCGACGGCCACACCCAAAAGGGACCGTGTTTCGGAAGCGTTATTGAGGCTGTACCATTTACAATGGAGCGCATATGTTGAAATTCGAAACAGGTGATCCTTTGAGGCCCTGAGTCATGCCTATAGTGGGGAGCAATTTTCAGCAGCGGACTGCTATGGCCAACACTTTACGCAATGTCTACGACTGAAACTCGTCCAAGCAGAGTCGTCATAATATCGCAGTTCCCCGAAATTCAACTATTTTTGGGAACCTTGTATTTCGAGTATTCCACGGATTTTCTCGCCTGTTCTCACCTGATGCACTATTCTGTACCAAAGTTTTCCATCCTAATCTTAAAGAGGTACCTCAATTATTGTGAACTGTAACGAAGTGCTTAGGCACGGGGCAAATTAAATGAGCTGGGTAGCTTCGTGCGATTGTATCTGATCTACTTCAAAAATTTGGATGTAATTTTAAAACCGTAGTTGAGCGTGAAAGATGAACTGTCATATGTTTGCGTTTGTGATGACGATCATTTGGAAGGATCAGATTCACCGAATAGATCAATTTGCATGATATCCTTAAATAGACCAGCAGAACGAGTTTTACGGCTTCAACAATACATAGGTAGGATAGTAGCATTAAAGCACGGTTCACGGTAATCTTGGGTAATCCAGATTATGATGAAAAATGGAAGAGAAGATCGAAAAGAATGCGATGATGGTGAAGAAACTGCGTGAATCGGTGCTTCCAAAGTGAAAAAGGCTTCGAAAAATCGTTAAAAAAAGGGATGGACGAGAATGAGATCAAAAAAATGAAGAAGAGTGGGGCGTTTGGGCGAGCTATACAATGTGTCTCACTGCGTGCGTGTGGGTCCTGGCGCGAATAGCAGACTATGGTAAGCAAAAATTCATTCCCTTATAAGTATAAGTAAAAAAAAACCCCTAGCAACAGCAAAAGCAGCTCATCTTTTCAGCCTCTAGGAGTAGGAAACAAATAAGGGATCGTGGCAGCAAAAAGAATAACACAGGAAAAAGGAAATGGGAGAAAAACATCGCCTCATCACTCGGCGATCACCTGATTGTGTGTGGGTCCTAGAACGAATAGTTGCAATCTGTATTGTCTCGACACTCGTCTAACGTGACATCGATCACGGGGCGTTAAAGCCAGTTACGGCATCAACAGGGCTTCCACTATGCCCTAAGCGCCGAGGTTGCGGGAGCGAGAGGGTACCTTATACTACCCATGGGGGAGGGGGGCGCTGAGTATTCCTAAAGGAAGAACTCAGTAACCTTTTTTATCGCGAACCCTGCCTTTAGGTAATTGCACGGCTAGCAACCCTACATTATGGGTATAGAATACTGTTTCAATTTCTTCCCAGCCAGCTAATCCTTCCATCACTGTAGCGTTATGGTATCACGCTCCTCTGAAGGGTAAAAGAACTGGCTTGAACACTGGCTGGACCCTGTAGGTCGCTATACTGGTCAAATGCGCACTCATGTATCACTGCACTCGCGAAATGAAGTCGAATGCGTGGCGCAACCCAAAAATGACTTGGTCAAGATCGATTACTTTATCTTTTGACCTATCACTGCATTTGAATAACTCTGAAAAAAGCCACTGCATATTGACAATTAATTAATGATGTCGGTCTGAATCTTGGAAAGTCTTGATGGCAGAATTGAGATTGATGTGTTGCACTGAAAAACAGCTTCCGAAAAATCAATGCAAATCAATTACAAGTCAGTGGATGACGGATTTTGAATAGATCAACAGATGTTTCTCGAATAAAAATGGACAAAGCTGATTTCAATCGGTTCAAAGACTGCAGATGAAGCTTAAAAGGTGAAGTCTTTGAAGTTAATCAATCCCGTTTTAGTGCGGCCCTGTACTCGACTTTCATTGAGATTCATGGTTAAGTTTCGTATGCTGATGCGGTCTATACAATGAGTTGCGGCCGGACACATGTAAGCTTTGGTTGGCTGAGACGAGTGCCCATACGGGATTCGGTCTCAGGACCATGCGTGTGTGATAGACCACTACACCATCTCCGCTCTGAAATACTCTACTTGAGACCTACAAGATCTAGCAATCAGGCATTTATGAGTACATACTATAATAATAATTCGGGCTACCTTTGCATGAGATTGAAACGTTTGGAACACTCCGACGTTCACTCGTTTCCTCCATAGATTCCGTAGGGGTGCTTGGAATTCTCTTTCGAGGGCAATTATTATGCACCTGAGACGTAGGCTCTTTTTCTCGCAGTCTAGTGTATGTAGTGAAGAGTATTTTAAAAAATCAAAAATACAATGAGTTAGACAGTGGTTATACGATCTCACTCAAATGTTCGGAAGACCTTGGAATGCTCCTAATCATCTAGCTTTTGGCATCGAGATTCGGGGATTTATACAAGCTTTCTAACCTCGATGACCTGGCTCAGAGGAAACTTTGAGCCTGTTTGCACTTACATTACTAGCATGGTACTTTTCGATGTGATTTGTATCTCAATTTACGATAGCATCTCACAAACGCGTGGATAATACGCCGTATAGCTCACCATATACCCTTGCCCTTGCCCAAGGCCTTCATTCGATGCATCCTACTCTAAGGATAGTCCGAGACGCTGTTTATGTAAAACGTATAGTCTGGTCTGATGGGTAGTCAAGTGTATGTGCTTTCGGTATCATTCGCTGGCTACTACCGTGAATAGTTACC
The DNA here is from genome assembly GCA_000469685.2 of Haemonchus contortus. Lineage (NCBI taxonomy): Eukaryota > Metazoa > Nematoda > Chromadorea > Rhabditida > Trichostrongylidae > Haemonchus > Haemonchus contortus. Next base: position 37,932,021 of record LS997565.1, read on the forward strand.
AAATGCACAGTTCACGATAAAAATGGATTCTGAGATTTTCCCATAGGATGAATCTGAGGTCCCCTCGTATATCATATCTGGCGCTATTAGATCTAAAAACGACCTGGTCAGGGAGATATGAAGGCTCAAATATTGTCCCGTGTGTACGCGGACGAGTTTCAATGGCATTTACAAGGGAGCCAATGTAGGAAGTTCAAGCAACTTGTCATGACCCATAGCGACAGTGAAAGGCAGTTCTGAACAGTTCTGGTTTTATGTAATCATCTCTTTGCGCAGTTGCAACAACTAAAATCTCGTCCGAAAATCTCTTCCATATTATCTTCGTCATGGTAATCTCGTCCAAACTTTGTGTTCACTACTTTTGGGGAGCCTGATTTTTCTGGCGAATTTTCTCGCTTGCTTCACTACCGATGAACTATTCTCAACCTATATTTCCGCCTTTCGAATAAAAACGAGTACCTCAAAATTATCGTGAACTGTGCCTTTAATGGCATTGCACTTTTCTTTGAAAGAAAGGTACCGTGCAATTTTCTCTTATCTTTTCCCACACATTTACTCGTTTCCTAGCAAATATGTATGTGTAATGTGCTATGGAGACTAATAATTCTCTCCTTGTCTTTAGAAACAGAACCATCAGTGGTACTCAGGCGAAGGTCTTCAAAGGTGAGTGGCACCCATAACTCATTGCCCGGATGGTTTTTGCACGAGTTCAAAGAGGAAATGGTTGGATCGATTAAGGTCCATGGTATATTGAACACGTCCAGCTAACGAGCTTTTTATGTTGTGTGCAGTCGCACACATACTCTCGACGGTGGTTTTGCCCTAATTACCGTAATCATTCACTGGAAATATGGACTTCACCCTTACACTGCGCAGTGGAACATGCGGCAGGTGTCCTATCGGGCTTTTGCGTTTGTTTCGAAGATCCAACACCCCGGAACTTGTAGTGCCCTCGTAATTGAGAGTGTCTCCCTTCAAAAATTTTTAGATTCGTACAGAATCAGAAGTAAATGAATTACGGTAGCACCCCGTGAACGCAAGCCTAACTCCCCATATAGTTCAACATCCAGCCGTGCAGCCGGACACTGCACAAGTCCCGTCAGCCAGGAGTGTTTAACTTTGACCCGCGCAGGATCCCATCATTTTCTCATTGGCCTCCTTGAAAACTACCGTGGAAACGAGTCACGGGTGGCCTAACCATGGAGATAGAAACACTATTGGAGCTGCATGTATCAATATATTTCGAAAAACTCACGGTGCTGAAGCAAGCCACAGCTGCCATGAGCATTGAGCTAGAATAAATCGTATTGTAACTCCCTCAAATAAATCGGCGATATGGAATGCTGCCAACATTAAGATGTAAAGAATTGAGTTTGATGTTGCCTGAAAAGTTCAAAAAATTACATCTATATTCTGTCAGGGTAGTTCGTATACCGCCTTCATCCATTAGTAATACTCTATGCAAAGTTAAAGCACGCACCCCGACCGGGACTGAATCTTTGACTAAAGTGCCGTAGCTGTTTGACGTCGGACTATTTTTGCCACTCATCTCCACGTTCTGGCTTCAATAAACCTCGGCATTGTTGTGAATCGATGTTGAACTTGCTTGAAACTCCCACGAGGTTGTTATAAAAATTTATTTGCTAACGTTTCGGCGACATCGCCTTCTTCAGAGCCTGAAAGTGGATCAAAACAATTTGCGGATATTAGATCAAAGGTCTCCACAACCCTACAGAAGTTCGAGACCCCCCAGAGCACCACGTAACCCAAAGGAGGAGCACTCACCGTCACTTCGTGGATCCTCGAAATCACCCAGCAACCGATAGTGGGACCAGGTCAGCCGGGCTTGGTCCACGAAGTGACGGTGAGTGCTCCTCCTTTGGGTTACGTGGTGCTCTGGGGGGTCTCGAACTTCTGTAGGGTTGTGGAGACCTTTGATCTAATATCCGCAAATTGTTTTGATCCACTTTCAGGCTCTGAAGAAGGCGATATCGCCGAAACGTTAGCAAATAAATTTTTATAACAACCTCGTGGGAGTTTCAAGCAAGTTCAACATCGATTGCCACTCATCATTAATTAAGTTAATCCACACTAATAAACAATCAAATAGTTTGACTAACAAACTCTTACCTGAAGAAACCAAGGCTTTTCTTTAACCAACTGGCCAGTCGTGCACGTTGTTTCCTGAATACACATTGTTTATTGCTATGTTGAGAGTACGAAGGCAAAATGAGATATTACAGAACCAGTCGGATCGCCCGGCTAACGCCACGCTCTCCTCCTTCTTGTGTCAAACACCCTAACCCACGAAATGTGAAATTATATTTTCTATTTATTTTCTCGTGTCACATCCTTGTGATGTATTATCAAATGAATAAATAAATGTTCAACTAAAGAATTCTCTTCCTCTTTTTCGAAGTTTAAAGAATTTAAGTTTTTTCCCTCTGTTTAGCTGAGTGAGAGTATGAAACTGAAACAGAGCTCGAAATAGATTATGTCGTCGTAGCATATCACATATGTGGTCAGTTCCCCGGCTGACGCCGGGCTTCCTCCTTTTTTGACAAAGTTGTAGTAAGTCGGCCAACTCTCCACTCCTTTTTTGAAACAAATAATAGTTTCCTGTACACGAAATTCGACACAGGGCAAACAGGACAGCGCAAATGGTGTGTGAAAGTCGGTGCTTACGCCTTTAATTGGAATTCCCGATATATTGCTCCCTTTATTAACCCATTGACGACCATGCAGTCCACACGTGGACTACACTTTTACGGCCATGTGGGACCGTGCTTTCCATATGTGGACTGCAGTTGTATTTTTTGTTTTATTCATCTACATTTCCATTTTTTTGCAGTTTTTCTTCTCAAAACGTGACAACAGGCATAAATGAAACTACATACAGCGTGGTCCTGGGAAATCTTCTTATTTTGCAATCATAAAGGTGTTTTTTCGGAGGACGATAGTACCTAGGTGAACTTTTCGTTCGTTGAACAACTTCAACAAATGAGATATTTCAAAAAGACGGTCGCCATTAGCATTTTCGCTGTTATCGACCATATGCAATGCACATAAACGTCCCCCGAAGCGATTTCTGGTAAAGATTGAACTAATAATTGAATGACCACTAGAACGCGTGCCGGTTCTATAATAAAGATCAATAATCACTAAACGTTGGCATTCTTACCAAACCCATTTGAAGGTACATTCCGAAAAATTATGAATTCCTCCTACAAATTTCAAAAAATGATCATGCTGGACCATGAAGTCCACATATGGGCTGCAGTCGCGAGTGGACTAAAAGCGCTCCGGTCCCTCGCGGCGTTCTCTCGCAAAACCTCATGGTCGTCAATGGGTCAAAAAGAAATACCTATCAAAAATCCAACTTTCAGACAACCGAAGATGATGCTGTGGAGATGTTCTGAGCGATAATAGCACTCTTATCAGATGGGCCCTTTTCTTCACGGAGATATCACTAGTTCAGAATTCCAGATCACGGGCGGTCTATTAAGTTTTGTCGCAAATGATATCGAGCAAAGAGGATCCTTCATTGAATCACAAACCTTGCTGGGTAGCGGTTGTAAATGAACAACAAACCTTGCTAGGTAGCGGTCGTAATCTAATAGTAAAAAATGAACAAAGTTTTAATCTGCTTATCGTATTGCCCAATGGATCCCTATCACTGCACTTACAACTCACTTTTGTCACCCTGCCCTACCATCTCGTCTTATCGAATGAAACATACTGAACGGTCAAGGCTACATCGTAGATACCGAAGAAGTTAGGATTTTGATCGGTAGGTCGCCTCCCTTAGGGCCCTTATCTTCTCTTATCAATTATGATCAGTTCTTGTCACCGAGAAACTACGATCCCCTCATATCCTACATCACTCGCTAAAATGCTGAGGTTCCACTGTTAGTACGAAAAGTATAATCTTACCAAATTTTAACGCTCTAGGTCCACGTAAACTGGAGTTATAGAATTGCAGCCCAAATTTTTACTGCGCACGCATCGCCCGAAGTGCACGGAGTCCGATCCCGCCACCCACCGTAAGTGTTGCCATCCTGCCTCCAACACTCCTACCAAATTCGAAAGCTCTCGGTCCACGGAGACAGGACGTATGAATTTGCGGCCCAAAATTTCTATCGCACACGCACCGCCCACTGGCCCACCATAAGTGCTCCCAACCTGCCCCACGTATTCCTACCAAGTTTGAAAGCTCTCGGTCCAGGGGACAGGATTTATGAATTTGCGGCCCAAAATTTCTATCGCACACGCCCCGCCCCCTGTGCACGGAGTCCGGTCTTGTCACCCGCCGTAAGTGTTCCCATCCTGCCCCACTATTCCTACCAATTTTGAACGCTCTAAGTCCACGGGGACCGGAGTTATGAGTTTCCGGTCAGGCACACACACCGACACACACACGAACACGCACACAAACACACCTACAAACCAACAGACACACTCAGCGAATTATATATATAGTAGGACAGATCAATATTTTTCCGTTAACAAGCAATAATGGCGAGAGGTTGCGCCGCGGCGAAAGCGGTGCAATATCACACTCATAAATTTTGACTCTATTCACGTCTAATCCAGTCAGGATTCCGTCCTTGCGTGGTCGGTTAGTCGGTACCAGGTTCGTCGCTTAGAAGTACTGGGATGTACATCGGCTGGCCGCCGCAATTCATTGTACAGGGTACATACGCATTCAAACAGAGCTGCGATTCTTATGGAAGTCGAATGGGGGCTCTCTAATAACATCTAACAGTCTCCTGATAGTACAGAAACTGAGTCCCCTCAGAGACAGAATGTTCTTCTTACAAATCAGCATCTTTGCAAAAACATCTGCGCCGCGAACTGGCATGGTATATGATACACCGAAAACGGAACCAACCAAGTCCAAATTCGCCTTCACGTCACAAAAAATCACACAACATAGATTTGTTTTTGTTATTCTTCTCCTTTTGGCTGATTCAGCACGTTCGCAAAGTAAGCTGTTCTTGTAATCTGTTCGCGTTTCCTGCCATCTACGAAATCTACTGCCTTTACTTTGGGTTGGTGTTCTTCTTAATCTCCTGTTTCCTCCTCTTTGAGGTTCCTTTTGTTCGCTCTTCTTGAACTTCGAACTCCACTGCTCCCCTTATTGGGTGATCCTCCCTTTCCCTTACGTACACATACCATCGAAGATACTGCTTTCTTATCTTATGTGAAGAACGGGAGAACTTTCTGGAGACTCATTCGCCTGAGTTAGTTGACCATTTCTCACGGCCTCCACGTTTTGTGGTTAGATTTTGATAAAAATGATAAATACCTTTCTACTGTTCAATTTCAACAAGCAGTAGATGTCAAGTAGCAGAGCGATAGTTGCTATTGTTACATTATAGATCAAGTCTTGATAAAGAGAGAGGGCACTTCCGCAGCTTTCATCACTGAACTTGAATAGTTGAAACTGCGGATCAAATTTGAAACTGCAGCTTTCTGAAATGAATTTAGTTTATTTGCCATGATTCGCCATAAATCGTACGAATATTGGAGCTAATGATCTTTTCCAGCTAATGATCGAGCCGTTATTTTAAATTTCAGAATGTTTCTTTCGGGAAATGCATATCAAATAAATCGAGATCGAGCGATACGAGGTTGGATTCGTTCCGACGTGGATCGAACATCAATTTCCGGCCAACTTTTTCATTTGGTTGATGAGCACTTCCTGACCTGCTATCTACGTAGAATAGGAAATTTGGCCGTGCACGATGAATCGCTGTTACTCGATGCAGTGATTGATGATAGGACTGAACAATACTGCTACTAATTCATGGTCAACCGACGGTTTGCGACGGATTAACCCGTTTGCGACAGATTAATCCTTCGTAAACTGTCAGAAATCGAGAATTATTATACGTTCAGATTCTTCACGAGCAGAGCTTTCTGATGATCCTGAGTTCAGCTTGCTTGTAGTACCACCTGTATCACCTGTACTCTCGTTGATCGTCGATTTCCTCGAGCGGGGGCCAGTAACGTCTCCATTCGTCCCTGTCGCAAGCCAGAGTAGTTCAGTGAATCGCACTCGCTCGAGGGAACGGGGCAAGACATTCCTTTCGTTCAGAGCTTTCGTGAAGAAGTCTGACCATCTCGACGTAACCGCCCTGGTCCAACGGTCATCATTATATCGCATTATGTCAGGCCCAACTGATCTTTGATTTCTTGGCGTAATCAATGGCATCCCTGATCTTCGTTCGTCGACGGAGCTCAGAACTCCGAATTCCCTTCTGCACTTGCGTGTATAGGGAAATTCCGAGCAGCATCCTTTCTACAGCGAGTTGAATGACGCCAACTGCATGCTCATCCTGCTTTCGTAGGGTGGAAGTCTCTGAGGCGTATGTCAAAGCAGGAAGGACCGTAGTGTCGAAAAGGTGAGCGCGGAGCAGGATGTTCTTCGTTTTCTCCACTACTCCCTCGATGTTCTTGAACACTCTGCACGCCGCGCGTCAGCTCAGCTCCGGAGCTAGGTCGTTCATCATGTTGACTTCTCGGACTGGATACATAAAACGAGCATCAGGTACCAATCCGTTTCGCATAAGCATCGTCTTCGTTGAGTTCAGGCTCAAGCCAATCTTTTCACAAGCGTTGTTGAATTCGGCCAGCATTTGTTTGAAGTACTCTAGCTAATGTTATGGTGAAGCGACGGTTTGCGACGGATTAGTGTGTCGCAGACGGATTGATCCGCCGCAAACCGTCGGTTGACCATGAATTAGTAGCGATATTGTAAGTGTTTCGTACAGGTCTTGCAGTGAGCAAAAAACTAGGATTCCGCCCTTTCAGTGGAGAAGATTCGATTCTATGGCCTACTTGAAATAACTTGACCCACGACGCCTGTGTAGAGTCGCGATGACTGCTTAAGACAAATGGTTACTACAACAACGAAGAGAATGATGAGTATGTATCCGTTACATCTATCAGCACATCGGTCCTTGCCGATAACATACTGAAAATTCGGCTTTCAAAAAAAAGAGAAGAAAATCGGACTGACCTTTTAAATGGATAATATTATGTGTCCATGCAAGCAACCAACATGCTATGATCCAAACTTTAACTGCCCTATTGTTGAACCATTTACTGTAGTGTTGAGGAAAAGCAAGAGCGACGAATCGATTGATGGCTATCGTTTCCGAGGTATATATGCTTGAATACTGTAGTGATAGCGCTAAATAACCAACGACAGGGTCAAAATCTTCACGAATCCACCGACCACTGAAAAATCAAATCACTAAGCTCCTAATTCATCATCATGTGAAAACCATAGCTTCAAAACCGTAAACAAACAAACAACATGAGCCATTTTGAGCCAACAACATGAGCCATTTTTATCGTGCCTTTGATTTTGGAGAGGCTTCGCCGTTCCAAACAGAACGGCGAAGCCTCTCCAAAATCAAAGGCACGATAAAAATGGCTCATGAGATATGACCCTAAGATGAATTTGTGGCTCCCTCCTATACTACTGTCATGGACGAAGAACGGCCCAGATAGGGCGTTATGAAGGCTGAAAGATTCTCTGTGTATACTCGGACGAGTTTTTATACCTTTTTTTATACTCGGACGAGTTTCACTGGCATATAGAGGCTGCATCAATCACGAAGGAGCCATGTAGGAAGTTTGAACATTTTGTCATGACCAATAGCAACAGTGTCGCGCCGTCCTGCCGAGCATCGGTGGATCGCTCGGGCTGGCGGTCGGGACGGCGTGATGATGACTGGGGTCTTACGCGCGCTCGCAAGCTCGGCACTCTCTGCCACGCATGCATAGGCCTTGCGGCTCCGGTGTCCACGCCAGGTACCTCGGGTTGGTACTGCCTTCACGGTACACGAGGAGGGTTGATAGCCCAGCCGCAGCACCCTCGGACGCTGGGCGCACGGTCCTTCCATGGCCTATGTGGGTTACCCTCAGCGCTAAGGATAACTGCGATACAAGGATATTACTAGCACTTCACATGCGAAAAGCACGCATTACAAATTACCAGTTGGACTATGCACACTTATGCCTGCACTCTATGTCCACGACCGCTCATAGGCTTAAAACGTCTGCAGGTACTTTATAAGGTGATATCGAATTTTCGTGCATACGGACAGACTGACAGACAGACGCGAGCGCTTTACATATAGTAAGGATACCACATATTTATGGTAAACTAAGTATATAAAGAAAAAAGGGGTTAAATGCGTGTGAATGGAAATGTTACGATACGAAAAGTACTATGAGAAAATGCGAAAAAATACACACAAATATAAACACTCAGCCTACGGGCTGGGTACGATCCTGCTTAATTCTCATTCTGGGCTATCCAAGTAATTCCAACCTCCTTCTGGCATCGCTGCTCTAAGGTCCTTCCATGGCTGCGGACCATTCATCCAGATGTTTCCTGCTTTCGACATACTCTGTAGCAATGACACCACGGGTAGATGGCAACAGTGTGGTGCTACGGGAACCATTAGGGCTACGTCGATGGCGTTGACGTCGATTTGCTCCAGAAGATGGCGGAGGGCAAGCTGCTGCGACGATGACGACGGCGACGAATGAATGATGCAATCGTCGCAAATGGGCTAGACTCCACTGCCACAAGGTAAACTCTAACTCCCTGCAACGTACTGTGCCTTGCAAGTCGAACCTGTACGGTTCTGACTTCACGTAATCAGCTCTTTGCGCAATTGCAACAAATGAAATCTCGTCCGAATACCCCTTCCATGTCATACCCGTCACGGTTCCCCTCCAAAGACTACCTTGCCCACTTTCACGTTTCGGAATCGCTTTCTTCTCTACCGATGAACTATTTCCAACCTACACTTCCGCTTTTCGACTGGAAAGGGTACCTCAAAGTTATCGTGAACTGTGCCTTTAAATGAAACTGTTAACTTTGGAAAGTTAATGAGGATCTGCATGTTTTCACGATTTTTCAGTATTATATGTAGCCAATTGGCAACATTGAAATGTGGAGCGGTTGTCGTGAAGTAACAGGTGGAGTACACTCACACACACGCATAGTCCGCGCATAAAATTCCTTATCGGCATTTTGTCCAAGCCTACCGATCCTTCCATCCCTTCAGCATCGGTTAATGATACCAAACTTGCCTGGGAGGATAAGCGCATTGACTAATACATATATCGGCTGGTCACCGGTTATAAGCCCCACACTTATTCAAAACGCCATCCTGTCACAAAATATCGAGAAAGCTGTCAGAATAGGTGAAAACATGGCTTACAAAAGTAGCTGTGACGACACAAGCGCTATAATCATAACGAGCGTCGTGAGACCATCGGCTGTGAGTTTTGAAAGAATCAAATATTGGAATGGGCGAAGTGGACGGCGAAATAGTAGCAGTTGTGACATGACAAACAACAATGGCAGGAGTGCCAATATACCCAGCTAAAACAGAATTCGCTGAAATTAACTCATGCAACTGACCAAAGTGTGACATATAACAACTCTTCTGAGAAAACCAGTTTTGTATTTACATAGAGGTTATCTTATGTAGTAATATGACATATACGTACCACCGACATCAATATTCCACTTGCAATCGGCTCCATCTAAAAAGCAGTCGGAATAGAAAAGAATTCCTCGCAGATTACGAGCTGAACGTTGGAAAAATTATCTACAAACAGTCTGATAAGTGTACATATGCTGTACAAACTTCACAAACTCCACCCTATACCTCAAAAAACGTTAGTAATGGATTGGTAATGATAACGAAATGGTAATGGAAAAATTATAACGGTAATGGTAATGGTAATGGTAATGGTAATGGAATAGATTTCATTCAGTTCAGCTTGGAACAAAATGCATACTCAAAGGATCAAGGACACGAGGAGGTGCAACCATCTATTTATCTATTTACATGCCACGGGCTCTATGGAAGCATCAGAAAATCATGCTAACACTAATGCTTCTACTTAGCTAAAGTGTCTAGTGTCTCTTCATGGCCCTCCCCCCCCCCCCCCCTTTCCCCAGGCCAATTGACTGTTATTTGAATTTCTGTTCAATCATTCGACCGGGAATGAATGGAACGAATCTTGTTTAGCTTATCCCACTTTGACGTAGGGAATGGCGCTGCTTTTCCGCCACTGGAAGTAACGGTTAAAAAGGCGCCAATAAAGAGGACAAAGGGCATTTGCAATATGCAACGGCATTTGTTAGTTGCAAGCTGATTGCTCCACACAGTCAGTGGAAAGCAAAAGAGATTCATAGACGTGACTGATGCGATTGGTGTAGAAAGGATCAGGAACTCACTTTTTGAACTTTAGAGAATAAGCTTACTAGCCAATTAAAATCCCTCTCGGCCTATCTAATCATTACTCAAAAAGAAGGAGGGGACATTGGTGCTAGGAGAAACTGTTCGAGTATATAATGACCTTGATTGCAAGGGCAGCGGTATTCATAGGCAACATATACTTGTTAGCGATCGTTCCTCTTAAAAGTTTCAACAATGAATGAGCAGTTCGAGGGAATGCTCCAAAGTAGATTCTCAACGTTCTAAAGAAAGGCTTAGCAACAAAGGGATGTATAATTACTGGGCTAGCACACTTTAAACACACGCTTGTTCATTCTGTGGATATGCAAATCGCTCTTCAATTACATACCCACTCGCTTGTTTTCCAACATGTGAAATAATTGTAATTTACTGGTTTTACAACTACTACTAGTGATGACGAATTGTTAGACGTTTTTCTTGATATCATCGAACTGGTCTGTTATACGTATAAGACTTCTTTTAGGTATCCATAAAATATTTTGCTAGGGATAACAAAAGGGGTTCCTGTCAATTCATAGACATGGTTGCCAGTTCGAAAACAGTTTTGAGAACAATTTTCCTGGATACTGAGAACAGTGGTTCTGGCTCTTCATTATGTAATATATGTACAGGTTCAATTGTCGAAGCACGTCGAAAAAATTCGATATTTGGTGTCAATCGTTCCATTCCGTAGGGTTTGCCGTGCAGTAGGGTTCCATCCAGAATCGTAGTGTCGATTTGAAGGGTAGCCTATACAATGACTAGCGTTGGTCAGCTTATATAGAAGTCAATTTTTTGATATTCCCAAACGAGGCTGGTACAATATAACCGATCCGAAGGGATAGAAGGTTTAGTAGGCCTACGCAAATATAGGGGGGGGGGGAGGCCTATGCAAATGTCGGTTCGCGGTAAAATCTACGGACCATGCTTGTAGTTAGGAACATCACTTGCCCACTTCGGCACCTCTGCCCATAGGCAACCTCGTTGGGTGAGAGAAAATTTCATCGAAAAACTGTTATGATTTTAATCCGAATGCATACTCGTTCTTGTACCTTACCATACGGTTTCGGGGGTTCACAGGAGATTATGGTGATTTCATGAAAGTTCAAATATTATATTTTTGGATAAGGCATCAGGAGGAAGAACCACTGTCAAACATAATTAGGGGGTCAGACGTTTCTGGCCCGATTTCGTTGCCAATTCAAGGGTTTTGCCAACAGTCAAAACAACAGATTTCTAGCCTGAGGGTATGCTTCTTTGTGTACCTTTTTTTGCCCGTTCTGTTTTTCCTACTCATGTACGCAAAGGGAAGTTGGGAAGAAAACAAAGCATGCAGTGAAGTAGAGGAAAGCCTACAATCTGTCGAATAGGAACATTGTAAAATTGGCAGCGTTTATGTAGGAACAACGAGGAGCTTGTGATTGAAGGCTAGGAACAACCTTCTCTGCACCCCATATTTTAATTCTGCATTCTTTTCTGGCCTAAGTTACTCCTGCAGGTTTTAGCAACCAATGTCCGCATCCTTAAGCCTAATACGAATTACCACACTGAGCATCCAAATCAAAGTGCTAAAGTGATCGTTAGGAATTTTTGTGATAGCCGCACGCACGCTCGTTGAACTACGGCGAGTTGTTGGTGGCAATTATATGTCTTCTCCGGTGTAATACTTGCTTTAGAACAGCGACTAATGAATCAACGTATGAACTTTCCTACCTTTCTTAATGCCTCTAATGCTGCCCAACTGATAGCTATGTATTTTTCGTCTGTGAGCACTGAGTACAGAACCAAATCCGTGAGACCATGTACAGTTTCTCTTCTCTTCTAGTTACATTTATTACTCTTGAAATTTGCGTTTATACTCAGTGTATAGCGCTTCATTTTCGTGGATCGATGATGTTGTGTTTGTGTGAATTCCATGCTTCTCTTCATCATTTTCCAATTGTTCAGACTGTTGCGCTGTATTCGGCGAATGACGGTCGTTCCGGCTCAACACCCAGAACGTTTCCATTACTCCTTTTCCCTAAATAAATCGACGACGGTAGAATCTTCATACAAATGGCTTGAGACTTTCTTGTGCATGAAGTGGGAGTATATCAGCCCTGGGAATCCGAAGACGACCTCTGAGGGCTCCAGTCAGTTTAGGTGAATGTTGGTCAAGTACCATAAAACATTTGAGCTGATTTTTGCTAACTAGATCTTCCAGCGACGTGTGGTGTGTTTGGCTGGTATAGTGGCTGCCCCCCGAGTTCATATTGTACATATAGACCACATAAGCACCTAGATCGTCAGTACTACAGTTCTATATGGGCGCTCTCGAAGAAGGGGTGGGAATACATAATTGATGCCAGAGAGCTTTTCCTCCCTCTCCATGGTAATCGTCCAAAACCAATGTGAATGAGCCGTTCCCTCGTAGAAGTAGATGGCTCAACTAATAGTATTTCTAGTACTGGTTGGAAAATGAGCTTACACCCTCTGAACTAACCTTTATGATCACTTCACCTCTTCGTTCGGTTTCGTATTGGGATGGATACGTAGAAATAAGCAAAGTGTGAGCCGATCCAGAAAGATGGATGTGACTTGCTAAACAAGTTCTTTACATCTTTAGGGATCATTCGTTTGGAGAATTATGCTGTTCTTACGTTTCCCATTGCTTTCCATTCTGGAAGCTGTATTTACAGTGTCACCGAAGAGACAGTAACGAGGCATACTGAGCCCCACCACTCCTGCAACGCACGCTCCTGCAAAAACGAATACTTTTTTCTGCCACAAAGACACTTTCTGATTATTTCTCCTTTTGAGGGCACAGTTCGAGGTGGGAGTGGACCGTAAAGGCACATTACTAAGAAGGTGCCCAGGCAGAATAATAGTCTGTATGTGGCGGCATTGCAGATAAGAAAAAGTGCCAAAGATGCTACGGTGGGTGGAGATGTTTCGGCGGCAACCGTATCACACCTCCACGGCCAGAGGACTGAATCCCTATTCGATATTCGCCCAAGTCAACCAAGTCTCAAACCCCACTGGGGTCAGTAATCGGTACCAGACTCGTATGGGAGGATAAAAGCAGTGGCTTGCACATACACCGCTGAACCATTTACGCACTTTCTTTTCTCTTTTCCTATCTCTTTTTTCTTACACATTTCCATTACAATGCGTGATGGCAGCTAAGTACAGGGCGCATCCCACGAAGTAGATAGGAACACGTCAAAGACTTTTTGTTTTGTGAGACACGTCAAAGACTTTATTTCTCAGACTGTAATAGGTGTATGAGTGGTTGCTGCGGGTCGCGAGAGGAAGATGCTACTTCCACTTGTCTGCAATGTTTTACTTTACAGATCCGAGTTCTAAGGTATTCAATTGGAGCCAGTGAGGGTTTCGTAAACGACTCGCGCTTCTGCTTGGTTGCACCACATATCTACTCCCTAGGAACTAAAACTTGATGTTGTGAGGTGAACAACATGTGAATTGATAGCCGGTATGTTGCGAGTGGGACAACACCAGAGGCTGGAGCTCATGGACACAATATACTCTTATAGACTGGTTACCACAGTAACGGTTCCTCCCTGTACTTCCCGGTTGCGAGCCGTCAGACTGCCGCCCTCGCGCATCCAAAGAATTGAAAGATGGGATAATGGGTAAATGGACCGAGCAATATATGGACCAAAACCAAAATCCAGTTCACGGAGAGCGTTCTCAATGCTCAGGAACATGACCATAGCAGTTCGATGCGACACGATCACTATCGGAGTCGTGCCACGCTCCAGCGTGAATAATTGCCAATTCCAGAGCCTCTGATGTTCACCCTTCGAAGCGCGCCGCTAATACTGGAACACTCAACTTACTCCTTCTATTGTCCAAGAAACGCGGTGGAATACAACTCACCACTGTTCACACCTATCCGGAGCTCTACTCTCTCCCTTGGGAGAGGGCGAAATCGATATTGCCTTACATATTCCATAAATGCAAGGGACATATCCACGATTTGCTTGATATGGGCATGTCCATTACGAACTGGAAGACCAGAAACGCAAAGATATCCATCGCCGATAGATTCAACCTTGAAAAAAGCTTTCAAGATGAGGCAGTTGTTGAGAAATGCTATAGTGTTTCTTTTTTTAAAAATGATGCTTCATTCTTTCTCGACTAGTTAGTTGCAATAGCGTTTCGAAAAGGGGAATGACTGATTTACTACTACGCCCCTTTCAGCTCATTCTTCAGATTTTGACATTTCTACTTGGGAGGGAGGAGGAGGGGGAATTGTGACGTCTTCACATGATGAGTGGACAGAAGACGTCCTTCGTCATCTGACCGATTAGGGGCAATGCAAACAGAAGGCCTTGCCCTCAACCATAAGTTTACCATAATGACGGAGATCTGAGTAGAATTTCTTAGGGTTACACTGACTTGTACAGGTTTGCTTCGATGACATCCTCAGTAATTTTGCCTCAGAGTGCAGAAATACATATGATTACAAAGGTTTTCATTTTGCCGAAGTTTCCGCTAGGGCCTAGGCAGTTGGAACGGAACCAATTATGGTACATCCCTTCTTGTTCCCTTCACAGCTATCTTGACATTGCTCTCTCGAAGACCCTGAGAGGCATTTGATAGACTATCTGGAGGATTTCAACCAGTTACATAACCGAAATGGGAAAAGTTATCCAACACGAACAACAAGTAAGTACCTTGTAAACGTCGTGCTCTTCTATTATTGTGTCGAAGTTACTATAAAGTTCATTCAAAAGGTTAACAACCTGCAAAAGCCTTATTCGAACAAGTTGCGTTTCAAAACTGGAACAGGCGTGCCTGACTAGTTACCTGGAAAGGTGTACACTTAGCGGATAACTGAGTAAATTTGACCACATCTGAAAAGAACACAGTGACACTGTCGAAGCTTTCCGGTTCGACAGACTGACCAAGTTTCAGACGCTCCGCCACCTGCCTGAAAGTATACCAAACATTCAGACGCTCTGATATCGTCGTAGTAATCGACTTTTTGCAAGAAATTCGATTCATAACGCGTGAAAAGGATCTTCAGCAGCCAACTAGAATTCCCTGGCAACTTGTAAAACCAGCTATCATGGCACTCGGTTATCATTGAGTCTTCTGCTTTCCTAGTACCAGGTATCAAAAGGGAACGGAAAAGGAGTCTAACCAAACCTCGGCAACATCCTTCCCAACAGAATGTCCGCTTTTTGTTTCTGCTCAGCCAGCTCCTTCGTCCGATCCTCTACCTGAATGTGCAGAACTCCTTTCCAGCTAGTCTTCTATCTTCATGATAACTGATCACCCACCTCCAATTCTAAAGTTGTGGTATAGTCCTCAAGCATAGCGAAGACATGATCCATCAAATTGGTTTTATTCCATGATTTCATCATTTCCCTTATTTGCGTACATACGAATTCGATGTCTGGTCGATTTGCAGGGCTCTGATTCCAACAGTCTCTTACGAGACCCAGCTAAAATTGTGAATATTTTTGAGGGAGAGCCGAAGATACGTATGTAATTGTTGACGATATGCTCAAGTGCCCAAAAATAACTACTCATTGGAATCCAGGTGTACATGTACCCCCGGATTTGTTTGAAGTCTAGCAAATGATGACTTTGTCAAGGCTATGGTTGTTTCTGCAGGTGAAGGTGAAGCACTCGCCCAAAAACGTCAGAGATAGCAACACTTCTCACTTTACATATTACCCAACAGGGTGTAATCCGGGGGGACGGTACGAACGTGCGTCCGAGGGTGCGCGCGGCAAATTGCGCGGCGAAGTTCGTGACGATTTCTATTACTGCGACGCCAATTTTCGGGGCACAAACTCGAAGTAGTGAAGTTTAGTAGGGATAGATGATCCTCCTTATCCACTCTATTTCAAATTTGGGCCACACTGATAGGCGCCAAAGTCGTTCAAATCATTACGAACTTCGCCGCGCAGTTTGCCGCGCGCATCCTCGGACGCACGTTCGTACACATACCCTGTAATCCGAAGTAATGTATCAGCGGCAGGTCTGTGCTGTAACAAACTCATCATGTTGCGAATAACTGGCTTGCTTATAATGTCTAATTTTTCTTTGAGGCGCAGGTAGCGTAGTGTCAGGGGTATTGCCTCTACCACATACGCGGCCCGTGGGTCCTCGCCCAGGCCAATGAAGCCTTGCATACCTTCGGGGTCCGATAATCAGCCCGGGACTCTTCGAAGGATAAAAACTGACATGTGCTGGCCACCGTACGTCATTGTAGAGGCCATATACGCATTCAGCAGTCGCTACGATTCTAAATATAAGTCAAATGCGGGGACGCATCCTCAAACGGGATTGGTTAACAACAAGGATTCTAGATTTTGATTCTTTTGATGATTTCAAACTTTTTTTGAGTAGGTTTCCAGTTGGAATCGTTATATGCTTCGCTGAAGAGGTCTGCTGGAGGACGGTGTCTTTCACATTGCCGCCTGAAGACAAAAAAAAGCTCATGGACATCCCTGTATGAACGGTGCTCTGAGGAACATCAGGAACTGGGCAGTTGGACCTGAATCTGCGATATTTGGTGCAAGCCCCGTAGAGTCCTTCGTAGTGGACTCGCGGCAGCGAATTGTTAGAAGCGCGTTTCCTCGTACTGAGCCAACCCCTCCTCTCCCCCTTCCACTCACCTTTTCTGGTGGGAGGATTTAGGTTTAAGAGTGTGGGACGCAACTTCGCCGCTGATCCTTGTGTCTGCGAAATGCTTTCGGTGTCGAAAAGTACCTTTCCGCGCAAACTTCAACAAAGTTTACTTTAACAACGTTTGCAAGCCCTTCCCCCATGGATGATGTGCTGAGGCCAGGTAGCCGTCAGTAAAAGCAAATAGCAGCATCCCTTCAACTTCTTATTCGTGAGTTTCCATTATTAATGCTGTCAACTTTGCGACGACGACATTTGGCACAAAAAGGACTTTACGGATGTTTTGGGAAGGCTTACCAAAGTATTACTGACATCCACACCATCCAATGCTAGTTCTGGACGCAATGGCTCAAGACCACCCTTCTTGATACGATATATCAGTTCTAAAATGATCACTAAATTTCCCAAGCCAATACCGTAATGGCAGCTTTGAAGCCAGTTACCATCGACATTTTCAGCTCTTTCTGCGATATTCCATGCAGGTTTGCGAGTAATCACTTCAGAGCAGATAATGGCAAACGAGTAGATGTCACCTGGCTTAGATTCTCCCACAGGTGACTCAGCTAGGTGTTCAGGAGCCACCCATAGTGACGCTGAAATGAACAGGTACAAAGTTCAAAAAAATGGGCATTTCAGTATAACCGCGACTTCATGGATATACTAAATGAGCTCTAGACGAGATGGGACTAAAGAGGTTAACTCAAATTTTTAGAAAGAGTTTTGTGGCTTTGTCTCCACTTAGTTCTGCCCACATATCACTACTGTTATGTACTTTGTTTGTGAAAAGAAAGCACAAAAAGCAACGTGAAATTCTCTGAACTTTCTTATGTAATCTGTGAATTTACAACAATCCACTCGTTCTAGAAAGACTAGAACCAGCCAGAGCCTATCTCCGTGCCACGCTGCTCCTCCCCCCCCCCCCCCCCCCCCCTTCCTCCACCCCACCCTACTCCCCTCTCCCCTTTCTTCACCCCTCGCCCCGAAAATCGACCTTGGGCATTTTCTTTCATTTTCTTTTAATTATTGGTTATACTCATCGAACCATTGAGGGAGGGGGTATCGTAGTCTTGCTGTTATGACCATTGTATGTGTAACTGACTGGTTACGGTTTCATTTTAGTCACTGACGTTCACTCACTCTTCTGTGCTTGACGATTAACGAACTGTGGTATTCCATAGGCGGAAATTTTGACCTGCCAACCATCATTGACAAGGCATGTGCTGGAACTCAGTGTGCCGACTGCTCCGACGAACGAGCGATGTAGATAGAAAAGTCCCTATTCATATTGAGTTAGACAGTATTCGTCGTTAAGTAACTAGGCCGGAATGTTTGGGGAACTCACCTCGGAAATGTCTCTGATGATACAGACGATGAAGAAGGAGTCAAAAGTGAACGTGCCTTTGGCGATTATCGACTGAACAAAGGGTAATGAATACTACAATACCGTGTAGTAGTAGTGCTTCAAATTCGGAAACTATTAGCATTTGCTCACGAGCCTTGGCTTTTGTAAAGCGCCACCCAATATTCACACTTCTTCCTTTCAAACAAGATTCACATACTTAAATAGAGTTAGAGAATAGTAACACTTTCACTGAGGGACGAGTTTTCTTCATTAATGTTGTAAGGATGATATTGGGTCGTTCGAAAAGTATCACCTGTATCACCTGTCATCCCGTAGATCATCGATATCCTCGAGCGAGGCCACTAACGTCTCCATTCTGTCGCGAGCCAGAGTAGTCCGGTGAATTGCACTCGCTCGAGGGACGCAGGGCAGAGCATTCCTTCCGTTCAGAGCTTTCGTGAAGAAGTCTGACCATCGCGCTGGGGGCCGTCCTGGCGTTCGTTTGACGTCCCGAAGGATCCAGTCACCACCTGCTCTGGTCCAACGGTCATCAAGATTTCGCATTGCGTGTCCGGCCCACCTGATCTTCGATTTCTTGTCGTAAGCAACGGCTACCCTGATTTCCGAATGACGGAGCTCGAACCTAGGGTTCCCTTCTGCACTTGCTTGTATGGAGGAATTCCGAGCAACGTCCTTCCCACAGCGCGTTAAATGACGCTGCTAGCATGTTCAGCCTTTAGGTGTTCATCCTGCATTCGTAGAGCTCATGTCTCTGAGGCTTATGTCAAAGCAGGAAGGACCGCAGTATCGAAAATGTGAGGGCGGAGCGGAACACTCTTCGTATTTTCACTTTTCACTACTCCCTCGATGTTCTTAAATGCTCCCCACGTTGCGCGTTCAGTGATATTCGGTATGTTCAGCGTGAAAGTAGCATCAGGTAGAAAGCCCACCACAGATCCGGTAGCACGCTGCCGACGGCTCAGTCATGCTCTCGCTATTCTACGAATCGTAGAAAGCAGTATAAGCTTGTTCTTCCCCTCATTTTATTGGTCAGCTGTCATTTGACCACTTTTTAATTTGATTTTTTCTTTAGTAGGCCGCATTCCCTCAGACTGTTGTAGTTGGAGATGTTAGTCTTTGGTTACCAAAAGATTCATGCAATGAATTCCTTGAAGATAAGCTGGCGTTATTGGTTCCGCTGGGTCGAAGATATTGGCTTTTGATTTTCAGAGTTATTAATCCTTTCATGTGTTGAAAGCATTACTCTATTCCAATCTTCAGTTTTAGAGCTGATTAGAATAGAGATTACGATTAGAACTACCTGAAGGCTTCCGCGAGAGCAGATTCTCCACACGACCATAAACTGGTTGCTGTCGATAGACATCCCAATAAATTTGTTTACATTGTCGTGATCAAGCTTACGCAGCTGTAATTCAAAACATGTCGTCTGATCCTACGCCTAATGCTTCTTGAAACATTTTTTTTTTGTAACTGCAAAAATGAGCGCCGCTGATCCACGTTATAGATAGGGAGTATCCCGGTGATCTCCCGCTTCAAAGCATAATTAACCCGAAAGACAGTGACTGTAAGATTAGGCGGAGTTTCCTGTAGAAAGCTGGGATTTTACGATTTTTTTACGGTTGATAAATGGGCTCTAAGGAACCATTTGAACCATGGAATCACCAGATATTCAACAGAAGGGAACAAATTGAAAAGAAGTCAGGTGCACTTGCCATCTCATAACGGGCTTGATTGACATCAAAGACCTTAACCCTTATCTTTCTTACCTTCACGAAAAGAGTTCTCTCGGCAGAGGTGAGTTGGAGAGCAGTGTGCTTGGTGACGAGAACCATCTCCTAGAAAAGAGAACAGCACGTTTCAGCGCTAGCAACATAATAATTAGCTTGACCACCTTGTTCATGGTATAAAGCTCATACTTGCTCTTATCGTTATCGAATATGCTATCCTCCGTCACTGTAGATGGACCAGACTGGAGAGAACGCCGACTTCGTCGATCAACCTGAAAAAATACGCAAGTACTACAGAAATTCACCTTTAGTAGCATAAAAGCTAAGCCAGAAAACCTTGATTGGAACAAGTGTAACAGAAGGTATTTGCCATTCAGCGTTCAGCCTTGCCTTCTCCGCTTTTCTCGCTCTGCAAGCATAATGGAACTGAGTTCACAGAAAATCATTGCAGTTACCCTAAAATTCCATAGATAAGAGCGGGTGAGCCTACCGGTGAAAAATGAATTGGAAAAAATCGAAATTGAATGCAGTCACCCCTCTAACTTGATGGATGGGTAAATTAAACCTCGAGGAAGAAGTTAAGAAGAAGCTCCGCCCCTCAACTCTAAACCCCGCCCACTTAATAAACAATTCGTATAGAAAAATAGCGATTTTTACGGATCGCTGTTTTTTTATATAAATTGTTTATTAAGTGGGCGGGGTTTGGAGTTGAGGGGCGGAGCTTCTTCCTAACTTCTTCCTCGAGGTTTAATTTACCCATCCATCAAGTTAGAGGGGTGACTGCATTCAATTTCGATTTTTTCCAATTCATTTTTCACCGGTAGGCTCACCCGCTCTTATCTATGGAATTTTAGGGTATTCATCTTACTCACCGCACAGTGAAAATAATCAAGCAAGTCAGGGATATCAGTAAAACGAGAGCCAGGGATGATCCAGCTATTATATAGACGAGATACTGATCCCAGAACGATAGAGGGCATTCTGCCCCCGAGTAACCGCACAAAGGCCTTGTTAGCGGTCTGGAAAACATAGTATACTGAATGTTACAGAGAAAAGATATCGTTCAACAGACCTTATCCCCTTTCTCGTCTCCCAAATCGAACTTGCTTCGTCGATGTACAGAAGAGTGAGATTCTAAAGTAAATAAAAACAAGTGTTCAAGTAAATCGAAGTACATAGCATCGCCAAAGGCAGAAAGTTCGATAAATTGGGGCCAGTTAGTAACCAAATCTCAGTCTTGGCTAATTCGGTCTAGAAACTTTCCATTGGTAGGGCAACCAATCACCGAAAGGATGCGAACAAGAAAGCGATGGCTCTGCAGATTGAGGTCCTAGCTGGTTTACTAGTAGGTGCCCCTTATCGAGCGTCACAAGCGTCATGTTACAGCTATGATACTTCGCAAAATACATCCAGTTTCCTTAATTGTGGACCCCATTTACAGTATCGGCTGTTTTTCAAGCGCTGAGTAGAACTCACCACTCTTATCTCTTCAGAAAGGGTCATTTTCATGAACGTCCGTTGCTGACCATTTTCATCGATTCCATAAACTACGTAGAGAGGCATTCTAACGTTGTTCGAGTCAAATGTGACCTTACCAGTCAGTCCTAAAATAGTCAATTTTTGGTATTCAACTTTAACAAGCCTATACCAAAGGCGCGGTTCACGAAATGGTTTCTACGATTCCCTCGTAGGTTTATCCGCTGGCTCCCAAGGGTGACACAAAGGACGCTGCGAGGACTGAAAAATTAATAGATGGGGCATAATATGAGCCCCATTACCGGATTCGTCCACATCCACGAACATCGACCATGATGGGTCAGACGGGAGAACATCCGTTGCGCGCGTTCGTCGAAAGTAAGTCACCCTGCCCACTTCGCGCGTGGCGCACCCCACTGTGATATCGAGACGACACTACAGTACCACCAAGTGTCGGTGGAGCGAATGAGTTGCATTTGCGCGTGATATCTTCTCTATGGCTCACTGTCGTAGACCGAGCGCAATCAGTGTGCCCCGCTGACAACTGCGACGTTTGTCAAATATCGCGGGCTGACCCGCCGCATGCGATGGCTGCGGCAGGACCTAGTTTCTACGGACGCGTGCAACGAAGCGCACCCGGTCAGACGAGTGTCGAGGCAGTACAGATTTACAACGACCCACACGTTCAGCATGCAATCAGCCGATCTCTCGGAGGTGAGGCGATCTTTCACTCTTATACTGTTAACTTCCGTCACTGTTTTTGCTGCTGCAATTATTTTTCTAGTTTTCTACCTTGACAGAATGAGAAAGGTGGGTTGCTCCTGCTGGCAATAGTGTTTTTGTTGACTCAGGCATATGAGTGAATGGATTTTGAGAGATATTTCCGTTTATAGTAGCCAGCTATTCGCACCAGGACACACACGTACGCAATGACACACATTGTATAGCTCGTCAAAACACCCATTCTACTTAAGTTATCTAATCTTATTCTCGTCCAGTCCCGTTTTGATGACTTTTCGATGCTTTCTATCACTTTGGAAACACGATTCGTGTGCTTCCATCGCCTCTATCCACTATTCTCCACCTTGTATTTAGTTTTTCGTTATGATCTGGATAACCCAAAATTATCGTCAACTGTGCCTTTAAAGAAACCATTTACCGAAGAAGGAGCCCTGTATTGCTTGCGTCATCACAGCTGCACTCTTTCGACCATCCGGCTCGAGATAATCTGCTTTTCTCAGAGCGGAACCATACACGTAAAAAGCATCGTGGAGGTGTCTGGAGAAAGAGCCCATCTGAAAGAAGGCATGCCGCTGTTATTTCGAATCTAGCTATTATTTGGTGAGTTCCATTGACTTTGTTCTACTGATTTTCGTAAACTACAATATCTAAAGAAAGCATTACCAGGTCGCTCATTATGTCAGTTCCATTCATCTCGGCAGTCTCATTCTTTGTACAGAAATTAAGCCACTGCCTTTGACGGGCTTGATGAAAGAGTGAGGATGGCAAGATAAATCTCTTGTTCGAAATAGTGAGGGATGAAGCCTTCAAGCGTTGATCAATCCCGTCTGAAGGGTGCGCCCATCCATTCGACTTCCATTCAAAATAGTGGCGGCGTATTGAAAGCGTATGTGGTCTATCGTGGGGAATCAACTCGAGAAGATTTGCTCAAGACTCGAGCTTCTAAAAAGACCAAAAAACACATACCGATAGGCCAGTGTTGTTCAAGCACGCCGGGGTAGTGCAATACAGTGGATCTGTTTTTACACGTGCTACCACTCGTTTTGCAAAAGATGCAATCAGTTCCGGATCGCCGTCTTCTCCATCCAAGTCTACCTAATACAGTACCGGAAGGAATTATGGAATCATCGTAGTGATAGGATAAGCATAACAGCTAAATATTACTTAGCCTTCGACTTATTTCCATTTTTCCGAAACTAGTTGTGGGCGTAAGCGAATAACCTTTTTGCAGTCAAAACTTAAGCAGCTCCTTTTCATTGATAAGCCCCGTTTCAGAACGTGTTCACCTACATGGCTTCTATTCAAAATCACAAAGGCATGGAAGCTATGCTTAACAAATAGGGGAGAGCAAACAAATGCTCATTGTGAACCAATACGAGACTAGCAGTAGTAGATCGGACCCGTTGGGAGAAAGAACAGTTTAATAGGATCTATGATTTACTACAGTTTAATGGAATCTATGCATTATTATTGCATTAAAGAAGACCGAAATAGATAAACTAATTCGACTTTTAGTACAGGAAGGCTTTTTGAAAGAAGTTGAAATCGAGAAAATTGAGAGAGAATTTGAGATCATGTGCCATTAATTATGAGGTGATGCAAGACTTTTCAAATGACAAGAAGAAATGAACATCTAGCGGCTATATTAGCCACATGGAACGAGCAGGGATATTCATTACCTTCACCTGCTTTTGTGGAGGTTAGACGGACTAAATAGTTTTATCGGTCTTTGAACCATGTCCACGAGTCCACTTTCAACATTGTCGGTGTAAGCGAATCCAGAGCTGCTACTCACGATCGCACCCACTCTAGTATCATCACTGCTCATCATATGCGTTTTACTCGTCCGGACCTCCTAATTTTACGCACAGAAGAATTCCCCACTCGGCGACAGGTAGATATGTAGAAGAAGGTAAGCAAAGGCATCAAACGTTCATAGAACGTGAGAAAGTCATCATGAGAGTATTTTCTAGTTTTTAAAAAACCTAAATAATGTAAAAATCCGATTCCCCACAAAACCCTAACCCTAGCTTCTCGCGCATGAATCGTCACCCTTACCACTGCTCCAAGCTGCCGTTGGTGAGTGAGGTATTAGGTCGTGAAGAAAGTTCTTGCGTTTTTTGACGCCCAATTTTCAAATGCTCGCCGCGGTGTTATTTGCTATTAAATTTTTTGCAAGTTTTATACCATTCTGAAGCGCATTTCTTGCTCTATCCAAATATTCAACCGGATTTGCCCTGAAGTGATTCCTGGGGTTTTTTAGAGGGTCGAAATCAGCATGGACAAACGACAGATCCGCACGATTTTTCTTTCAAAATTCAAATTGGGCAGGAGAGCGACGGAAACGGCCCGGGATATCAACGATGCCCTTAGTCTAGGTACGACGAAAAAACATACAGCACAGTGATGGTTTGAAAAATTCCGTACCGGCGATGAGAGCTTGGGAGATGATGAGCGTAGTGGGCGGCCATCGGCAGTTGACAACGAACAATTGAGAGCGTTAGTGGAAGAGAATCCATGTACAACGCTGAGGGATATCGGCTCGAGATTGAATGTTTCTAGCAGGACGGTTGGCGCCCACATTCAGGAGATCCGGAAGTCGAAGAAGCTTGATAAGTGGGTGCCGCATGAGTTGACCCAGCACCAGAGGGACCTTCGCTTCGAGCTCGCCTCCGCCTTGCTTCTGCGCAACAGGAACGATCCATTTTTAGACCGTATTGTGACGTGTGATGAGAAGTGGATTCTGTGCAACAACTGTGACGAACAGGCGAGTGGCTGGACAAGGATCAAGCCCCACAACATTTTCCCAAGCCGAAGCAGCATGGAAAGAAGGTCATGGTGCTGGTTTGGTGGTCTGCAGCCGAGCTGATCCACCACAACTCTATGGATCCGGATCAGCCGAGAAGTGTTGTCAAGAAATTGACGAAAGGCATCGAAAACTCAAGCTCATGAGCCCGGCACCGGTGAATATTAAGGGGCCAATTCTACTCTACGACAACGCTCAGCCCCACGTCGCACAACTTAACCTGAAAAAATTGATGGAGCTAAGCTATGAAACTCTCCCGCATTCACCATATTCCCCAGACCTTGCCCTCACAGAATACCATTTCCTTTCTCAAGGAGAAATGCTTCAAAACCCAACATGATGCGGCCGCGGCATTCGACGATTTCATCGCCTCTAGATCTCCGGACTTTTATGCGAATGGGATAAGCTAATTTATTCCTCGTTAGCAAAAGTGTGTCGATAGTAATGGTTGTTATTTCGATTGATGAAGTTTTGTTTAAGCCGAGATATGTACATTTAAATTTTGAGGCGCAAAAACGCAAGAACTTTCTTCACGACCTAATACATCCATATTATGTATTATAATTTGACTTTCCCTATTTTAGCTTCACTCAAAAGCACCTCATAACTCCATTTGGTGGAACGCTCGGCAAGATCAGATTTGGAATCAGCATCCAAAAATAGGGCTAGCAGTATAAGTTCTATTTCAAATGGCCACTTCGACTTGAGATTCTTCCCTGGTGAGTATCAGCTTAGAGTTCTGCGCAATTCCAATCGCCTTTACTCATAATTGCCTTTACTTACCTTTACTCATAATTTTAGGATTTGTGCGGTCTGTTTATCATAACCACATTTGTATCTATCGTTATTTGTTTTCATCTACAACATTTTATTGTTAGTATTCAAAACATTACACTAGTGCCAACTCACTGATGAGCCTCGGGGACTAGCGTCTGGGGCGAAACGAATCAAATTCAGGTTTCGTGGTATCCTTCGATTTATTATTTCCCTCTTCGTTTACTTATTCTTGACTTTTAAGTATCTGGGTTATAACTGGAGCCTTTTGCTATTAGCTCAGGACATCATTCAGGTATCACGCGAAACCAAATTTTGAGTGCAAGGACCACCACTCAATAGGTAGTTAAACGGTGCACCAGGTCCATGTGTGTTCAACTTCTGAAACTAATTGAGGGCCTTTCGAGTACTCTGAACAGTATGGTTCATAACTGAAGGGATCTCGCAGCCTTCACATTGATGACGAGAGGCCATTTTATGACTCTATCAGAATTTCGGTAAGTTCTTAGGCTCTTCAATCAAACTGACCATTAGGGTTCGCTTTGCCGCTTCTTTGGCAACATCATCCAATCCATCCACTACTCCATTTGTGACGTCTTCCCAGAATGGTGTTAGGCCGCTTTCCACTGAATCATTACAGCTTTTCGTTGCAAGAATTCTTCTGCCGTACGAGGTTTTTAGGTAGAGCATTTATTAACTTAACGGCCTAGCGTTTCGACGTAATCGTCGTCTTCAGAGGCCTAAACGCAATTCGAGATGTTTTGCAATATCCGATAGCGTTTGACTCTATAGCAAGAAAACGACAGAAATTTATCGGAAACTCACCAGGCTCCACCGTCAAAGCGGAAAAATCCTCTGTCGCCACAGGCGACTGTCAGTAGCGAATGAGACTTATTGATGTCTTTCTTACTGATAAGAGAGACCGTATTACGATACTACTGACCATGAGTCATAGCTCGCAGAGCGGTAGGTATGGCAAGAGGTCACTAGTTATTGATGGACACTCATCCCTGTTGTTCATCTTGGGATTCCTTTGCAGAATCCAGAACGCCTCTAATGCCTTTCTTGCTGAAATTTCCGTCTCCTGCCCCAATACCGTGCACTTTACTTCATAATTTTCGCCGTTGTGCTCCTCAACTTTATGCCGACCGAGCGCTGACAGAGGGTTTCCGCGCTTCATACTAGCTAGATGTTCTCTTAACCGTATAGCTAATTGTCGTAATGTTTCACCGATATAGGTCGAACCACATGCCAGACATTCTAGCTGGTAAATCACGCCCATAAGCGTGCAATCACCTGCTTTCCCGTAGGGACATATGGTACAGTCGTTTGTCGAGCACTGTTTATCGTAGAGCCGATTTCGAACCAACTGCTGCTTTATGTTGCTGTTGGGTATATTCACCAATTGGACAACATCTTGCAGGTCAGCTCTGGAAATGCTCCGTCGTATTGCAGTGCTGACTTCATCGGAAATGAAAGGAAGACAAAGTGGTAGTTTCGTAACGCGCGAACACCCTCGCGTATTAGTGCAGCGCTTTCCACGACTCTGTGTTACCGTATAGCCATTGGCAGCAGCTATCTCGCAAGCTAAACGTCGTGACTCGTGAAGCTCAACTTCACCCGTGCAGATACTTGTTGCCGTTCTTAGCATGTTGCTGACGACTGCACGTTTGACGGCTTGTGGATGAGCTGATGTCGCAAGAATAAGGATATTCTTCGGAGTAGCTTTACGATACCACTTTACACTAACAACGCCGCTGGACACTTTGACTTGTGTGTTAAGATAAGGGAGCCAACCGTTATGTGGCATCTCTCGTGTGAGTTTAATGTACTGTGACTGTTCATTCATAAGTCGAAAACACTCGTCCATTTCGAACTGTGTAGACGTCACGATGAAGCAGTCGTCGATATATCTGCAGTACATTAAACGACTGTACCATATGTCCCTACGGGAAAGCAGGTGATTGCACGCTTATGGGCGTGATTTACCAGCTAGAATGTCTGGCATGTGGTTCGACCTATATCGGTGAAACAGGACGACAATTAGCTATACGGGTAAGAGAACATCTAGCTAGTATGAAGCGCGGGAACCCTCTGTCAGCGCTCGGTCGACATAAAGTTGAGGAGCACAACGGCGAAAATTATGAAGTAAAGTGCACGGTATTAGGGCAGGAGACAGAAACTTCAGCAAGAAAGGCATTAGAGGCGCTCTGGATTCTAAAAGGAATCCCAAGATGAACAACAGGGATAAGTGTCCATCAATAACTAGTGACCTCTTGCCATACCTACCTCTCTGCGAGCTATGACTCATGGTCAGTAGTATCGTAATACGGTCTCTCTTATCAGTAAGAAAGACATCAATAAGTCTCATTCGCTACTGACAGTCGCCTGTGGCGACAGAGGATTTTTCCGCTTTGACGGTGGAGCCTGGTGAGTTTCCGATAAATTTCTGTCGTTTTCTTGCTATAGAGTCAAACGCTATCGGATATTGCAAAACATCTCGAATTGCGTTTAGGCCTCTGAAGACGACGATTACGTCGAAACGTTAGGCCGTTGAGTTAATAAATGTTCCACCTAAAAAGCTCGTACGGCAGAAGAATTCTAACAACGTAAACAACGATGCCGAGGTTAAAACAAGAGAGAAGTTGGAGATTATTACAGCTTTTGCTTTCCTTTTCTTTTTTCTATTAGTCATGTCAATGTGTTTTTTTTTATAAAAGTGACGGATATTCTCGAATGTATTACAATGCAGTCTCTTGAAGGTCAATGGTGTTGAACTGACAGTCAGTCCTATGGCTTCACCCTATGTAGCACGGATAACTTAAAAAGCTCTCATGCCAATACATTCAGTTATGAATATTATTTTAAAAAAAGATTTTCAATTTACAGTACATAGAAAACAAACTCACAGAAATGTTTTCCTATTGCTGACTGCCCTGAAATGAAATCATTGCGTCTTTTTTTCACAAAATCGTCTCAGCTGAATTTCAACATGTGGTACACATCTGAACTAAGGGGACCACGTGCTCTTAATTTATTTTTGCTTACGGTATGTCAGATTCAATAATTGGAGTGTGGACTATCAGGGAAACCTCTAAACCTCTTTGTTCTCGAAATCGAATTTCATCTTCATCTATTGGAGCGAACTATTGTCGAAACGCCCAAACCTTTCCGTACTTTACCAAACGAGAAAAAGTGAATGACGCCTCGAGATGTTTTTTTTTTCAATTCATGATAAAACATATAAATATGCGTCCCTCGTACTGAAAGCAACAAACTCCTTCTTACCATAGCCAAATCCTCGCATTGCCATGAAAATGTATACATAGTCGTCCGAAGTCATGCCCAACTGTGATGCCCGAATCATGAAATTTCGACGATCACCAGGCCCATCCAGGCATAAAAGCACAACTGCAACATTTTATGTTTCCTGATGACAGTAGTCTTTGAAGACCATTTCTGAAACGGACTTCTTGAACGTCGTCGCACTTCGTTGAGTGCTTCATCAAATGGATTTGTACGGCTTTTGTCGATCTTCTTTTTATAGACGACGTCGGCGTTATAGACACGCACATCATTCAAGGCACCCTGTAATTATTTGTGGAAAGCGAAAGAACTGTAGGAAAGAACGAGAAGAATGAACACTCTGAGCATCACACCTCCACTTCGCCAACGATATCATCGCAGAATCTCACTTCGTTTGTCGTGTAAATTATTGATAAATTGTCCCATTCGAATAGTTCTATGAGGCGCAAGATGCTGTATCCAAGCCTTAATTGAGCTTTCAACTGAAGAAATAATTTGGATTAAATAAGTGGCTTCCTAGGGTAGGATGAGCTCACTTCTGTGACAAAAGAAAATTAATCGCCGCTGAAGAAACCAGTGAATGGGAACACTGCAGCAACAAAACTCACGATATCGATGAGGCGCTGATTGTGGTGGCATAAGGAAACTTATTCACATTTGAAAAGTCAGCAGACGAAACAAAACCCCAGCCTACAAATGGGACGCTGTATGTGGTTGACAGATGAGCCATCATCGTCGCTGCTGAAACGTTTTTATTCGAAATTGAAAAGAAATGACAACTACACCAAATGACGTACAACTACGCACCGTATGGACACGGTGGTCCTATCACAACATCGACGCTTCTATTTCTCATATAGTCTAGGGCTGCCCCAATAGTCGCACCGACCTCGCATTCTGTGTAGCCGACGACAAACCTGAAAAAGGTCTATTTCTCCCCAGACATGTCAGCGCTAGAATTCGACACCTCATGAATATTGCCTTGATGAAAGCTCATCGAGAAGCTTCAGTTTCCTGGAGATTTTCTTTAGCATTTGTACCAAAGATATGATTCAGGAGTTAATAGTTTAAAACCCAAAACGCGTCATATTCGTGTACGGGCTGTGGTGTGCTTTGATAGTGCAATTACGTAACCATATGATATCATTCATATTTTATATTCGCATCATGTGCGGAGGTTGTGTGGTGGCAAGTGGCCTACTATCACATAAGCTTCATCCAGTTTTCGATTTCCTGCTCGGTGCTCGATACTCGCCCAGATAACTGAGCCTCCCATCCCTTTTTCCTGGGACGGTCCATTTGTATCAGACCCTTGTGGGAGGATGAAAGCACCGCCCAGTACTTTGGTTGGCCACCCCAAGTCACTGTCTAGGCCACTAAGGCATTCAAATTGAAACAACGCTTTGAATGAAAGCCAAATGTTTAGAAGGAATCAAAAATGGGACTGATAAATGCCAAAAACCTCTCAGCTAGATCCTTAGCGCAATTACCACAGTACTACCATCCACCGGTCGGATAATTGCACCGCTTAAATAGAAAACCGTCCTTCGAACTGCATTTTGTGGCCACCAGAAGAATGAAAATCGTCCCTACCTAAACTCATATTCTTCTATCAGCTTCCTTTCCATCAGAAGATCCATCGCCTCCCCAATCGCACCACCACATCTTGACCAGCCAATGTGTGAAGGTAGTAGGATTTCATCCACAACCAAACCCACGGTCACCTTTGTGAAAGGTTTTGACGGCGAAGTCTAGTCGAATGAGAATAGGAAGTTGTCTTCTTAACAAAGTCGCAAAAAATGAAATCCGCGAATATAACCTCCCGAACTGATCTGAATGAGAATACGAGTTCCTCTAGACAAGTCATGTGGACTGAAGAGCATTTAAATTGAAGGTGATTTATCAAGTCATTTAAACGGTAGCCCTATGTATTGAAATTTTAGTAAGAATAGGAACCTCCACTTCCTTATGGCCACTCTATGTACTACTACTAGATGGATTAGAGCTAATTTTAAGAAAAAACGATGATCAAAACAAATAATGGATTTTTTGAATTCCCTTAAAACATTTTATTTAAGCGTATTTCGTATAAGAATTGAAATCATTCATACAAGGGGGACGTAGGTAAGCAACAATTTTCCCGTTTTTTCCTCCATGGAAGTTCTAAAAATTTCTACAATTGATTGCGAAATTTTTGGTAGATATCCCCGATTACCGAGATGAAACATAGTCAAACTCACGACATTCAATACTTATTGGTTAGCGTTCAACAAAAACTGATTATGAACTTACAAGTTTTTTGACGATGGGAGTGATGTTCTGTGGGCTAGCAATGCTTATCAGGAACCAGAGCGCTACCAGCCTTGGCATTAACACGATTGTGACTAAGCAGGACTTTTCATGTGCTTCGAACGTGTGGCTTCTAATTGACTTGGTTAAAACGGTCTTTGCTCCGAAGCCATTTCAGAATTTCTCGTTCGGTCTTAATTTAGAACCGAAACACTCACTCACAAGACTAAACGTAGAACTCATAGGATATTGAATACTCGAAGGATAAAAGGACGAGGACTAAAGTGCTTTCTGTGTAAATCAATCCCGTTAGTTACGCCCCCTCGCCCGCATCGGACATCTCTTCAGAATCGTGGCAGTGTTCTGAACGTCTACCATAACAGTTTTACAAATAATTTTTAAATTTTACGCCGTTCCATAAGTGTAAGATCACTGAGAATTTGAAAGAAATCATCCTTAGTAACGACAAAAAATATTTATACATCCGCTCCTACGTCACTAGTGTATAAATTGCTTTTCGACAACGGAGAACAGCATTTCGTGGTGGGAAGGTTTATTGTCTCATATTATGCGGCTTAGGCATCATTAATAGATACATATACATACAAATCAGTACTAGAAAGTTGTGCGAACGTGATACAACAATTGTGCTGCATGTATTCGATATATACATCTTGTAGATTTTACTTTAAACAATGAATCTGAAAGAGAATAACTCAACATGATTTTACGTGAAAAACTTATGAATTTGCGATGGTATGGCAGTAGTTATTTGTGGAGATCCAGTTCAACGGTCGTAGTACGGATATAGGCCTGAAATGATTTGTGGGACCTCCATCTTCCCACTTGCATTACCTGGGCACTATCGAACCCCTGCTCTAGTGCTGCGGAAGCTGCCCCTCCCCTAAAACTAGGGGTAGTGTAATTCTTGTGTCCTATACCTGCAATAATAAACAATTGTTGTAATCTTTTGGATATAGTAGATTAGGTGAGGAGCAGGGTTGTTGACTTTGAAGGAAAAAGATGGGCGCTTTTAATTTTTGTCGCGTATGCCATCTGTTTTTGCATCGCCGTATGTTCCTCTGAATCTCTTCCTATCTTGAACGAAACCGTAGCCCCCGTCCTTGCCTGATCTGTCTTAGATTTCCGAATAAACACTGAATTTGTATTACTGCCCATGGGGAGATCAACTGCTCCGAGTTTCTAGCCTCGCTGATTTTCAGGAAACCCCTGAAGAGAAGTATAGTCAGGGCAACCGTGGAAAATGCTTTGGGATCTGAAGATAATAGTAGTTGATAGTAGGTTGGCGGACCTACTAAGATGGTATCCGGAGTTCTACATACATATGTCGTCCTGTACGAGCTTGCAGTGTTGGCGGCCACTGCCCTTCCGAGCCGAATTTCAACCCCTCTTCACGCAGGTCCCACTGTTGCTCCCTATTAGTCTAAATTACTGCTTATCGGTTACTTGTTTGTGTTTCTTTTTGCCATTTTGTTATTTTCTTTGCTTTGCGATAATAAATCATAATCATAATGCTCCTAAATGTACTAAGCTGTTAAAATCTGTCGTGCTGGTTTTGGTCCGGTGGTGGACTGGTACTCTGCTCCTCACTGCACCTTTTAATAAGGACTTTTCCGATTCTTCGTCCATATCTTTCTGTTTGCCCAAGAAGAAACTCAAAGCTGAAGAGACCATCGGTAAAGAGCTATGTTAGTCTTTTTCAATACAGTAAGCCAAGTATGGGTTCCTCGCCTTCGGAATGGGTATGTTCTTGACTCTTTCCGCTCCTTACCATTGTACGAATTTCTTACAGTATTGCGAGTACGCCTTGAACGTCGCATTAGATCGGTGAGTATTGAGCGAATATCTGATGGCATCTGCTAGGTGCGGAAGTTTGCACTGGATAGCAGTCTCACACAGTGTACCTGCTTCCTTCCACAGTGGCCCCAAAAAAGATGAGGGTGTGTGGGTGGGGCTTAAGAGAATTAAAACCTGGACTGATGGTTCTCTCACGAGGTCATCTTATATGGCGTTGTCCTCGTAACCTCGTAGTCATCTCCGGTACCTGAGGACATGACGAAATATCGTGGTCCTCAGGAGATATTGTATCGAGGCAATATCTGCGATGACGAAATGCCCTCCCTATATCGAAAAGCAGCACATAGTATTCGATGGATCTTCCTTGATCCAGCCCAATATCGAATAACCTACATGGCATACACGAAACAGTGTTTCGAAAGACCTCGCCGGAGATATCATTCCAAGATCTAAGTACTGCTTGCTTGAGCTCTTCTTTCGTCTGGAACTGATGGTTGTTCGCATAAGTCTTTTCACAACGACGCCCCGCAGATTCTACATCCGGTTCAGATCGGGGCTGGAAGCTGGTCATGTCAGAACTTCGAAATTTTGGGAAAGGAACCAGTGTTTCCTGGAGTGGCTAACGTGGTTCGCAGCACTGTCCTGTTGAAAAACGCAGTTAGAACCACGTCGCCGGCTCAGAAATGGCACCAGGTGCCATTGTAATCCTTCGCTGAAAGTCCTTGTAGTCCATTTTAGAGGCCAACAAAGCAAGCCCCAGCCTCTTTGCAAAAGGTACCCCGTATCACGACGTTTCCTCCTCCAAAACTGCGACGACTAGAGTTGATCGGCTCTTTTCGTACGTTATGCCAGTAGTAGTGTAACGATCGGGTCTTCCAACTTAACTTTCTTTTCATCGAAAAATAGTTCCCTGAACGAAAATATTGGACTGTATGGCTAATCTGTAATACGGGCTGAATTTCGTCCAATCTCTGTGGTGGTCGGTAAGCCTCGGAGCACTTTTCATTGCCGCCCTGACAATGCTGCTGCTCTGCTCTGCTCTACATTCAGCAGTTTTGGGCACTGAGAGACCCTACTCCAATCGAGCTTTCTTCAACGGCAAGGTTCTGTTCGAAATATCCCTTAGCATTCTCGTCCCGTCGCTCGCGGTTAGCTTGCGCGGGCGTCCTGCGCACGTGGAGGCTTTGCAGTCTTCAAGTATCTTGGAACTGAGGGAACTCGCTATTCTCCCTTGCCCTCGTACCGAACCCTGTATCACAAAAACTTCGATTTTGTGTTTTTTCTTCTAAAGAGGACCTCCGCGAGCCAAAGTGCCTATTGCTTCCAAACATATTTGCGACACATTCTCTCCTATAGAGATCCCTCCAAGTGCAAATTGTGCTGCACTCGATTTCGAAACCTTCCCGTTGTCGGGGGTAAGCTTATACTTATGAAATGGAGGAACAATAGAAAATAACCCATATAAAAGTTAAAATAAAAGTTGAGTAAGCCAAAGCACGTATAGGTAGGTTATTGAAGGTGATGAATCTAGTGGTGGTGCCAGGAAGATATGTGCTTGGCTGCTTATCCTGTGAATACAAAATTCGAGTGTGATCTTATACTTATGAAACGCACTGTATAACTCGATAGGAAGCCTAACAGATTCGAACTGCAATAGGACTGTGAAGTTGTTTAGGGACGGATGTTCAATTTATTGCCTGTCATCTGACGGATTTCAAGAGATTTCCTTGAATCAACCTCGACTTTTTTTTGTTTGTTTATTGTTTTTGTTTTGGTTCCCTACAGATTAGATCTACAGTTTTGATTTGGTTTCATACAGATTAGATCTTGAGAGAATGGTTGAGCTTCACACCTCAGACTACTTTAAAAATAACAATACCACCATGTAAAAGGTGCAAATTTCTGAAGTGTTTATTAATTGGTTCACTGCATTTTGTATCATTCATCGGCTTTTCCAACATAGTAGCATTGTGCTCTAAAAATAAATACATAAGTGATCCAAATTTGAGACGCTAGAATCGTTTGAAGTGTGAAAACCTCCGAAATCAGAACTTCGAGGTTCCAGCCAACTTAGAGATGCACACCCTTCGGGAACCATGTGGCAATGTACCCATATCGAGGAATTGGAAAAGTGCAGCTCCGCTAAGATACGTCCAAAGAGGAATAGTGCTCTCTACGACTACACCCTAGCTGTATGCTGCACCCCCCACCACTACATAATCACCAAGAGTTTCATTCTCTAGAATTTTGGAGACATTTCCAATCTTAATATTTTCGGAATCAGCCAGCCTCTCTTTCTAATCGAAATACATCCTTCACTCTACTTCACCTCTCACTTTGACTCACTTTAAGACGGATCCCTGTCAAAACTATCGTGCAGCATTGTAGAGCCTCTAAGCCCTATGTTTGAGGGCTGATCATGCTCCACGGAAGGGATCACGCTGCTTTGATACGTCCACACATCTCCTTCCTTTTTTGTCCCGAAATAAGCGAGCCACCCACTGTGAAGAATTCAAAAGCACTTGCCTTGCTTGTCTTTTGTAAAAGACACACATCATCCTTTATACTTAGCTTGTAGCTGAAATGATCTAATTAGAAAAATCAATTGTATTTATCCCCATATGTCATACCTGTATCCATCTTTGAGATTACTTATCTTCATTCTAGCATTTTCATTAGGATTCCCCACATGAAACTCTTTCGAATTAGTCCCAGGCTGCTAAATCATGGACTGTTCTACTACAGCGACTTCCAGCGGAAAGGGCAAAATTTGGAGGTCCACCTACAATGCATTGCTTGATGACCTTCCCGCTACCGTCCCACATCTGTGTTACTGAGTTTGCGCGAGAAAGAGTACTGGAAGATTCACTCTGACTGCTGCCATATCGCCGGTCATGCGAGTGGCTTGAACGTGGTTCAGGATTAGTTAGTTTTTGAATTGCCTCGATTGTCCTGAAGTACATTCCGCAGTGAATGTAGTTTTCTGTTCATCGGATACTACTTATTACTGAGTGCTAAGGAAATCACCTTGCTCTCTCCAGAGTTCCACCTTCCTAACCATCCCTCTCTTACCCTTGTTTTGTTCTCATCCTTTAATGCTCACTTCTAACTTTACCTACCCATAATCATGATCAACTGATCTTTCGAAACATATCCGAGATTAGTCCACCTTCCCTTCTCGGTCCGCACTACGCTTTTCCTACCCTCATTCCGCCCCTTTCGGAACGCCTAGTCACAATGTGCCTTCGTTGTCATATGTCCAACCTTTTACAAGGTATTTATTGCTTTGCATGCATATGTTCCTAAAAGGCATTTATCGAATTACTACCTTCAGTTTGGAGAAAATGCGTAATCTAGTGCTCAGAATGATTAGTAACATCATCACCCTCTTTGAAGGAATGAAAGCGGTCTGAGTCCCTGTTTTTTGCAAGAGGAGATTACACGATAACGAATGGCATAGTGCCAAGATGAGGAGCAACATGGAACACATTTCACCAATGATGCTAAAGATGATGACACGCTTCTTCAGATGGCTTCCAAGTGCGAATAGAAAGGAAGCGCCCACCCTTCCGGTACACTGTAAATGACGTGATCCTTGCTGAGTCGTAGCCCTCTGGTATTCAGTTCTGCCATTGTGATAGGGCTGAAAGCATATGCAAAACACCTCATGAACAACCCTCGGATATGTCGCTATCCACTGGATGTCTAGCGAACAAACCTTTCCTCATCGATTGGTTCTTTAACTATCTCAGCACTTGCTCTTCGATATGTGTGTTTAGGAGTGTCTTTCGTGATGATTCCTTTTTTTAATAAAGCTATTTCGTCCAAAAAGCCACTGAAAATCCATTTCTCAGTATGTGGTTTTGAAAATCAAAAATATCAAGTGAAACAATAGGTCTTTTAAGATCTCTAAGATTGAGGGGGGGGGGGTACTTTATGCTATGCATCTCCAACAGTAGTCACTATGACGGGCAGCGGGGGTTGGTGCCTCGCTTTGCGACGCTTCAGTGGTGCTTGGGAACGATTCTAAGCCGGGAGATAGACTTTCTGCCTTAGCCACAGGAGAGAAGGGGCACCTGGTTGGGTGAAATGATGGGTACACCACAGTCGTGCAGAGCTCGGAATGTACGGGTGGTATCACGAGAATACTGCCTTGCTGAAAGAATGGCAGAGCCCGGACAAGAGTGCGGAAAGTGGATGGCGGTACTGAAAGCACATTCGAGCGTAGTGTTCCCCAACGTTTTTCCTTCAGATTATTAACTACTTTTAGCTCCTCATTCAAGCTATTTGAGTATGTAAACATACCTTTTGTTAGTTCCGGAGACGAGTGATTCAAAATCCATGCCCTGTTGATCTCTGTAGGGAATTGAGAACTCCTACAAAACCTTAGAGTAGATGTACCTATGTGAAGACCTGGTCAGATGGTATTCACAGTTCCATTTCCTTTAACCTTCGAGACCTTCCCGAATTCAGTGAGTCTAAGGTCTGCCCTCATTCAAAGTCTTATCACTAATTCAACCGCTGTGGCAAATGTGAAATTGAGGAATGACTATTGTGAATCGTGTAATCAATACACTGTTGCAGAGCTAAACTACTTGTCTTGGGTAAAGCAATTAGAAAGAGTCAGGGAAGTTTTACGAAAACCCTGGGAACTCAAGGGAAACGCTGTTCTCGCAGTTTCGTAATCCTTTTATCCAAATCGTTCCAGACCGTTTAATCTCAACAACATCCAAGTGAACGCAAGCGGCAGGTCAGGTTTTACTCTTATTATTTTCGATTTTCTCTAATTTTATCTCTGTTTTACGTTTTCTGACCATGAGATTGCAAGGTACTTAGAGCTGTTGATATCAGCAGGAGTAGGAAGCTAACTGAACTGTTCTCTCATCACTTTTTGCGGAAAGGGCAACTCGAATCAGGAAAAGTCCTTACTTTATCGTCTTCAGCTGAGAATGCCACATGACCGGAGTCTTTTTCACTCTGTTTTCGTTTACTACCAGTTTTGGCCATTACTATGAAAGAACAATATTGCTATGGAGTCCTTTGCCCACTTACTGCAACCAACTCACCAGTTAGGAACAAAGGCACAAATCAAATAAACCACCCAACTATAGAACAACAATATTGAATGATATCTTGATGATCGCTTCCTATCATTACGTAGGAAGCATTACTCCCCCCCCCCCCCCCCCCCCCCCCTTGCTATAGCTTTTATCAGTTGCCATGTGCATCAAAGGCGTATGATGCCTCATTTTGCCATGCCGTAAGCCACCGTAGACTTTGAAGGATCCCAGAGCACATTACCAGCCTTCTCTTTGGGGCATTCCTGATGACATGCTCTTTGTAATAAACGGTTACCATGTATACGATTATTGTAGAATATTGGTACTTATTTTACAGCCGTAATATCCCACCATATTTAGTTCGCAAAGTGTTGCAGTGTGTGTATATGCGTATGTATGTATATTATAGTAATCTGGTGCAGAAATGCTTGATTTGTGTACAAGAACATCTCGTCATAGTATAACAGCGTTGGTAAGGTATCCATCAAGCTTAGGTTGACGAACTTGAAGTTGAAGAAAAGTCAATGCAGGCCCTATAAAGGTAAGGATCAAATTCCTAATACCTAGTTGTTGTTGTTAAAATCAAGGGTACCTTATGAAAATTTCGTTAATGTAGGCGTTAGGCGTTGCACATGAGCCCCATGTAGATTTTATGGCCACTGTTGAATAACTTCCCCAGAATGAAGATCGAGTTCCTAGTGCCGAGGAGATTTGTGTCAGCCTGACGTTGCGTACAACTTCTATCCGTAGAGGTAGTCCTGTGCTCTTCAAATCACCGGGAAAGTCTCCTGGAAGTCTTCAATTTTCTTAATTCATTTCTGTGATTTCTTAGTCTTCTTGCCATATACCAATACCAGATCGAACGATCAACTTTGATCGGCT
The DNA here is from genome assembly GCA_000469685.2 of Haemonchus contortus. Taxonomy (NCBI): domain Eukaryota; kingdom Metazoa; phylum Nematoda; class Chromadorea; order Rhabditida; family Trichostrongylidae; genus Haemonchus; species Haemonchus contortus. Next base: position 37,971,185 of record LS997565.1, read on the forward strand.
CCCCTTCTTCCTTTGACAAACTCTTATTGTCAGGTTGACCCACTGAATTGGGCACCATTTTGAACTCACATTTATTCACTTCAATTGTATCAACTACAGTAGGCATTGGTTCCGGCTTTATTCTAGGATCGAGAAGAACGTGGAGAGGGGGCGGAAGAAGTTAGGGTCCGTTACTCTGCGCTATTCTGATTCTGCCATGCTAGAGCGGATCTCCTTCTTTCTCTCCTTCTTTCTTTCTTTCTTTCTTTCTTTCTTTCTTTCTTTCTTTCTTTCTTTCTTTCTTTCTTTCTTTCTTTCTTTCTTTTTTTCTTTCTTTCTTTCTTTCTTTTTTTCTCTCTCTCGGTCTCTCTGTCTTTCCCTCCATCCCTCGCTCTTCCTCTCCCTCTCCCTTAAAAAAGAAAACATCTATTATGAGGTTTTGTTCAGCAGCGTTTATCATTTCTTTCGATAGGACAGATATTGTAAAGACGGTTTTTTACGAACGGCCGCCTTTGAATCTGAGACACCAGTGACACCGTGCCACGGTTTGAAAGGTTATGCCCCGGCCTACATGCAGCCCAACAAAACGTAGGATCCGGATAGTAACAGACATTCTTGAAAAGGCTTTGCTGCATATATCAATAACAACTGGTCGCCTGAAGGTGGAAGCCATATGGTTTTGGCACCACAGAACAATTTCGCCTGCTTGGATTCGTTTGTTTATGTTTGGATTTAAAATCTATCGAAATGCAGTCATAAGGGTTCACTAACAATCACAGTAGTTTAAAAGGCTTCTGCGTATGGGTTCTCGTCGCTTCGTTCGGAAGAAGTCTCAATTCGTTCCTTTGTGAGCGTTGACTCATACCTCCCTCGCATGATCACTCTCATTTTTTCCTGTCTTATGACTACTGCCATTTCACAGCAACAGAAAAGAACGGTAACTATTTAACCAGTAAAATTAGGCACGATTTCGTGCCGGTCGCTCGAACACTTTATTTGGAAGTTTTTATACCTAGGTGACTGTTGGGATTGCTGCTGTAGAGGATGTCTTACCGAGTTTCATGGCATTCTCACAAAGCGGTGGTGCTATCGGTCTAGCCCTCGATCGAATGCACGCTGAGGGCATAACCAACGGGTTTGACTTCAGGTGAGTATGCAGTTCTGGACAATTCAATTGTACGGCGTTAGTGGCTTTGCTTGCGCCACGCATGTTGAATCCATTCGGAATACCAAAACTTTGACAAGAATTCATTTGAAGGCACAGTTCTCAGTAATTTCAATGTCCTCTTGAAGTCTAATTGAGGAAAGGACTGGTGCGTTTTCAGAACTAGTTGACTTCAGGGATTGCACGAATCCATGAGACGGAAAAACTGTGTGGATGAGGTTTCGTGTGTCGAGTGCAAATGCGTCGAGGATTTGCTATTGTATCATAACTGTAGAAAATTGCCTTCTACTATCGTCACCGTTCGGAGCTTTGCATGATCAGCTGAATAAATTTTCGACATGAGTGCTCCTTTGTGAATGGGTGCAGTATCTACAAGGCCGTTGAATAAGTCAGCTTTTAAGTGTTTCCGTTGACGCTTGACCCCTCACGCGATCCATTCAGCTGGAGCCGGACTCCATTGCAACCTATCTGAATCGCTGTTTGGTCCAACAACGTCCCATGTGGTTGACATGATTCGAAGCTACAGATTCGTTCCAGTTGGAAATCTCAGAGACCCTTTTCATCATGTACTTGTTAGTTGGACCGAACATAATTCTGTAATTGTCCTATAACCATTAGGTTCAGTCATAGGTCTTCCGCCAAATTGACAAGGATTATATTTATCTTATTATTTTTGAACAACAATTGCGAATCATTCGAAATATGCCCCACTAGCATCGATGATCTTCTGCAAACGCTTGGGCAGATCGTAAATGCCCCTTGCTTCAGAACGCTGGGGGCTGGCCCTTGCAGAACTGCTCGAGGGCCTTTTTGATGTTGTCGCTGGTTTGAAAATCTTGATCATGCAGATGACGTTGGAGATGTGAAAAAAGGAGGTAACACGAGGAAGCCAAGTCTGAGGAGTATGGTGGGTGTGGTAAGATTGTCCAGCCAAAGTTCATTAGTCCAGTCGTAGTCGTTCTTACAAGGTGCGGCCGAGCGTTGTTGTGCTGGAAGTAAACTTTGTGCTGCCGTGAACGTATTGCTTCGAAATTCGCCTTCAAATCCTCAGTTGCTCAATGTAGACGTCTGCGGTCACTGTACATCTTTCATCTAGCAGCTACCAGTAATCCACGCCGTGAACACTCCATCAGATGCAGAGCATAACCTTCTTAGCGTGCTCGTTGGGTTTAGGGAAGTGTTTTGCATCCGCACCGTCGTCAATCCTTTGAACACACCGGTGAACGTTAAAGTGGAGAACCCACTTTCCATCCCTGGTGACTAGATGCTCGAGCCACGTGGAGTGCGCTTGAGCGTGAGGAGAGGAAGTGCCATGTCCATGTCATACTGCTTCGAGGCATGAGGCACCCATCGACCGAGCTTCCGTACCTTGCCGATTGACTCCAATCCACGAACAACCGTAGATTGGCTCATCCCTTGAGTGACTGCCAGTTCACGAGTAGTTTGATACGGATCGGCTTCCATTTGTTCCGCAGCAGGTCCAAATACACCTCCATTGGGTGCCTCGGACGGTCTTCATCTTCGATGAAATAGTCGCTCGACTCGAACTTTGAATGCCACTTGTAAATCGTGCTGTAAATCGGTAAACTTCCTTCATACGTCTATCGATTGCCGTGGGTTCTTGACCAGATGAAGTAAAGTTAGAATAAAGTTTTTGGCGTTAATCGATCCTGACTGAGGGATGCGCCGGGCACCCGACTTCCATCCAGAATAGTAGTGGCGTAATGAGTGCGTATGTGGCCTGTACAATGACTTGCGGTGGTCAGCCGATGTAAAAGTCAGGGCTTTTATCCTCCCACACGAGTTTGGTATCAATTAACTGACCCCGAAGGGATGGAAGGCTTGGTTGGCTTAGGCGGGCATCGATCCGGGATTGGAGCCCCTGACCCTGACCGTACGTGTGAGATAGTGCGTCATTTGCCACTACACCACCTTCTTGACCAGATAAAAAGAAATAGGATGATGTTGCGGAGGTGGAGTTGTGACGGCTTGATATCATGGGGCATGGTTGCATCAAAGGAAACAGTCAGGTGTGTAGGTAGTATGTATTTGGGTGAGCTTTTCATACACTATCTAGCGATGCTTCGCGCATCCGTTTTCGTCACATCTTTCCCGGGTTATGATCTCTAGAAGCCATTACTACCACATTGTCCGAGGACTTATAACTCAACCTAATACATATCCTACCCTCCGAAGCGCGTTATCAAAGGGTTGGGTAGTTGTGGGGATCTCTTGCACGGAGCTATCCAATAACATGAGTTTCAAAACGCTGACTCACCAAACTAAGACTACCTGATGTGAGGAAAATTGGATTAGGCACGATGAACGGAAGAAGACCTTGATGGTGCATGATCCACATCGAAATGAATGCTCCAAAAGTCAACTTTACAACAGGCAGTAATGCAAAGCAGTATTATTGTATTGTACTATACTATTTCTTTGGTACTGTTGAGCCGATGCTGTTTTCAAGGAAACATCAGGAAAAGTTTTTTCTGCTTACAACTATTCAAATATTGGAGCAGAAATTTGAATGAATGAGCGGCATCCTCAGTTATTACACGGAGACGTTTATGAAATGTCACGCAAGAGATAGACCTTAGCTGACCATGGGGGTTAATCAAAAAGGAAGCAAAAGGAAGGGAAAACAGGTATACAAAATAATGTGGGAATCGTCAAAATCAAACTACCAATATATTATAGAACGAGCCATTTCACTGTTTTTATCGTCAGTAGCCTCGTCCAACCTGCAAGAATTCTTCCTCTCCTAGCGCTTTCACGTCGTCATTGTATTCATGAGTGCTATTCTTCTAATTCAGAACTGAAAATGGCATCCGGGTTCCAATAGGGAGCGGCGACGTAATCAAGCTGCACCTTCACAAACTGGCATCATTTACGGCAGAATTATTTACTAATGACGTTTGCCAATTGAACCTTCACCTAAAGATACAGTGAACATCTAAAATGCATACATTATCTCTAATTATAAAGGTATACAACATATTTAGAATTTACAGATGTATATTTTGTATGCTTTGTCCTACTATCCCTTCCTTACCCAACCAATCTGGATATAGCACTTGTGAGACGTCATCGTTTAACACAACTGTTCCCAGAATTACTTTGGGCAACAGGTTCGAAGGCTCATGTCCAAAAAGTTCACCATCTGAACCTAGAAAATCGAATTTTCACAGTCCTCATAAAACCATCGAAAATCGCTGATATCCGGAACGAGTGACCTTAACTTGGGCCGTAATATTTTACTACATGTTTTTAATCGATGATATGACCGAAAATCAATGTTTCCTCTGTCTTATGTGAAATTTAGTTATTTTGATCATGTGTTCAGGTTCATTGTAAACTACACCGAATGCAGTTCCGAGACAGCTGTTGGAGTAGCCTTGGAGTATATGGTGAAGCAGAATGTCGACCTCGTCATTGGGCCTCCTTGCCCGTCTTGTTAGTTCACCTTCTTCATCGGAAAAAAATCTCATTTCATGGAAACTAGTTAAAAGCGGAGCGACAGCAGAAAGGGCCAATCTTGAACAGGAGTCTGAGCAAAGTAGCAATTACATGAGCACGGCCTAGCCAAAATACCTGCGGATAATGCTCCATTTTACACTACGTGAATGAAATCTGTAAATATTGAGCAGACTATATGGGGAAGCTGGAGGCTAAGCATAACCAACTACAGTCATATCCGGTTGGTGTATATGCGTATGCGATTACGACGACGGTAAGTGTGCTGGATGTCACAAATACCAACTCGAATAGCTACGCCGCGGCTAGGTGCCAAATACGAACGCCCAATGAGCTAAGCCATTCCAGTTATATGGATCAAGGCCTCAGGCGAAATAGTCGCATCTATAGGAACACTGAATCCGTCCATTTTAGCTGAGGCTGTTGGCTAAGCGGTGTTCACAGGCAAAAGGCTAAACATGAATTTTTGGCATCAATTGATCCCCTTATGTGAAAAGCGCCCGCATTCCTCTACTATTCAGAATTGCAGTGGCGTCTGAATGTGTATTGACTGATGCAGTGACGTGTGGTGGCCAGCGGATGCATGAGTCAACTTTCTCATATGAGTCTGGTAGCATTTAGTAGAATCTGAAGGAGTGGAAGACTTGTGTGGCCCAGTGTTGACCCGGGATTCGATCCCAACGATGCGTGTGTAGTAGCGCACCACTCACCGTCACATCACCTCCTCCCCGTTACCCATCCTCCCCTGTTCATAGATGACGTTTACCCATTATTTTAAAAATTTAGATGTGTAATTTTTCCTCATACATTTAAGTGCTTTGAAAGTGAAGGCTTATATTTCCATAAGGTTAGGGATTCGAAGGTACAGCAAAATCTCGTTTGTCGTTGCTCTGACTATGAAGAAATAGCCATCATATAATTACCAGTTATGGCTGTCATTTCAGGTATCAAGCACCAAACTTCATAGCTTTGCTTTTCAGCTGCCGAGATGATGGCTTATTTGTCAACATACTACAAGAAAACTATGCTTGGATGGGGTTTCCTGATTGACTCCATATTCAGCGATAACGATCGTTTCAGATATCTAACAAAAGTCATACCAGATTCACTCCAGTAAGTTAACAATACATCAACTTATCAGTTGCTATGAATTTGATTAATACTTCCTGGTGCTGAAACCTTGTTTGGCAATGGTTAGTCATACTCATTATCAAAGCTCGAGCGTAGGGGTCACAGGGTATCAAATGGTGATCTATCACATGCGTGGTCCCGGGATCTGCTGATCCCGGTTGGCCTGAGTGGTATCAAACCCGTTTGAGAGAATAAAAAACTGAATCACTGAATCTCACAAGGATGGCGATTTATGGAAAAAACATCGGCTTGTACGGGACTCGAGCTCGTACTTGTCCTTTCCGAAGGCCGTGCTCTTATCCCTTACACTACCGAGACCCCGCTTGCCCTCGCCTTCATTTAGGGGATCATTTAATGGCTAACCTAAGTAATTCATTGAATAGGGCAGGTAGGTACGCGTTCAACTGGAATTCGAAGCATGAGAGCATCCCAACACGAGAATGACCATCGCCGAAGAGCATTATACAGTATTTTGTTTTCTGACCAGTAGAATGGCTAAGCTCATTCCAAGCTCCCTTTTTTTTCTTTCAAAATCGGAGTGTGTTGAAGCCTTACACTCCTCCTTTCCCTTGCGTTCATTCGTCACCCCTCTGCTCATCCTTTTCCATTTTTTTCCGGTGTCTCAAAACAACTTAGGGATTTGCTCATATGGCATCCATCTTGGTTGCCTCTTGGTACAGTGAGAGGAGTCCAATTTCAATGATGTGCTTTGCAAACAGCTAAGCCGATGGCAAATGTAAGTTCATCAATTTGGATGAGCTGCTTCAGAGCTTCTTATTACATCATCGACGTCCTTCGCTATCGTGTTTCAAACTGCCAGTGAAATAAGCTTGTAATTTTATGTAACCACAAGATACACAAATTTCCGAAACAATAAAGATTAAGAGCATAGTTTAAATTTGCACCCAGTAGATTCATTGTTACTGCATGAACCTTTCAGCAAATAAGCAAAAACACCTAGATTCTTTTCCAAGTTGGAGGGGCCACTATAATCTACCCTACCGCGCATCGTTTCTGAAAAACAGCACGAAACCATGAAGAATGAAGTTTTTGTCCTCAGCTAATCCTGTGCATGGAATACGCACCCGCGTTCGACTTCCATTCACAATTGTAGGGGCGGTGTGAACATATGGCCTATACGATGATTTTGAGTGGCCAGCTGATGTCCACGTCAGAACCTTTATCCTCCCAAACGAGTCAACGAGTCCGATATGAATCAAGCGACCTCGGAGGAATGGAAGGCTTAGATAACCTGAACGTGTATCGAGCCTGGAATCACACCCTGGACAGAGCACGTCTCTTGCCATTACACCACCACGGAGAAGTATAACTAAATAAAATTAGTGGTATTTCTGTATTTGAACTCATACACTCTTGGGAAATCTACGCTTATCTGTATTTGGCCGTGACTTCTAGATTACTATTCAGAATGATGGAAACCCTAGTGTTAATGTTTCAATTGTTTGATTGGAATCGTGTAGCGATTTTCTATAATTCGAATGAAGTGAATTACTGCGATATCATTATCGACGATGCAAACGTAGGTTGGCTTGGGATGGTATGAAAAAGGCTGGCGATGGGTTTCGTCTTATTTTTTACAGGCGGCATTCAGTGACGATTCGACTTATGTGGTTGACATAGTGCAGCAGGTTGTATGGGATGGTAAGGAGAGCGATTTCATCAAGGATCAATTGCTTCGAACGAAAAACATTGCAAGAAGTTAGTGTCTACCTCGAGATGTGTAGGTTTCACACTGACATCAATGGCTGCTTTCATAGTCCACTGGCCGGCCGGCGTGCCACGAGGCAGTGCTAAGGGGGAGGAGGGCGGCAGACCGTCAGTCAGCTCCTCGAAAGGCTGTAATCAAGGAGAGACAAGATCAAGAACCATTTGTAACAGCCCCTGGTTGATTGGTTTTTGATCTTGTTCTTTTTTGTTTTCATCCCTTCGACCGACCGTCTGCCGCCCTCCTCCCCCCTAGCACTGCCTCGTGGCACGCGGGCCGGCGGACTACGAAAGCAGCCAATGAGCTTTTTGTTCTTTCCCTCCCTGTTCCAACTGTTTCAAATGGGTTTAACCAATTTCAATGATATTGAATGGGGCCTGTAAGTATAAGGTTTTTGTCATCAGTTGTCTTATAAGTTGAACCTGACAAATTTCCGGGCTCTCAGATTTCCGAAGGAAGGGCTATAAGGAAGGGTTGAGATGAATGGAACAATGTTACCTGCACCTCAGGAGGCGTTAAGTCTCCCTGATCAAATGCCTCTGCCATTTGCGTTTCCAAAGTAGCCACATGACGACAGATGTTGCGGTCCCAGTTCATAATGAGAATACAGACCAGTGCAGTCTACTTTTGTTTCTCTTTAGTAATTGTGATATGCCTCGATACAGTAAAATCTCGCCGTAACTTTATGAAGATTGCTTCTCAGCTGGATATGGTTTCTGAGGAATATGTGTATGTAATGCTCGGCATGCGAGGATTCGCATTCGGTGAGTCTCTTTCAACTTCATTCTGATTTTTTTATTCTTTTTGCAGTCACATACCATACTTCATTCAGGTCAAGTACCAATAGGAGTTGATGAACGTGAGTGTTTTCAACTATTGTAAATTACTGAACTACTGTGGAATGCCAAAAAACACTCTTATTAAATTTTCCGAACGCAGTGTCACCGTTTTGAAAGGGCTCACTGCTACTAAAAAGTACTAATCCCAAGGAGTTAATCTTCAAAGATTCAAATTAGACTGGAAGTCAGTCGACAGTAGTTTGTGGAACATGCACTGTGAAGGTAAGATACCTTTCGCATTCGGATCGGAAAGCGTAATTAAATATATGAATGGCCACTGACAAGCGGAAACATGCGGAGCCTCCGAGCATCTTCCGTTCAGATTCCGCTTCCGAAAATTTCGAGTGCGCTCAGAAATGGAGATATTGGGGGCTGGTAGATTTTATTTGTCGCAACTAGTAGGGTTGAGAGCACCTGTTGGAGAGGGAGCCGTCATCGTTAAGATCTGCATTTATAAAGCCTCTTTCCTCTCTGTTTCAAAAAGATATCATTGTTCTATGATTACAATAGCTGCCGAACCTCATTTCAGGTAACAAAGCGGCTCCAATCAGCACACGTAAGATATTTTCATCAGTTGCCTATTTTTCCGTGTCGCTACGTAGGTGCAACCTGACACTGAGGAGCATTACAGTACTTTGCATTACAGTATCCAATGGGTTGACGCCGTTTTGGGAAGATCTGGACAACAATCACGCCGACGATGCTATTGTAAAGGATGCAGCCAGACGGATGCTGACGGCAAATTTTATTCAAACAATTTCTATTGCCAATCGTGAATCGAAGATCGCCAGTGACGTTATTTAGGTGGACATAAATAGTGACGATGTCGACCAACAAAAATTGAAGGATTTCCAAGAACACGTGGTGGCGCGGGTACGCGGAGATCCACTCTACTGTAACACGCCAGCTTGCTTGTCGAATGATGGAAAGCCGGTATGCTAAATTTGCTAAATTGGATCAAACGCGCTTTTGGCTCGGGAAAAGTGTAGAGGTGAATAGGTGACTCATGAAGAAAGACTCTGGTGAGGGATAGTAGGCTAGAGTAACTTACTATTCGGTTAAATAAGAAGGATTGAGGATTGTTCATCATTTCAAGTCACTGGAAGTCCTTCGAAGGTAATCAATTGTGGGATGCGCATTCGACTTCAACTCAGAATCGTAGCGGCCTAATGAACGCATATATGACCGACCCATACAATGCTTGCTGTGGCGAGCCGTTACTTACAGCAGCGCTTTTATCCTCCCAGACCTGGCTGGTATAATTTAACAACCCTCGAGGAAAGGAAGACCTGGTCGGCTTAGGTGGGTGCCGGTATGGGATTCGAACCCATGGTCATGCCTGTGTGATAGGGGCGCTACAACACCAACTCCACCACATTTTATCATTATCTATTTGAATTCATAAATTTCGGTCTGAACCTTTGAACGTGTGCTGAGGTGAAGGGCTTTCATGAACTGAAGGTTACTGTTTTGTTGCTATATATGGTTTTATGCATTGCTAAGATCTTGAAGTTTTCTGTGTTCTTGCTCAAAGTGGTCAAGAATTCTCGATCGAAACATCCTAAAAAGTGAAAAAGTTAATAGTTCTGAAAGAAAGCGCTCGGAACATATTACTTGTCGGTCTACTATCTACTGTACGATAGAGGTGACGCTTACACTTATAAAATTTAATTTTTGAGGGAAAAGCTTCTGTTGTCAGTTTGGAAAGGTATTGAGGTAGGCGTCCAAGAACGAGCAACAATACCGAATAATCAGCTCATGCCATATACAGTGTGCATTATCATCAAAAAATATGTTACATAAACAACAAGCAAGGCACATCCAGCTACCGAAGCGTGCTGCGAGACTTTTTTGTGAAGATGCACCTCCACCTGACACTGTTAGATGTATCACACTTTATTTAATTCGCTAAGTGTGCCTGTTGTTTTGCCGGCGTGTTTGTGTGTGTATGTATGTGTCTATGTATGTGTGTATGTGGGCATGTATGTATGTGCGGGCATGTATGTATGTGTGAGCGAAACGGGACCCACCCACAGTAGGTGCGGTCTGTGCGAAGTAAAAGTTCATCGAAAATCCATGACTCTGTTCCCGTCTATCTGAAGAGTTCAAATTTGGTAGGATTACAGCACTTCGTATTAACAGTGGAACCTCGGCATTCTGGCAAGTGATGTACGATGTAACGGAATCGTAGGTATTCGGTGACAGGAACCGATAATCGTTGGTAAGAGAAGATAAGGGAGCAAGAGAGAGAGCAATCTACCAATTAAAATCCTAACGTTCTCGGTATTTGCAGCTTTGACGGTTCAGTATGTTCCATTCGATAAGACGAGATTCTAGAGTAGGGTGACAAAAGGGGGTGATAAGTGCAGTTATTGGGTCCCATTAGAGGCAGCTGATAACAGTCAATGAGAGGTAAGGGGTTCAAGGGAGTAAGAGCCACGTACCAATCAAAACCTCAACACCTTCGGTATTTACGATGTAGCTTAAGCTGTTTCTCATGGAGATGACAAAAGTGAGTGGTAAGTGCAGTTGTAGGGATCTATCAGCGGCACTACCATGAGCAGATGAGAGTTCCGTTCATTTCTTGCTATTAGCTATTAGATTACGACCGCTACACAGCATGGTTTGCGACCCAATGAAGGATCCTCTTTGGTCGGTGTTACTTGCGACAAAGCCTATCCGACCGCCAATAATCTGGGATTCTCAACTATTGATATCTCTGTAAAGAAAAGATCTATCGATAACGATATCTGATAATGGTATTATCACCACTCGAAACATTTGTGAGTACCGCCCAAGGCTTTGTTTGCCTAACAGTTGGGTCTCTAACGAATATTCACTTTCAAAAACAAGAGCAAGAGGTCGAGACTTCCAATTAAAGGCGTAAGTACGCTACGGTGGATTCCATTCGCACCGTCCTCTTAGTCCACTGTCGGTGTGTCGTGTACAGGAAAGTATTACTTGTTTTAAAGACGGAGTGTAGAGTTAGCCGATGACTAAAGCCGACAAAGAAGGAGGGAAGACGTTATACATATACACGGTTTGGGACGCGGTCTCCATTTCTGATTCATGTGAAAATTGATAAGTAGCATGACTATTATTTTCTCAATTCAACAGATGCTGAATAGGAAATTCATTTAATTTCAACAATAGGGAACAAATTAAAATCGATGACCAACGATATTTCAGATGGCGACATGGGCACGCCACCTTTATGATGTTTTTTACTTGTACGGATTGGCTTTGAATGACTCATTGACAATGGATCCCTCCGGAGGACATGCTAACGCCTCTACTCTAACAGAAGCTATGGAACGAAGCTTCGTAGGTGTGTAGCTCATCAATTCTTTGCTGCTAGAGAGTTGGATACTGTATTTCCAGAAACATGACTCGCTGTTTTTCGTCTGGACCGACCTTTCCAAGCCTAAAAAATGTTTAGAGTATGAAACCTTTGAGTTTCTACGAACGAATACTTCGCATTCACGATTATTTAGCATCACAGCAAGGCGCCCTCCAAATCTGTAGAAGAACATATGAGTCTAGCCACCCTCGTTTTGATACGCTTCTTTGAGCTTGCACAGGATCGTAAATCTTTTAGCCATCCACAACTATTTATCTCCCGTTCTCGTTAGATTTGCCACCCTACAAGCGCTAAAAATTATGGAGGTTTGTGTTCGGAGAGCGAGAAATATGTAGTCATGGCAGTATCATCATCAGTCTTTGTATGAGTAGAAGTGACCACATTCTTCATGAAATTACTCTTCGCCTATCTGTTGATAATTTATGTTGCAATTTCTTATTTTAGAGAAACAATGGTGTGTGAAACCTGTGAATGTAACCTGTAACTGTGAATCAAAAAAAGCTTGTGCAGTTGATCTACAGTAGCGCTCAAAAGTCTTCGGTGAAATGGTTCCCCAGCCGTACTTTTCAGCCGTAACTCCTTTCCTACTGGATCTATTCATGCGAAATTTCTATATTTGGAGCGTGGGTGTATTGTGAATATTTACCACTAGCAACCTGCAATCTGATCATGTTCCAGATATACTAAAGAGCTTGAACTCAAATTTGACCGAAAATACAGATGATAGTCCTTCTATAATTTCTTTCTTTTTTGTTATGTCTAAAGTGTACGAGCGGTAATGCCGAGCACAATAGATGAGAAAAACGCACATAAGGTGCAAATAAGTGCAGACGTCAACAACTTTACTTTTAGCAAAATCTGCTACCGAAACAAACACCTTGATCTATCTGTGGATATTGCAGCTTTGCAGTCAAATAGTGTTGGGTAGGGTGAAATATGCTCTACTAAAACATATTCAAATTTAGCGCGATTTGGTCCAACAAGAAAAAAGTTATGAGCGAAAAAGCGTCAAAGCATTTCACCGAAGACTTTTGAGCGCTACTGTAATTCTCGGGCTACAAGCATGACATGTGTATGTGTGTGTTGGTTGACTGCTTACCAGCTAGCACCTGAAGGAGGAGATTAATTTGAAAGTCGCTGTCGATTTATGTGAAACTCGTTGGCTCAGCCGACCTGCTATTCTCTAATTCATCTCAAGGTACTTACTCCCACTTCCCCCATGATTTTCTCATAAACACCGTCTGCTTTTACCTATTCTTGCAGCATAAGAGCAAACGTACAATGCCTTTTCTAACTTTGAGGTAGAGGTGTACTCCGCAAAAAAGAGGGTTCTAGTTAACTCTGACACTACCTGAAGTGAGTCGGGTATGTCAAGGGTATAGCTATGATCTTTTAGCGACCAGGTTAAGCCTTGCCATGCCTAAAAGGCTCTTGTGCGAGTCCTAGACCTTTCAGGATTGACGGGATCGGTTACTATAAACGCAAATGGATCGCGTATTCCACTGTTTTCGGTCTACGTCCTGGATGCCAACTTCAATCAAGTCACTGCTATCAACTTCACGATAACTGATGGGATACCAGTAAGTTACTTTTGGAAGCATTTGCATTTTCAGCTCAATACTGCAGTGCCAAAACGAGTTCCGACCTTTTTTGAGGTAATGACGAAAGGCTACAAAGATGAAACGAAAACTCTTTGGGGTACTCGAAGTGGCCACCGGTAGGATTTTTTCAAATTGCCACAGGTAGATGTCAGTCTTGATAAAGCTGTATTATAGACCCCTCGTTCGTCCGAAATGTGGCTACACGGGTACCGATTGTCCCAAGCCGTTCTGGGAGCAGTATGGAGTGTATATTATGGTTGGAGCAGGGCTGATAGCAGTTTTACTGATTGTACTAGTGATACTAACTTTTTACGCGATAAGGTTAGAATTGCTTTGTAAGAAGTCAGATCTATAGTTATGAAGCCTTAATTGTGTAGCAAAATGAAGAACTATCAGCTAGCAAATAGCTCGCCATTCCACGGGAATAGCTGTTGGCGTTGAAGGTATGTTTCAAAACATCCATTTTCACTTTGCAGAATTCGGAAGGAAGAGGAAGAGCAGCAGCGTTTGCTATGGCAGATCCCATCCATGAAACTGAGAAAGCCGCCAACATCGGTATGAAAATAAGGATAGTAGACATTTTTCAAACCAGTTTTCATCCTATTAAGATTTCCAGAACAAGTCCTATTTGGGAATCTGTGAAGCATTACCATGTCCTGCTGTTCTTCAGCATTACTGACTGCTTTTTAGCGAGAACTTCAACAGGAGAGCAAACGTTCACTGCAGTCGGGTCCATCAACAATGACAGGAGACTCAAAGCTGACACAATCGAGCTTTGGCGACTACGAGATCTATTTTCTTGAAAATAATGCTGTTTTGACTAAAGCATATCCAGCAGTTGGACTGACCGAAAATGACAGGTCTATATTCCCGCAGGTTTGCATCCTTACTTCCTACGTCATTCAATACTATTAAGCAATAAAAAAGCCCAAAACTAGAAGTTAGGTACTGACAGCAAGCATCACGTTTGCCAGTAACAGATTTCCCCCCTAGGTCAAACAAGCTTCCCAACTCTCAGTAGGCGGAAAGATTTTTGTATATTCACTTGACTGAGACGAAAATAATCAGCGTGGCATTTCCGGTTGTCATATAAAATTCTTCTCATGACGTATGGATATAGTTTCTAAGATGTTGTTGATTTCTTCATCTTGACGGTAGAACGCTCGGCTTGGTACAGGCACGAGTAAGACATTCCTGCTCCTCGAAAATTACTCAATCAGTTGCACAAAGGATAACTTGTCAGTTGAGCAGTGATATGTTTACCTTTACAAGCATATCACATCAGAACCGACGATATCATGAGGCTAAATTGTGTTGTGAGATTAGGCATGGCAGTCCGATTGGAAGCTCTTTGTCAAGCGCTTAATAATTTTTTCAGCCAGTGCACAGTTTAGCCTTTTGCTTGTACTGCCATGTGATTTGGATGAGAGCAACTTGTTTAGGACCTTTTAAAGGTTGAGACCAGCTCCGCAACAGAATCATTCTACTATGTATAAGAGCTAAGTATGTTTGTGTTTATGTTTTTGTGTACGTGTGCATGTGTGTATGTGCGCGTGCGTGTGTGTCTGATCGGAAATCCATAACTTCTGTTCTGGTGCACCTAGAAGGTCGACAGTTGGTAGGAGTACAGAAGGTGGGAAGGGAACACTTATGGTAGGGGCTGGACTAGACTCCGCCCTCAGGAGGCGGACACGCCATTTTTAATTGAAGGGGGATTAAACATAGTCACCTAAATAGCAGAACACCGCTCATTAAGGAGAGGGGGGAGTGGTTAAAGTTCACGACAATTTCGGGTAATCGAGATTATGACTAAAAATGGAAGATAAGATGGAAAGTAGTGCGACGGAGGCAAAGAAACTGCGTGGATCGGTGTTTCCGAAGTGAAAAAGGCTTCATAAATCCGTTAAAAAGGGGGCTGGACGAGAATAAGAGCAAGAGAATGAAAAAGAGTGGGGCGTTTGGACGAGCTACGAATAGCGCGTCATTGCGGACGTGTGGGTGCTGGTGCAAATATCTGACTACGGTAAGCAAAAATTCATCTGCCTTCAAGCATAAGTAAACAATAAAACCTAGTTACAGCGAAAACCTTTTCTAGCTCACCTTTTCCAGCTTTTTGGAGTAGGAAATTGAATAAGGGATTGCGGCAGGAGAAAGAATAACTGAGGAAAAAAGAACGGGAGAAAAACGTCGCCTCATCACTCACCGATCAACTGATTGTGTGCGTGTCCTAGAACGAATATTCGCGATCTGTATTGCCTCGCCACTCGTCTAATGTGACATCGATCGAGGAGCGGGAACGCGAATCAAGACGGCAACAGGGCCTCCACTATGCCCTGAATGTCGAGATTATGGGAGCGAGAGGGACCCTTCCACCGCCCATGGGGGCCACTGAGTATTCCTTAAAGAAGAACTCAGTAACCATTTTTGTCGTAAACCGCGTCTTTAAGGTGTGTTTGCCCGGAGCCTTTTCTACTGTACCAGTGCGTCTAAATTTGTAAGGGACGTGGGTCATAGGCCGTTTCTACACGAAAAGGAGGGACGCGTGGCCTTAGCCGGGCGATCTGACTGGTGGAGTATAAAGAAACAACAACCGTCAAGCCCATGTGGTTCCCATACCAAAAATAGTGAGCGGCTCATATTTCGGCTGCTTTGGGTGGTATTTAATAGGGAACTTTCATACTTCCAACATCTAGGCCTTATCCGAGTACTGATTAATTATTCTCATGCGCTGAAATTTGGCATGTAATCATGAGTCTTCTTCTTCCTTCTTTATGTTTTCCCCTTCCTCAGCAATAAAATAAATTAAATGGCATGTATTGAATCCAGATGAGGAAATTGGATCACGATAATGTTAATCGATTTATTGGGCTTTCGATTGATGGTTCCGAATATATAGCTATTTGGCGAATGTGTTCCAGAGGTACTCTGCAGGTTTGATTTTGGAAAACTTTTCTAAGAGCGATTCCGAGCTATTTTCCTGAAATCTAGGATTGATATGGTCTCTATTTCAGGAGCTAATTTCGAAGGGTTCTCTGTGGTTTGATCCGTTCTTCATGCTATGTATAATGAGGGATATCGCTGAGGTGAATCCTTTAATTTTGGCATTATGATCGTAGAAGCCCGATGAATTCCTTTATAGGGTATTGGCTTCCTACAAAACTCGGTCATTGGCTGCCACGGTCGTCTCTGTTCGAGCTGTTGTTTGGTGACTGACAGCTGGCAAGTTAAAATATCAGACTATGGTACCGAATCTTTGCGAGAGGATGATCGGCTCAAGAAAAGACGTAAATATTTCAATTTCGCAGAAATTGATAGGGAGTCGTTTACTCTAATGTATCTACTGGCTGACTTCGTAGTTTTGTTTTCAGCCTTCCAGAACATTTTGAATGCAAAATAGAGACATTCACATATTATATACACATATGGTTACACCTTTCATGGTTTACTTCAGCAGCTCTAGAAATCGATCGAAATGAGACTAAGCATTGGACATGGAGTTTTCCTACGCGAACCATCACGCATCACCTCATTGAGCGCAATAACTTGAAGATTTCTATAGTCAGCATGTCGAAAATGGCGAATTGTTCCCCATGCATCTCACCGCCCCAAACCTCCCCCCTCCCCTTCGTCCTGCTGCCTGGAGTAGCACTAGAACTTTATCCTTGCATGTAAAACGTTTTGAAACAACGACTCTAGAGTGGAGATTGACGGCCATTTTGACTTGCCACACTTGGCTTTTTTGGGCAGGACGGCCTTGAGAAATCTTGGCATACGATAGAGGACGTTAATGTCAGTCAATTTACTCGCAGTGTTTTGGATTGGGGTAGTTAGATATGTTAAAGTCCAATTAGAATTTACGTTAGCACCTCAAAATATGGTTTCTACTGTTTTCGAAGGGGTAGCCTTGTCTTTACTACGCTCTTCATTACGTGCACAATTTTTGGTGCGCACCTTACTCGTCCGAAATACTTTAGGCGGATGGTATCTTGCACTGAGTGTATCCATATAACCGAACCTTTGCCTCAAGATTGTAGTGGTGCTTGAACGACAAGCCTTATATGCTTTCCCTCCTAGCCATCACCTGGCGACAGCAAATAGGCTATGAACTGAAAACACGCTCCGCAATTTTATTTCCAGCCAATACTATGACAAAAGTCTAGTCAACACTGACATTTTTTCCAACTCAAATCGAGCCACTGAAAGTTCTTTAGAGCTTTAATCATTAGGCTCAGCTAGACTTAATTTATTCGGAGTGCTTTTATTCGAGATTGACACTGTTATCCATCATCACTTTCTAGATTTGCTATCGAACTGTTATCTTTGTTGACTATATAAGCTACGTTTAGTTGCCCTGTATTGAGGAAATGCTCTTTTGAGGTCTATTATGGCTGGCTCCTGAACATCTACGATCTCCGGAGACCTCGGTAAAAAAGTCGAAAGAGGGCGACATATATTCTTTTGCTATTGTCGCCTCTGAGGTCGTGACGCGGAAAGCGGCATGGAACCTGAATGAACGAAAAGAACGGATAGATGGTCAGACAATCAGATTGCGAGTGTTTTTTGCGTTGCATCCTATTGTTCTAGAATTGCTATATATGTTGAAAAAGGGAGGATCTGCACCACCGCGACCAGATCTCAACGTTGACGGCGACATCAATGTGGCGGTGGTAAATATTTCTTCATTCTGCTCGATGTTCCTGAGGATTAACGTTCGATATCACTGAATTTGATATTTCGGTAGGATCATTTCGGGTATGAATATCTGTCCTAGAGGAGACAGCTGAGCAACTCTTCCTACAAAAACAGTGCTGGGACAGCTCACTACTTATCAGAGTGTATCAAATACAAGCTGTCCCGCGAGTAAGATGTGAATTTCTGGTGGGAGCCTGTATTAATACATGCACGACTCATCAACTTTTTTTGCGTAGGAGTAGAATGTAGAGGAAAAAACTCTTTACTCCACGAAACAATGGTGTTTACGTGGTCCATCGCCCTGATATAGGAAAGCAGCAAGAATTCAAGACGTAATACCTTCCCTTTTTGTATTCACACTCAAAGCAATGGAGAAGTGGGCCCTCCTCCCTTTTCCTCAGAGTGTGACTACGATTACTCTCCTTGTGCTGCTAATGTGGAGTAAAGTTGCAATACCTGGGAAGCGAGCCACTAATGCTTCTGCCGGATATACATTAGAACAGCAACGATCAGGGACCCACAGTTGCCACTAAACATACATACTGATCTTCCACTGAGTCGTACACTATATTAGAGCCTACTAACTGATCTTCCCACTCGACTCGACAGAAGAACAGTGGGTTTACTACAAGAATTTGAAGACTTATTTCGACTCAGAGATAATGAACGCTAATTTGCAACGATTCAGGAAAGGAGATCTGGGTATAGTGTCAATGCATAAATTGCAGCTCCACCTGATACGCGACTGCTGGAACGAAAAGCCGGCGGACCGCCCAAGCAGTGAAACTCTGTGCAATATGTTAAAGGTAATGGCACTGCTCTAGCAGCAGGAGCTATCATATGACATTTATGTGAATGGACGTAAGAATTGAGATTTCTTTGAAGACGATGATGCCGGACAAGAAGGCCAATTTAATGGATCATATGTTCAACATGTTGGAAGACTACACCACAACACTTGAGTTGGATGTCGAAGAACGAACAAAGCAATTGCATGAGGAAAAGAAGAAGGCTGATATTCTACTGGGGAGGATGCTGCCTAGGTATGTACGAGCTGCCTCTCTTTGATCCCTTTGAGCACCTTCACTAACAGGAGGTACGATAACTTTGTTGTTGGTGAAAACAAGGCCTAGGGCTGGTAGACGTAAGTTGAGGAACAAAAAGACTCGGAGGTATTCGCTTCGGAATTCTTCTTATACTTAAGTTGACTTGAATTGAGATGTAAGAGCGATGGTAGGCAGTTTGTGCCTCCATTTTGGCGATAAGACAGAGAAAAAGGCAGAGAAACAAAAAGTGTAAAGAAGATTGGAGTCGCCAGACATCACTGAATCGGTTTGTGGCATAATAGATACATTTCCGAAGAGTTGTGAGTTATCTATTACGAGCTACTACGGCTCTCATCATTGCTCTTTCACTCCCTAACACCTAGTTTTTCGTATTTTTTGTATTTTCTCTCTACGAAAGTCAACATGACCATAGTTTATCATTATCTCAATGAGACATGTCCAGGCAAGTGGCTGATCGCTTGAAATTAGGACAAGCAGTGGAACCAGAGAGTTTCGATAGCGTCACAGTGTTCTTTTCCGATGTGGTCAAGTTTACTCAGCTAGCTGCTAAATGCACAGCTTTTCAAGTACGGTGGATCACTTTGGGTAGTGCCTGCAGCGCTTTGTCATTTCTCGTCCTCATTACAGGTTGTGAACCTTCTCAACGATCTCTACAACGGGTTTGACTCAATCATTGAGGAGCACTCTGTATACAAGGTAGGCTTTCATTCTGTATTTAGTAGTCGTTTAAGGGGAATTCATCACCTAGCCTCTCACCCTTCTTCGTTATTCACAATTCTGGCAAAAACTGAAGAGTAATATGTAGACGATTATCAAATCGCATACCAGCTCAACCATGTTAACAGTTTGGTACGGCATTCGAAGGCTGATCACCATAGAGCGCTCTGATGAAGTTTCTAGTCACCTTAATCTGTTCGAAACAAGATTGTGGCCCAAGGAGGTCTGATCAAAAGAAGGAGGGGAACGTACTGGGATAAGGTTGCGAGTTTGCGAGTTCCCTTACATTACGCTCTAACTCGCTATATTATTCCCAACGCACGCTAATGCGTGCACCACATGCCCACCATTATCAGATGTCGTTATCACTGGACCTTCTTTCCTCCACGGGTACATCATTAGTTGCAAATCCCAAACTATTGGCGGTCGGATAAGCTTTGACGTAAATGGTATCAAAACATAAAGTAACCTTGATCTTCCACCGAGTTACAAACCTTGCTGGATAGCGGTCGTATTCTATATTATAATCGTAACCAGTCGGATCGCCCAGCTAACGCCGGGCTCTCCTCCTTCTCATGTAATGCCCGGCTACGCCGGGCATCTCCTTTTTTTATGTAATAGGGACATAGATTGATACAAACAATCTGGTATTTCCTTTCGATCAATATAAAATGAAACCATCTCATTTAATAATGACTAACACTTCTTATGACTAAGAATCTTTGTGACCGGAGTTCACACATTACAGAATTTAAACCCACTCAAAAGAGTCACACTTAGTGAGACGGTCGAAATTGCCTCACATCCGCGGAGAGATAAATCAAAAAACGCATCCTTTCAACCATTCTACCCAAATGCTCTTTCTGGGAGCATCTACAGTCAACACAATCAGTTCTGTAAGAACCACCACTTATGATGGGCTTTTACCTGGAAGGTGTTCCGGAAATCATATGTTTTATGTACATACCGTTCCGACATTTTCGCTCGAACCCAATTGCCAGATTTCGATGATCTATTCCTTGCTAAGAGTTCGCCGAAATCCGCAAGCGTGAATCGTATCGCGTTTTCTTTTCATTCAGATGTCAGTTACAACAAAACTAATTCAATCACCAAAATGTGGAAATCAGCAGGATGGGTCATGCTCTTTTGATGGTGGTGTTATCAACAGTCGAGAACAATAATAAAAACCATTTCCGAAATTTCTTTAGGTTTTGTTGGTCTAGGTTGATGAGTCATAGAGAAGGCGCTGTGGATCTTTAGGTGATGATACTCCTCTTTACAGAAATGCTGGAGGGGGAAAGAGTAGTACGTAATGGAACTCAATGTATTGTGCCGCTTACGCTACGATAAATAAGTTCAAAAGAAAATGACGGGTCAGCCGATCGCTTCCACTCTGCCTTAGGAGTGAGGGGAATTTTTACTGCGGGTCATTAGACTAAAATACTGAAATGAGAAGGGCGGTGAATGAAATAAGAAAAAATAAAAAAAGAATGAGGTAGCCTTGTACACGTCAGTAAGAAGTCCCAGGGTTGCATTACTGCTTCACTATATACTCACTACATTCCGCAGAAATCACTCCACTCCATCAACCTACCCATCCATTTACTAGTTTATATGTAAAGAAGGAAATGTGAGAGCTTCACTGAGGGAATGGGTTTTCCATATCACTACCTTTATCGTAATCATAAACGTTTGCGGACGGACACACCGACATGCCGACATACCAACATACCGACATACCGACATACCGACATACCGACATACCGACAAACCGACACACCAAGTTTCTGCTTTATAAATGAGAGAGATCATAAATACATCGTCAATACCACAGGAGTTAAATTCAGTTGATAAGGGCTCCTATCAGTCGTTATCAGTGTTATCAGTTCCTATCATCGATCGTCTAAAATCCCTCCATACTCCACAACACATGCCGAACTGTCAAGGCTCCAATGCCATCATTGTAGTGGCTCTACGCTTTGCAGCATTTTCATTAGCCCTTGTCAGTTTCATCAGCCACTGGCCTGGCACCAACCATTCTCGATCCTGTCACCGAGTACCTACGATCCTGTTATATCTTACATAACCTATTAAAATTCCAAGATTCCATTATTAAAGTGCGTTACAGATCTAGTGGCTCTCCCCTTCTATGATTTCTTATCAGTTCCTATCACTTGCTATCATTCCCTGTCACCAATCATTTACGGTCCCTTCACATCCTACATCACCTACCAAAGTGTCAAGACTTCATCGTTAATATAAAGGGAAATATGGATCCTGTGGTTTTTGCCTTTTAAGGCTCCTTATCACTTCCTATCAATTGTTGTCACCTCCTACCCAGTACCGTCAGTGGTCCATCCTGTCATCTATATTCCTTGCAGATTTGAATGCTCTAGGTTCAGTGGGACAGGAGTTATGAATTTCCGGTCAGACAAACGCACACACAAACACGCCAACAGACACACTTAGCCGATTATATAAGTAGGATAGTTAATGAATACTGATGCTGGGAACATTTTTCTCAGGTAGAATCGATTGGTGATGGATATTTGTGCGTCTCTGGACTTCCGGTGAGAAATGGCTCAGCACATATCAAGGAGATAGCTGAGCTGTCGCTCTCCTTCATGAAATTTGTGGATGAATTTAGAATAGCTGCTCTTCCGAGAGAAAAAGTTCAACTTCGAATCGGACTAAACTCAGGTAAATGCTCTTATCCACTTCAACCCTTCAGAATTGGCAATATGGTCCTAATCTGCCAGGGCTCCTGCTTCTGTTTAATTGAACGATGTTTGATTCTACAAGAGAACTTCAGCACTTATAAATGCTAACCGAAAGATAGCAACTAATGTAAGCGTTTGTCAAAACTTCATGGAACACGGCGTATCCTCACCCATACACTCTTGTCGATGACATTCTTCCGCAATGTAAAAGGTCGGAGGCGGTCAGTGACGAGTTGTCGATCTCATTCCAATCGTGCAACTTATTCAAGATAGGCGACTACGAAGACGGCTCCTGACCGCGGTGAACAGGGCTTTGAAGGATTTGCCGTTCCGGCCAGCACTCTTCTGTCTACGGTGAACCCCACAAAAAAGGTTCCGGACAGAACAACCCAAAGACTCCAATACTGAACAATTCCGCTTGCAACGAAAGTGAGCACTAATTTTAGATTAATCTCTTTTCGGGTAGGAAAGGAATCTTCTTCTGTAGAGAATGGACTGTACTTGATTTAAGAGTATTTTTCGAAAGTCAAATTCACTGTAGGCCCTTGTGTCGCCGGCGTCGTTGGATTGAGTATGCCTCGTTATTGCCTATTTGGGGACACTGTGAACACTTCATCACGAATGGAAAGCAATGGCAAACGTAAGTTGTCCTTCAAAAATTACTTCCTTGAAAGTTGGCATCAAGAGAATAGGGAAATCATAACTGGAAAAGATAAGGTCAAGCTTTCGAAAGACTTATTCATTACTTACAGTTCATTTCCGGTAACTCTTATTCATTCAGCTGGTCACATTCATATGTCTAAGGAAGCGCATGACTTGCTTGTCAATGAATACCTCGCAGATTATGAGACGCAGTCAAGAGGAGAAGTAATTATAAAGGTGAAAACAACTTCTTATGATCGCCAGTTCGCTTCGGACTCACAAGTTACTTCATGTACAGAATACAGTCGAGTTATCAATCTTCTGAATCCCTTTTTCAACCTGATTACTTCTTCATTTGCTTATTTATTTCATATGTCCCTAAAATGTTCCTGACTCGAAGCAAGGGCATACTCATTCTACAAAGGCATGAGAGGAGGTAGGAAAGTGTAAAAATGTACCATCAAAGGATTTTCAAAACAAAGAGTCACGTGCCGAGGCGAACTCCCGTCATTACCATCAACTAGCAATAGGAAGTAGTTCGACTCCCCATGCAGTAGATCGATGTGAGCCCTAGACGGAATTCTTCGCTAGAATGACTTTTTGGATAGGTAGCGTACACAGCTATCCAACTTACCGGCCTGGGAACCTCGATTAGCGTTGAGAGAGCTCTTAAGAAAGAGAGCCAAACAACTCTTGGGAGCCTTGAGGAGATAGCTGACAACTTTCCAAATTTCTTAAAAAAGTTTCACAAAGCAAAAGTAATACTTTATATATGAAAGCACACAGCACATTTCCGTGAGGGACTTTCTATGTACAGCCTAGAACCTTTTCAGGGGAAGGGCGTGATGGAAACGTTCTGGTTGATTGGCCGTCGCACCGTTTCCTCTGCTAGACCTCCATCTCAAGTGCTCGTGAAGCAAAATACCGATGAGAACTCTGAGCAGCGGAAAGACGACTCAACCGTTCTTGCAGAGCTGAGTACTACAGAAAAGACACCACCGTCGACTCCGGGCACCGTTTCGTCGAATACATTGTACAAAGAATATTTGCGTAGTAACACTATTGAAGCCTCATAGTTGCCAAGAGTATTCTTGAATTAACCTTTTTGTTGTTCGTCAGAACTGTATACTGAATTTCTGCTGAGTATATTTTTATAAATTTCAACGGCATTTGATGAAAAGTCCCTTATCGCCTTTCACTTGGAATTTTTCTTTCTTTGAGATCTATTACAAGGCAAACGGATAGGCAACCGTTCCCAATTCTCAAAAAGGAGAGGGGCCTGGGCAGGGCTGAAACTCCTTTATCAATATTTCAAACACAAGCGTTCCATCATACAGGCGGGAAGTCAACTCGTCTGAGGTCAGATCAACGGATAAGGTCATGTCCCTCCGCAAGTGTGATTCCAACAACAAACAGTGGTTATGCTTTCACAGCTTCGGGCACCCAATGAAAGGTCGAAGACCTTTAGATACCAAGGTTGTCCTGCTAATTACCCTCTTGATCGCTTGACAGATCGATATACCGCGGCGAGTGATCGAATCCTCTGAGGCGAAATAGACAACTATTCTATGCTGTATAAGCGCTTTCTGTAATGTCATGCCAACCTATTTTCGAGCTTTTTTCTTACAGTGGAGGTTTCAGGCAGTAATCAATCTCGTCTGAGGGATCCGCCCCACTATTCGTCTTCTATCTATGCACAGAGTGTACCACAAATGTCTTAACAATTTTACGAAAGTCCGCAATTTCCTTATTTGGGTGATTTTTCCAAATCTGCGTCTTTCCTCATGCTTATCATATACCTAAGCTGCTTAGGTGCTCTCAGTTCGTCAGGTTTTGAGAGATGGTGATGCTTCGCAATCGCCCACCGATCGTTCTGTTTTTGCGCTCATTTGGTGAGTCCTTTTCTGAGATCGCTCGCCGCTTCGGTTTCTCCCATGAAAGAGTCTTGATGCGTGAATAGGCTAACGACAAGCCTCAAGACGGTCGTCTTGTCTCAACAGAATTCCGAGAGGAAGAAGAATAACCGTAACCTACTTCCACACGGCATGCGTTTCGCCACATTGTTTCTGGGGAAAGGTGTTTAGCGTGGAAGAAATGTGCAGGTCTCCGGGTGCACGTATTGTATATTACAACAAATAGCCAAACCGTTGAAAAGGGTCAGATCGTTTTCATAAGATTAAGTTAGAAGATTTCCATAAGAGACAATCTGAGAAGGTGTTACAAAGGGTCAGAGAATATTCCATGTATACGACTTGAAAATTACGGGACACTTGTTCACGAATGGAAAAGATCAAGACTGGTGATTATGAAATGTACGGGATTTTATCTCTGTTTCCAGTCAACCTACGAATTTTACTACTTGCATTCCAGTGGGTCGGTGGGTATAGTTCATACGGAGAGAGACGCCTGTGCTCCAAAATACAGTATTGTTGCTGCCACTACGAATTTCTCACGAAACTCATGTGTGGCCGTCGATAAGTTGCCGAATCGTCTTTGGACCAAAATCAGTAGAGAAGATGGGGAAGAAGTGCGATTCATCGTCAATATAACGAGGTCATCTCGCGTGAAGAGCGGGGCCAACTGCGGTATGGTGCAGTGGGCGAGACGCGCTATAACATCACGCCTCCCATCGGGTTATTGGTACTTACGTGCGTTCGAGGAAGCGCGCGGCAAGTTGTGCGGCGGAATTCGGGACGATTCGAACTACTCTGGCGCTTATTATTGGGCACAAACTTGAAGTAGAGTAGTTAGGTGAGGTCAGCCAATCCTTCTAATCTACTCTACCTCGAATTTAGGCCCCAATGATAGGTGCTAAAGTCGTCCAAATCGCCACGAACTTCTCCGCACTAGTTGCCGCGCGCATCCTCGGACGCACGTAAGTTCCGTCCCCCCTCCCATCGTAATGGGAAAAATATAGTAAGAACTTATAAGACACGTTAAGGAAATGATCAACTATGCCCGTCTACAGAAGAATCGAATTTATGAGGATCTAAACATTTTGAATTTACTTTTATTTTGAACGTTTGCAAAGTTAATTGTTGACCTATGGAGTAAATCCTTAATCTCGGAGGGGCTTCGTTGCCAAAGCAAAGAGATTTGCTCTACATCATGGTGAAGCCATGAAGCGGTCGCATCAAAACACGTACGCAATCTGTCGTGTGGTGTGTCGCGCGCTGCGTGCGCGAAGAGCTATGATGGGGTCACGCGTGAATCGCACGATACCCGGGAAGACAGTCATATCAGATGAACGTGCCATCATTTTGTTGATGCGAAGCATGGTGAATAGTCACGTAAATCCACCATGTATCACTATGAATTGCGGCTTCTGCACGCCACAGGAACATTAAACGAAACCCTTCCGTGGTCCTGTTGGGATCTGACCTCAACTGCAGCGAGAATGCTCTGAAAGGTATCCAACTGATACTCTGCTTGCTTCCTTAGCGCCTATTATTGCTCTTTGCTCCGTTGGGAGACGGGTATAAAGTATTATAACGGGTCAAAATTACTGCTCCACATGTTTAACTATTCCCCAATCTCATCAGTTCTTAGAACACTTCTCACTGATGAGCTTTAGTTTTTGGAAAGCAGGAAATACATGCAGGACAGCTCTGCAGGTACAAAAAGCATAGGTTCTTTAAAATCAAGTATAGCTTGACCTGAATATAATCGGGCTTCTTCGTGAATGAATAGAGTTTGTGCGATGATTGTTGTCTTTGGCACCTGATTTAATGCAGGGCTAACTTACACTTGGTACATTGAGAAGGGGAATTTGGGTCAGGAGCTAGTCGTGTCACCAACGGATTCGATATTACAAAGAGGAATCAAGAGTTACACCTCATCGGAGGTGCTAGTAAAAATAAGGTCCCCAGAGACGAAAAAACAGTGATTTTGTGAAGGGGGCCGAACATATGTTCGGAAATGTCTATCCCAACTTTCCTACAGATATTCATAACTGCTGTTCCCTTAACCTGAATGTTCAAAGTCATGAGGGACACTGGCGGTTGGATGGGATCACCTATTGTATATGAAAAGAGGTGATGACATTTAACTTGGACTGATATACAGTCATTGGAGGAATGATTTGTCACGTCCTTGACATTAACTCTGGGAACTTGCCATTTCAACTGGTGATATGGGTATGGTGAAGAGAATTGATAATAAATAATAAGGGCTGCCGAGAAACTATAGAAACCAAGGGCCAATGAGTCGGCTGCGAGTTCTGATATCTAATACCAAGGAGCTCCGAATCACACCGAACGCCTTTTGTGATCTGTTCATTTCTTGGGCTATTTTTAGTTATCTTGCCATATATCAACGCCAGTCTGATTGATCTACTTTCACTGGCTCCCCTTTTACATTTGACTAGTTAGGCAAGTTCTGCTGGCCCATCACACTTGTCATCACTCTGGAGGCACATTTTCATCAATCGATCACATTAACTATAACAGGCAATGGTACGAGATTTACCATGAGATCGAGAAGAACGGGAAGAGAGGACGGTTGACGATTAGGGTCAAGGTTTTGTGCACTATCCTTCCTTCCTTTTTTTTCTTTCAAGAAAGAGAAAACATCTGATATAAGGAAATTTCACTCAATAGCCTTTATCATTTTTTTCGATAGAGAAACCATTGTGAAGTCGTAAGGGTTCACTAATAATTAGTGCAATTTGAAAGGCTTCGGCGCATGAGTTCTTGGTCTTTTCAAACAGGAAGTCCCAATTCGTTTCTTTGCAAGCAGTCAATAATAGCGCCTGCGCAGCTGCCGAGCGGTCGGTCGATCGTTTGCTCCATATTCGTTGCTGAATTTATTCGAGAAGACCGGCTCACTAGGATTGTTTTTTCTGCTTTGTCGTCTGATTTCGTCCTATTCTAATGCTGTGTGCCCATCATTGAGTGGCTTCATTACTTACGCCTTATACTGCTCATTCGTTTATTCACATTGTGGTTCGTGCTTGGGTTGGCGCTGATCGATTATTCGGCGCGACTTTGATCTTCTCTAGGACAGCACGCGTTCTCCCCTGTGGCTGGGGATCTTAGCTTATCCTAGCCACCACGACAGGTGAACCTGTTCATATTATTACTTTATGGTTGTGTCATGGATACCCCACTTGCTTCGGCTGCGGTTCAGGGTCGTCGGGGGAAGAAGCACAGAATGGACCATTCAAGTCCCATCGACGTGAATTTTGATCGTGCAATCGATATGGTAGTGAACGACGCCTCGCTTCCAGCCCATTTGAAAACGGCGTTGGGTTTCTTATTTGAATTGAAGGACCAGATAAGTGCAGCTTTAGCTAGAAACAAGGAATTGGTTGAGGAAAACATAGCCATACGTCAAAAGAATTCTGATTTAGTCAATGAAGTGAGTAATTTGAAATCTCAAATTGCTGTATTGAAACAGGCATTGTCTTCTCATGACACTTCTACCCAGTCTCCGGAAGCCTCAAGGGTTACTTCTTTGCCTGACTCTTATGAGGCAATTGAACGTAGGCGTTCCGTAGTCATAATAGGGGTCAGAGAAAGCAATGCCCCCATTTCTTCAGATCGAGTTTTATATGATATTTCTTGTGTGAGGCAAATTCTGGATTTTCTCTCGATAGACTGTCGTCCAGTTGCTATCTTCCGTATGGGGCGCTTTATGCCCAACAAATCTAGGCTTCTGAAAATTGTTTTTCCGGTATCGTTCTTTGCTTCGTTAGTAGTCAAACGAGCTCATTTGTTGAAATATTTCCGAGAAAAAGGCATCTTTATAAGACCTTCGCTATCTAAAGCAGATCGTGATCGCTTAAAAGCTGAAAGGCAATCGCGATTGGCTTCTCAAGTTTCTCATCCCGCGCATATCCAAAATGTTTCTCTCGAATCGCCTCCCGCTAATGCTGATATTTCTGATCAGAGTCATTGTCCATTATCGAATCTTACTGTTTCCAGAGATTGTACCAATGGCAATTTAAACGTGTAAAGGGTCCAAGGAACCTATTGACGAGCATTTTTTGTGTTGTAGCAAACGTGAGATCGGTAATTAAGAACTCGGGTGCACTTTCGCTACTTATCAAGCAAGAGAGCCCGGATTTACTAGCTTTGAGTGAGACCTGGCTTAATCCAACAATTGATTTGAATTCACTCATTCGCGCAGACATTTCTCCGTATTGTATAACGCGATGTGATCGTGTTTCAAAAAGAGGTGGAGGAGTTCTTTTGATGGTGAGAAATGCGTTTTCTCCTGTCACTATTCATTCTGAATCGGTTCTGAATGCTTATGAAATCTTATGTTGTGACTTGTACGTAACGTTTCGCATCGTTCGTTTAATTGTGGTATATAGAACACCTAACTGTTCAGCTACGCAATCAGACCAATTGACTAAAGCAATCAGTGATTTGGTCGCTTGCGAGCATCCCTCGATAATCGTGGGAGACTTTAATTTTCCGTATATCAACTGGAACTTTCAAGGCGAAGCTCTGCCATCTCGACTCGCTCATGGCGGGCAAATCTTTTTGGATATGTGCAATAGTCACGCGTTAAAGCAATATGTTAGCACGGAAACGCTTCATGACAATATTCTTGATTTGGTTTTGTCTAACGACGAGAGCCTGATCACTGGACTTGACGTTCGATCTCCACTTGGCTCAAGTGATCATTCATCCATTGCCTTTAATATTAATTTGGAAACAGCAAGTGATCACGTCACCTTCAAAAAAGATTTTTCTGCGGCCAACTATGAGAACATAGAACACTATCTGACCAATGTGGACTGGCTAGGCTCTCTGAATTCTGCAACTTCAGTCGATGCTAAGTACGAACTTTTCTTGAGCGTTCTTTCACACACTATTGACCTGTACGTTCCCATTAAGGCGAAATCATTGCTAAATGCTAACTTGCCCCAATACCTTGTGGACTTATCGTTGAAGAGGGAGCAGGCATGGAGCAAGGCTCAAATCACAAAAATCCCACAGGATTACTTGACTTTTGACTGTTTTAACAAAAAATTGGATAAAAAGGTAAAAAAGTTTTATGCATCCGTGGAAAGGAAGATCATCGACTCGGGTAACAAATATTCGTTCTACAAGCTCCTAGGGTCAAGGTTGAAGCAGAAAAGTAGAGTTTCTACTCTTCTTTCTGCGGATGGTACTCCTGTCTTTGAAGATCGGGACAAGGCCGAGCTAATGGCGTCTACCTTTCAAGAATACTTTTGCTCTTCTAATGAGGAGCGGTGTGATTTGTCATTGGGGACGAGGTTCCCCACTATGGACGACTCAGTGTGGTTCCATCGTGATGAGATTTTCAAACTGCTCTCCACATGGCCACAATCAAATTCACTCACACCTGATTTTATACCGCTTTCATTCATCAAAAGGGTTTCTCATCTCATATGTACCCCTCTGGAGCATATTTTCAATCTGAGTTTTATGAATGCGGAAATTCCGCATCGTTGGTTGCACTCCTTTATAACGCCTATTCCGAAAAAGCCACCGCATAACGTTCCACAGAACTTCAGGCCGGTAAGCATAACTTCAATTTTTTCGAGGCTTTTCGAGAAAATTTTGAAAAAGCGAATTTTGGACCACCTAGAGAAATATAGTGTGATATCATCCAACCAGCACGGTTTCCATAAAGGGAGATCGACCGTCACTTCCATGATTCAGTCTCTCAATCAGTGGACAAAGTGTTTGGATGAAGGGAAACCGGTGGATGTGATTTACATTGATTTTTGCAAGGCCTTTGACAGGGTCCCCCACAAAAAGTTACTGGGTAAAATGAACGCAGTTGGTATCCATCCCCGTATCGTTGCGTGGATCGGTGCTTTTCTCACTGGGCGACAATTTTCTGTTCGTATAAATTCCTCCTTTTCTTTGCCCAGGTTGGCGAACAGCGGTGTTCCTCAGGGTGGGGTTCTTTCCCCCATTTTGTTCAACATTTACATTCAGGATCTTATGTCATTGCTGGAGCAGAGTCCAGTTGGGGTATGTGCGTTCGCGGACGATCTTAAGATTTATCATTCTGTCACGAGCGAGGATGAGGTCAAAATTCTTCAGTCCGCCTTAAATACGATTACGGAGTGGTCAAGGGATTGGAATTTACCTCTCTCTGATGCTAAATCTAAGGTTCTGCATCTGGGCAAATCCAATAAGCTTCACAACTACTACATTAATGACGCACCATTGATGGCTGTAGAACAGACATTTGACCTGGGTTTTCTCATTCGTAACGATCTTAGTTTTGACGCTCATTGTGAAACAATCGCAAAAAAGGCGACAGTTGTCATGTACAACCTGTTTAGAGCCTTGTCGACGACTAGTGCTCCTGTTTTATTGCGTGCTTACAAGACTTATGTTAGGTCTGTGCTAGAATATGGCACTCCAGTGTTCAATCCTTACAAGATCAGAGTAATCAAAAAGTTAGAGTCAGTACAGAATAATTTCACGAGGAAATTATTGATAAGACTACTAGGTTTCATGTATGACCAGATCCCATCTAGCGAAATCCGTAACAAAAACTTTTGCTTAGAATCTTTGCAGTCGAGACGGCAGAGAAACGATTTGCGTTTACTTCTCAAGCTCCTCCAGGGCAAGGTTAGGATGGATCCAAATCAATTTTTGACTCTGAGACCCTCTATTACTAGAGGCGGTAGTCTGAAATTGGATGTGGGTAAAGCTAGATTGAACTGTAGACGTCATTTCTTCACACACAGAGTGGCTCCATTGTTTGCTAAGTTATGCAAGAAAAGCCCATCTTTACTTCGTCTCATGTTGGCTACAAGAAATACTTGAGCAGTTGCTCGAGTAATTACTGTTAGGCCTTGCTCTCCACTCTTTACATAGTTGCCATTCTAGCTTTCCTTTACCTTATTTCGATTATGGGTTTGTTTCTCTCATGCTGCTGTTTTACTATGTTGCACACCAATGGCAGGGTTGAAATGATACTTTCGTTTGTTTCTATTGTTGTTTTGATTAGTTCTTTGTGTTAGTTTCACACGACTACTGCTCGTGTAATAAATAATAATAATAATAACTCTGGAAACTTGGCATTTCAACTGGTGATATGGGTATGGTGAAGAGAATTGATAATAAATAATAAGGGCTGCCGAGAAACTATAGAAACCAAGGGCCAATGAGTCGGCTGCGAGTTCTGATATCTAATACCAAGGAGCTCCGAATCACACCGAACGCCTTTTGTGATCTGTTCATTTCTTGGGCTATTTTTAGTTATCTTGCCATATATCAACGCCAGTCTGATTGATCTACTTTCACTGGCTCCCCTTTTACATTTGACTAGTTAGGCAAGTTCTGCTGGCCCATCACACTTGTCATCACTCTGGAGGCACATTTTCATCAATCGATCACATTAACTATAACAGGCAATGGTACGAGATTTACCATGAGATCGAGAAGAACGGGAAGAGAGGACGGTTGACGATTAGGGTCAAGGTTTTGTGCACTATCCTTCCTTCCTTTTTTTTCTTTCAAGAAAGAGAAAACATCTGATATAAGGAAATTTCACTCAATAGCCTTTATCATTTTTTTCGATAGAGAAACCATTGTGAAGTCGTAAGGGTTCACTAATAATTAGTGCAATTTGAAAGGCTTCGGCGCATGAGTTCTTGGTCTTTTCAAACAGGAAGTCCCAATTCGTTCCTTTGCAAGCAGTGACTAACGCTCTCCTTTGCATGATCGCTCTTATTTTTTCCTGTCTTATGACTGGTGTCATTTCACAGCAGCAGAAAAAGACGGTAACTATTCAAGTAGTCAAACTAGGCACGATTCGGTGCCGTTCACTCGGGGATTGAGACTTCCCTTGGAATTTTTCATACTTAGGTGACTGTTGGAATTGCTGCTGTAGAGGATGTCCTACCGAGTTTCATGGCATTCTCACAAAGCGGTGGTGCTATCGGTTTAGCCCTCGATCGAATGCACGCCGAAGGCATAACCAACGGATTTGACTTCAGGTGAGTATGCAGTTCTGGTCAATTCGACCCTTCCTGTCTGATTATGAACTCTGAAGCTCATTAATCTTCTGGATACTACTACGTTTTTTTCCTATATTTACATACTGTTGGAAATGCGACTGCTACTAGGCCTTTAGTTCGATATGAAGTCATTCAAAGACA
The DNA here is from genome assembly GCA_000469685.2 of Haemonchus contortus. Taxonomy (NCBI): domain Eukaryota; kingdom Metazoa; phylum Nematoda; class Chromadorea; order Rhabditida; family Trichostrongylidae; genus Haemonchus; species Haemonchus contortus. The sequence goes on from LS997565.1 coordinate 38,004,401, forward strand.
CAGATCCCAGCAATTCTAAGGTTCCAATCTAATTAACGGGAGATTCAGTGCGTTTCAAGTATCAGACGGAAAGGGTGTATGGACGGTATTTCATACGTCAAGTGCAACTGTATCGGTGTTTGTACCATTACTCTTGAGAATTACCATCCACTATTGCCACGGATCAGAGCTTCGCACGATTGGCTGAATAGATTTCCAACATGAGTGCTCCCTTGTGAATGGGTGCAGTCTCTACAAGGCCGTTGAAATAAGTCAGCTTTCATGTGTTCAACTTGGTGTTTTATCCTTCACGCGGTGTTCGTTGAAGCCGGACCTCAACCCTTATTGTGCCTTATCTAAGCCGTTATTCGACCCGGCAACGTCCTATGTCAAAAGTATAATTGGAAGCCGTAGATTCGTCCCAGCTGGATATCTCAGAGACCATTTGCATCATGAATCGCATGAGTTGAGGCCTCTGAAGAGCTACATACGTTTATGTTCATAAGCAATGAGTAAAAGGTCGTTAAGGCTTAGCGTTAACAGATTTCGGTGGATCAAGGCTTAAATAGCTTGATGAGTAGAAAAATAAGCACGAGTTTGAGTTCCGTATGATGGCGAGATCTCTAACCGTCGAAGGAACAACCTTCCACATGTCTCAGAATTTCAGTGGACAGTGTCTATGTGGAGACACGGATGCAGATGGAAAGCCTTCTATACTAGGCAATTTCAAGAGATGGCAGGCCACATAACGCTCGGGCCAAAACAGGTAGTCTATAAGAATATTTTTATCCTCAATTGTAATTTTTGAGCTCCGGATTCCATCTGAAGAATCTTCAAAACCGATCTACAGTGCTTGCCGCCACACCCTTGCACTGCATGTACCGAGGTTCCGCGGTAGAAAAATATCTTTAGGAATTTTAATAAAGTTTCCAGTCAAACTCAAATCCTTGAAAATTGAATTTTCGAAGCTGATGCTTTCCTAGCAGAATTTAACCCCTCCAAATGAAGAGAATGCGTTTTGGAAGGATCATTGGGAATAGGCATTTTTGAATCCTACAGAAGTACAGTATTTAACTTAATTGCCAAAAATACTCACGTTCATTATTTCTCGGGACTTGACCTAAAGAAAGCAGGCTATATAACTGCAAAAAAGGGAAAAATTGAAAAGAAACAAGAAAGGAGACGCACCAAATCCAAATCCGCGCATGCCGAGCATTACGTACACATATTCCTCCGAAACCATATCCATAAGAGAAACAATCTTTATAAATTTGCGGCGAGATTGTGATGTATCGAAGCAAATCATAATTACTGGAATAGCAAGAAAAGTACACAACACTGTTCTGCATTCTCAGTACAGTGCATTTCATGAGTGTAAGGGGACCCTTCAAATTTACCCTTTCAATAATAATTAGCCGAGTAGATACGTTTTCAGCCTTGAATTACCTCCATTCACGAGCTTTGGCTGGTATACTCGAACTGAGGTCACGGAGTATGTCTGTGGAGATTTAAGCGATGAATCTGATGGTGGTGCTGGCATCTGCTTTTGTTTTGCAATCACCAAGCTTTAGGGTGACCTTATGCTCATGGAACGCGCTGTATAATTGGAACCGCTATGTACGACAAAGGCATTTGATCAGGTAGAATTGGAGCTCCTGTGACTCGAATTATGTAGCTCTGCCCTTTCCGGATATACAGGGTGGCGAAAAATTACGTGCGCCATAAAAAACGCTCAAACTTTATTATTTGTATACCAACATGGAAAGAAATATATTCCCTGAAAACAACAAACACTAACGTTACATAATCACAACAAGTTTTTAAAGTGCCCGCCTTCTGCTTTGATACAGGCTTCGATTCGTCTTTTCGCCGAAACCACGGTGCGCCGAAGGTAGTCGATGTCCAAACTGTCCCAGATTTTCGCACTTCTTTTCGCAAAGCCATCAAACTTTTCACGATTCTATTCCTTAGTTCCTCTTCCATATTACCCCAAAGAACGAAGTCCGAAGGATTCAAATCTGGGCTATTAGAAGGCCACAGATCCTTCGTCAGCAAGGGGATCATCTCGGTCTCGAGGAAGTGATTGGTGGATCTCGCTGCATGGGCCGGAGCCCAGTCCTGCTGGAAGATGAATTTGGGATGATTTCTCTTCTAGGATAGCACAGCTTCTTCAAGGATTTCTTTTTATAGATTTTTGCATCAATTTTCATATTTTTGTCTATGAAAATCAACTGAGTCTTGCCTGATGCACTGATACCACTCCAAACCATTAAACTTTCGGGGAACAAACTTCTTGTGGCGATTCTTCTATTCCGGATGTTCTTTAAAACGGGACTAAAAAGTTGGCCTTGATTCTGAGGGTTTTAGCCACTTCCACGGTGAACACTTTTTGGAACAGTTTGGACATCGACTACCTTCGGCGCACCATGGTTTCAGCTAAAAGACGAAGGACGAGGTCGAAGCATGTATCAAAGCAGAAGGCGGGCACTTTGAAAACTTGTAGTGATTATGTAATGTCATTGTTTGTTGTTTCAAGGAAATATATTTCTTTCCATGTTGGTACACGAATAACAAAGTTTGAGCGTTTTTTATGGCGCACGTAATTTTTCGCCACCCTGTATAGGGGGTATCCCAAAATTATGGGCGCCAAAATTCAGAAACTTGTAGGGTTTGAATAATTTATCATATTCTCCTCACCCGCTGATAATTAGTTGCATAAGAAGGGTTTCTTACAAAATACATTGTTACTGAAGAGAAACTCCCATTACCTCTCTTAGATGAAGAAAGCTCATCAATGGTACTTGCAATCGTTGACACCCTAGAGGTGAAAGGGCATTAAAAGATTTCTTGACATTTTTATAATAACCATATAGGAGGCTATCGAACGATATAGAAAAGCTCAAAATTTCTACGCAAACACCACTCAGAAATTTTTCCAAAAAAAAGCTACTATAGGAACAGCAAAATGATGTTTTCCGAGGGAGTCACTGGCAACGGTAAGACGCTAACGGTTTCATAGGTGCCGGCGTGGAAATTGAGAAAGACCTGCTTGGAGTACTAGAAAGCAAGACTCAGAAAAGGCTGGGTGAAAATGGACGAGGATACCTGCGTGCAACATGCGAGGTGTTGGAGAGCGAACTTTTGGCCCGTAAGCAGGTCTTTCTCAATTTCCACGCCGGCACCTGCGAAACCGTTAGCGTCTTACCGTTGCCAGTGACTCCCTCGGAAAACATCATTTTGCTGTTCCTATAGTAGCTTTTTTTTGGAAAAATTTCTGAGTGGTGTTTGCGTAGAAATTTTGAGCTTTTCTATATCGTTCGATAGCCTCCTATATGGTTATTATAAAAATGTCAAGAAATCTTTTAATGCCCTTTCACCTCTAGGGTGTCAACGATTGCAAGTACCATTGATGAGCTTTCTTCATCTAAGAGAGGTAATGGGAGTTTCTCTTCAGTAACAATGTATTTTGTAAGAAACCCTTCTTATGCAACTAATTATCAGCGGGTGAGGAGAATATGATAAATTATTCAAACCCTACAAGTTTCTGAATTTTGGCGCCCATAATTTTGGGATACCCCCTATATATCCGGAAAGGGCAGAGCTACATAATTCGAGTCACAGACGTCATCGTCTAATACCTCGAAGAGCTCCAATTCTACCTGATCAAATGCCTTTGTCGTACATAGCGGTTCCAATTATACAGCGCGTTCCATGAGCATAAGGTCACCCTAAAGCTTGGTGATTGCAAAACAAAAGCAGATGCCAGCACCACCATCAGATTCATCGCTTAAATCTCCACAGACATACTCCGTGACCTCAGTTCGAGTATACCAGCCAAAGCTCGTGAATGGAGGTAATTCAAGGCTGAAAACGTATCTACTCGGCTAATTATTATTGAAAGGGTAAATTTGAAGGGTCCCCTTACACTCATGAAATGCACTGTACTGAGAATGCAGAACAGTGTTGTGTACTTTTCTTGCTATTCCAGTAATTATGATTTGCTTCGATACATCACAATCTCGCCGCAAATTTATAAAGATTGTTTCTCTTATGGATATGGTTTCGGAGGAATATGTGTACGTAATGCTCGGCATGCGCGGATTTGGATTTGGTGCGTCTCCTTTCTTGTTTCTTTTCAATTTTTCCCTTTTTTGCAGTTATATAGCCTGCTTTCTTTAGGTCAAGTCCCGAGAAATAATGAACGTGAGTATTTTTGGCAATTAAGTTAAATACTGTACTTCTGTAGGATTCAAAAATGCCTATTCCCAATGATCCTTCCAAAACGCATTCTCTTCATTTGGAGGGGTTAAATTCTGCTAGGAAAGCATCAGCTTCGAAAATTCAATTTTCAAGGATTTGAGTTTGACTGGAAACTTTATTAAAATTCCTAAAGATATTTTTCTACCGCGGAACCTCGGTACATGCAGTGCAAGGGTGTGGCGGCAAGCACTGTAGATCGGTTTTGAAGATTCTTCAGATGGAATCCGGAGCTCAAAAATTACAATTGAGGATAAAAATATTCTTATAGACTACCTGTTTTGGCCCGAGCGTTATGTGGCCTGCCATCTCTTGAAATTGCCTAGTATAGGAGGCTTTCCATCTGCATCCGTGTCTCCACATAGACACTGTCCACTGAAATTCTGAGACATGTGGAAGGTTGTTCCTTCGACGGTTAGAGATCTCGCCATCATACGGAACTCAAACTCGTGCTTATTTCTCTACTCATCAAGCTATTTAAGCCTTGATCCACCGAAATCTATTAACGCTAAGCCTTAACGACCTTTCACTCATTGCTTATGAACATAAACGTATGTACGTGTTTGTTTGAGTTGTAACGACTGTGCCTCAACCGCTCCAATTGCTTCAGGTATAGCCGTGTGCTCCCGAATGCTACCTTGATGAATTACCAGCGGCAGGCTTTGCCACACGTGCTCCCACCCCTCAAAAGAACTCTCTTCAGTAATTCAAGTGAATTCCAATTTTAAATACAATTGATAACGCTTGGCCCTCGCATAATACCATCGAGTGTTGCAGCGGAGGTTGGCAAAAGAACTTTGTCGCAAATATTAAGATTAGTACCACCTGCCAAAAAGAGACTACCCAGCTAGGAAAGGGTTTATTAAGAATTACCTGTCGAAGTGCTTTTGTGGTGGTGGTGTTTGGTGTTAATCGCTGGCAATGAGTTAGTAGCTGCCAAACCTCATTTCAGGTGATCTAGCAGCTCCAATCAGCACACGTAAGAGTTTCCGTCATTTGCTAATTTTCTCTTGTTGCTACCGTAACTGCAGCCGAACACTGAAAATCGCCTGTTGCATTACAGTATCCAATAGATTGACGCCCTTCTGGGAAGATCTGGATAACAATCATGCCGACGATCCTATAGTAAAAGAGGCAGCTAAGCGGATGCTGACGGCAAATTTTATTCAGACGATTTCTACTGACAAACATTAGATTCATTGAGCTGAATTTCAGGTAGACATAAATGGTGATGACGCCGATCCACGAAAACTAAAAGATTTTCGAGATAACGTGGTTGCACGAGTACGCGAAGATCCACTCTATTGTAACACGCAAGCGTGCTTATCGAATGATGGGAAGGCGGTATGTTAAACTAGATTAGAGGACTTCTTTTTTTTGTAACGGGCACTTATAGGGATAGGTTTCAAATCCCAAATATCCTGAATACGAGGTAACTGTTTTTTGAATCGTAAACTCGATCCAATGCTGCCGTTACTCCTAGAAACAACAAGCAGGGTACACGAGGCCGCAAAAGCAGGCTGCGAATCCTCAAATGCGTGCTAGACTACAATTTGTTTTAGATGTATAGACTTAACTCGGTGCGAGAAATGGTCTCTATCACTAGATAATGTGAAAGTTGAGCTATGTTCTCAGGTTGGCAAACTCTGAGTCGAATGTGTCTTTGTATCCAGTGAAGAGCAAATCAATGACCACCGGTATTTCAGATGGCGACGTGGGCATGGCCGTGGCGGCACCTACATGATGTTTTCTATTTGTACGGATTGGCTTTGAATGATTCACTAACAATGGATCCCTCCGCAGGACATGCTAACGCCTCCACTCTCACAGAAGCTATGAAACGAAGTTTTGTAGGTGCGTAGTTCATCAGTTTTCTAGTTTTAAATTATTTGTGACTGACTTTTAAAGGGTGTCCGTCCGCGGTGCATGGTCTGAGCCGCTTTTGTGAGAGCCTGATGAAGGCTAGAAGTATGAAGCCTTCTAAGTCCGACTAACGACTAATACACGTGCATGATTATTCAGCATGACAGCAGCAAGCCCCCCAAACATGTAGAAGAGCCATCGAGCCTCTCTACTTTGGTCTTGGCACCTCTTAATACGGGTTTCAATGGGATCGTGAATGCTTCAAGTTTTCCTCATCATCTTTCTTCTTGGCTGGAGGTGCTGTCTTACAAGCTCTAATAGTCAGGAAATTGAAAAAGTTATGTTCCTCCTTCATTTCACGGAACATTCACTTGCGAGAGGGGATTTTCCAGAGAGGGGACGAGGGGGGACTTATGTGAAAGTCGCTAACTGGTTATTTGTATTTTTGAATATACAACATACATTTCTCCCTGTACCTGCTTCCCTGTACATGCTGTTAATTAGAAGAGACGAACAGAGGCTTTTTCTAGCTTTCAAGGATATGTGTCACCTGTATCACCTGTCCTCCCGTTGATCATCGACCTCCTGGAGCGAGCGCCAGTAACGTCTTCATTCGTCCCTGGCGAGAGCCAGAGTAGTCCACTGAATCGTTCTCGCTCGAGAGACACGAGGCAATAAATTCCTTTCGTTCAGGGCTTTTGTGAAGAAGTCTGACCATCGGGCTGGCGGTCGCTCCGGTGTTCGTTTAACGTCCCGAGGAATCCAGTCCGTAACCTTCCTTGTCCAACTGCCACCGTCATACGGCATGACGTGCCCGGCTCATCTGGTTTCCCATTTCTTGGCGTATTCAACGGCGATCTTCGCTCGTCGATCGAGTTCAAAACTCCAGATTCCCTTCTGCACTTGCGTGTATAGAGAAATTCCAAGCAACGTCCTTTTCACAGCGTGTTGGATGACGCTAACTGCTTGTTCATCTTGCTTTCGTAGAATCCAGGTCTCCCAGGTCTTCAAGTCCACATCAAAATCAAAACAGGAAGGACAGCAGTGTCGAAAAGGTGAACGCATGACCGGATGGTCTTTGTCTTCTTCACTACTCCCTCGATGTTCTTAAATGCTCCTCACTTTTCGTTTCCGTCTGCTCAGCTCCGGAGCAAGGTCGCTCACCACGTTGACTTGCCGACCCAGCTGTGTACATAGCTGGAGCGTTCAGAGATATTCGTTCCGTTGAGCGTGAATGAAACATCAGGAATCAATCCGTTTCGTATGAACATCGTCTTCGTTGGGTTCAGTCGTAACCCAATCCTTTCCACAAGCGTTGTCGAATTCGGCCAGAATTTGTTCCGCCTGCTCGATACTGAGTGTTATAAGCACGATGTCATCTGCAAAGCGGAGATGATGTAAGTAGACGTCGACCTTCACTCCTATGCTCTCGCATTCCATATGACGCAAAGATAGGTGTACTCTACAGAAAAGGTTCGGCAACTAGATTATGCATTGCCGTACCCAGAAGGCTCTGCTACGAGGTCTCAGTTCCTCCAGGGCTGACTGGATTGGTTACCATAAATGCAAATGGATCGCGTATTCCACTGTTCTCGGTCTACATCTTGGATGCCGAATTCGATCAAGTCACTGCTATCAATTTCACAATAACAGATGGGATACCAGTAAGTTACTTGTGGAAATGTTTCCAACTCAATGCTGTCAGATCAAAACAAGTACCACCATTCTTGACCATTTTTGAGGTAATGATGAAAGGCTACACAAATGAAGCAGAAACTCTTTGGGAAACTCGAGGTGGTCAACGGTACGATTTTCTCCTATATAGCCACTGTCGGTGTTGGATAGAGCTGTATTATAGACCACTCGCCCGTCCGAAATGTGGCTACACGGGCACTGATTGCCCCAAGCCATTCTGGGAGCAGTATGGCGTATATATCATGGTTGGAGGAGGACTGATAGTAGTTTTGCTGATCGTGACGGTGGTATTGGTTGTTTACGCTGTAAGGTGAGCATTTTCCAAAACAGCTATTATTTATGTTTACTTGTTTGAGTTGAGTTGAGTTCGAGAGAGGTGAAAAGCGTCCATTCGTTTTGAACTGTTCAGCGGCTTATTGGGTTCAGGTGAATGAAACAGGTAGAGAAGTTTCAAAAGTGGCATTTGCTAAGTAGAAAGGATGAACGAATATGCTGTTGGGGTAAGGCTTGGATCCATACTATTCATTAGAGAAGCCCCATCTACAAGCAGACACGAAGTAAGATACCACTCGATTTAGCCATCGATAAACACATTTGCGATTGAAATTTGTCATTTTCGCTTTTTTCAGAATTCGCAAGGAAGAGAAAGAGCACCAGCGTCTTTTATGGCAGATCCCTTCTATGAAGCTGAGAAAGCCAGCAACATCGGTATGAAATTTAACATTTGCAACAGCAATCTTGCGGACCACTTTTTTGCATTTTTGACACTTCCAGTTCATGTCCTACTTTGAGAACAAGTGCAAATCCTGCTACTCTTTAGCGTCACTTGGAACTTCATTATCCTTCATGATTTCAACACTATTTTGTAGAATGATGTGTTGATGCTAACTGATTTCTAGCGAGAACTTCAACAAGAAAGCAAACGTTCACTGCAGTCGGGTCCATCGACAGTAACGGGAGACTCAAGACTTACACAATCGGATTTTGGCGACTACGAGATCTATCTTCTTGAAAATAACGCTGTTCTGGCTAAATCATATCCAGCAGTCGGATTAACAGAGGATGACAAGCGTGTATTCCCACAGGTCTGCATTCTTACGACCTACTTTAGTCAATACTACTAAATAATCAGCAAGCTTGAGGTTAGAAATTAAATACCGACAGCAGGAAAAAACGCTTATCAACAACAGACTTCCCTACTATAGGTCAAGAAAGTCCCCGATTCTCAGATTGCGATATAATTTGGAGATTTCTTTTTTTCTTGACCCAATTTGAAAATCGATATGGCACCGAAGCTACTGATGGACAATGAGTTTTTCCATATGAAGAGTAGCTATACATTTCAAGATGTGCGTTTCAACTCTCGATGGTGGAATAGCGGGATGTAAAGAGGATCATGTTTCAGCGAGGAACAAGCACAGTTAAGAAATTCCTGGTGCCCAAAAACCGACTCGATCAGTTGCACAACATTAGCTTATCAGTTGTTCATTGACATGCCTCACTGGTACAAATTCGTTACACTTGAGCAAACGACAGCATGAGATTGGGGGTGGCAGTCCGACTGAGAGCTCTGTGTCAGGCGTTTAAATACTCCTTCAGTAGCTCAAACTCTTGTTCATAGTGTCAGAGCGTCTTGCTCAAGGTTTCCTAAAATCGAGGAACGCAATAGAACCATGATTGGAGGGTAAGAAAAAAAGCCCGCCTGGAACCACATAGTGTTGTTCATTCACGAAGTAGTCGGTGGCTCATCGAGCGGTACCAATGATTTGTATTTGGTAGGGGAACCTTCGTAGTTCCATTAACTGAGATTTCATCTGAAATGTCTATCAATCATCGGGAGTTCCGTGAGCTCCCTTATAATCCTGACGGGAAGTCATGACATTGTGCATGCAACCGCATTTGCAAATCTGTATGGAAGTAGATTGCATAGGATGGGAATATTTGACATATGCTGAATTCCGCAACTTATCATCTTATCATAAGTCTTCTTCTCCCCTATTTATGTTCTCTCCTGTCTCAGTTAACAAAAGAGCATGTAGCAAATTCAGATGAGGAAATTCGATCACGATAATGTTAATCAATTTATTGGGCTCTCGATTGATGGCTCCGAATATATAGCTATTTGGCGTATGTGTTCCAGAGGCACTCTACAGGTAAGTTTCAAGAACCGTTCTGGGGCCATCTCTTTAAATGAACATGCATAGCTATTGTCCCACAGCACGTTTTTGAAAAGTATAATTAATTTGGTCGCTCTTCCAGGAGCTTATCTCGAAGGGATCGCTGTGGTTTGATCCGTTCTTCATGCTATGTATAATGAGGGATATCGCTGAGGTAAATCGCTTCATGCAGGCATCACGATCAAGGATGCTCGAAATATTACCGTCGCAGGGCATTCGCTTCCTACAAAACTCGACCATTGGTTGTCACGGTCGTCTCTCTTCGAACTGCTGTTTGGTGACTGACAGCTGGCAAGTTAAAATATCGGACTACGGTACCGTTTCATTGCGAGAGGATGATCGGCTCACGAAAAGACGTAACTTCCCTTATTTACAAAATTACAAAAGTTAATCAAGAGGCATTTACGCCAATGTGTCTGTTTGCGGGTTTCAAAGTTTTCTCCTCAGACTTTGAGAACATTGCGAGTTAAACGGAGCAAAATGGAGTCAAACACATATTGGGTATATGCTGACACCTTTCAAGGTCCGTTTTAGGAAGCTGCTTTAGAAACCGAAGGCGCGGCCTTAGAAAATAAGAAATGGACATAAGATCACCGTACGTGAACAATCACGCATCGCCACAATGAGCGCCATAGTTCGAAGAACATCTACAGTTTCGATAGTTAACATGTCGAAAATGGTGTGGTTCCCCATGAACCTCACAGTCCAATCCCTCGTCGTGCTATTACAAGTGGCAGAGGGGCTCTGCTCCCTTCATGAGGATCTTATTGACAAATGGCGGTTTTAGAGAACTGGTTGACGGCTACTTTGACCTACCTACGCTTTGTTTTCTGATATGAAGGTCTTTCAAGCCCTCGATGTAGCTTTCGAGAGTGGAAGGCAGTCAGTTCAATCGCAGTAGTTAGGAATGGGTTCGTTAAAGATGTTAGAGTCTAATTAAAGTTTACCTTAACATATTTGAACTATGGCTTCTGCTTTTTTAAACACGTCGCTTTGCCTTTACTAACTCTTCATTACGTGCTCCAGCAGTCTTGAGGTTGGGGCTGACTATGGAACAAAATTTTATGACAGTGCTCCGGACATGCAAGTGAGGAAGTCAGAAGATGCCTCAAGTTCGTATGAAGAAGTCACTGTAATTCACTCCTCACAATCACTAGACTAAGGTGCAGGCACCAGCAGTACTAAGGGGAAGTTTTATCATTTTCAAGACCTAGGTTTACACTTTTTGAATGCTCAACCAACGACACAAACACACACAAACACTCTAAAGCATTTCAATTTGCACATTTTCTCCAAAAAATGGAAGCTTCGATAAGGTAGGCTCAACCCACACCAATACAGAAATGTGAAAGGTGCCATATATTGCTATTATAGATCTCACTGTAATAAGAGGCTTCAAAAAATCCGGTAAAGTAGCAAGCATCTGTATAAAGTGCACTCATATAATAATAACCAAAACAGGAACAAACTCAGCTTGATAGCTCTGACAATGGTAATAAGTACACAAGATCTTCACTGATTCGAACCTTTGATGGGCGGTATCTGACATTGGGTGTATCTACAATGCCCGAATCTTAATCTATTGATGCTAAAATGAATAACATGATCTGCTGTCCCTTCTAACCAATACTTCCAATACCTGGCGAAAGGAAATGATTGGTGAATTGACGATCTAACGCATTCGAAGTGCTTTCCTCCAAAACATGACAACAACTGTTGTCCAAATAACGTATAACCAGGCGGCTACGCACGCTCTCGCGCGCGCCAGGGGCTCTAGCCATGAGAGACGGAGCCGCATGAGCTGATTTTCATTATAGACCTTTATCGGAGTTATGAGTTTCCGCTCAAACCTCGCTTCATACGGGCGGAGCTGGTCCTGCCACCCGCCATAAGTGTCGCCTGTACTCCTACCAAGTTTGAACTTTCTAGGTCCATGGGGACAGGAGTTACGAATTATCGCATTAACTCCGCCCCTTGCGGGCGGAGTCTGGATCTACCATCCACCATAAGTGTTCCCATCCTGTCGCCTGTACTCCTACCAAGTTTGAACTTTCTAGGTCCATGGGGACAGGAGTTCCGAATTATCGCATTAACCCCGCCCCTTGTGAGCGGAGTCTGGTTCTACCACCCACCATAAGTTTCCCCGTCGCGGTGTCTGTACTCCTACCAAGTTTGAACTTTCTAGGTCCACTGAGACAGAATCATGAATTTTCACCCAGACCCCGCCCCTTGTGGGCGGAGTTCGGTTCTGCCATCCACCATAAGTGTTCCCATCCTGTCGCCTGTACTCCTACCAAGTTTGAACTTTCTAGGTCCATGGGGACAGGAGTTACGAATTATCGCATTAACCCCGCCCCTTGTGAGCGGAGTCTGGTTCTACCACCCACCATAAGTTTCCTCGTCGCGGTGTCTGTACTCCTACCAAGTTTGAACTTTCTAGGTCCACTGAGACAGAATCATGAATTTTCACCCAGACCCCGCCCCTTGTGGGCGGAGTTCGGTTCTGCCACCCACCATAGGTGTTCCCATCCCGTCGCCTGTACTCCTACCAAGTTTGAACTTCCTAGGTCCATGGGGACATGAGTTATGAATTTTCGCCCAAACCCCCCCCCTTTCATAAAGCATTGCATTTCTGGAGAACGCCCCGCCCATCGGGGGTGGGTCTCCCCAGTTCGATCCAACTTACCAATGTACACCTCTAGCCAGCTTTAAACTCCAGTTTTGAAGCCGTCTTGTTACTGAATTTGAAATCGTGGTCCTCAGTAGGGCTCATTTCGAGGCACGCCACGCCCACTGTGGGCGGGGCTCCGAAAAGCTGATGTGTGTTTTATACTTCTCCAGACCTGGCCCACCCATCCCACACTTGACCCGGTCTCTCCAGGCAGATCTAAAGGAGCTAAGGAATTTCGTGACAGACATACAGACAGACAGACGGACAGACGGACAGACAGACAGACAGACAGACAGACAGACAGACAGACAGACAGACAGACAGACAGACAGACAGACAGACAGACAGACAGACAGACAGACAGACAGACAGACAGACAGACAGACAGACAGACAGACAGACAGACAGACAGACAGACAGACAGACAGACAGACAGACAGACAGACAGACAGACAGACAGACAGACAGACAGACAGACAGACAGACAGACAGACAGACAGACAGACAGACAGACAGACAGACAGACAGACAGACAGACAGACAGACAGACAGACAGACAGACAGACTAAGCGCTTTATAGTAAGTAGGATACTAACTTGCTAATGAACTGTAGTCTGTGTTGACTTCATAAACTATGTTTAGTAGCCTTGTAATGAGTAAATACTTCATCAAGGTCTATTATGGCTAGCTCCTGAACATCTACGATCTCCTGAGACCTCGGTGAAAAAGTCCAAGGAGGGCGACATATATTCTTTTGCTATTGTTGCCTCTGAGGTTGTAACGCGGAACCTGAATGAACGAAGAGAACGAATTGATGGTGAAACAGTGGGATTCCAAGTGTTTTTTACACCTCCACCTTATTATTTTAGAACTGCTTTACATGTTGAAAAAGGGAGGATCCGCACCACCGCGACCAGATCTCAACGTTGACGGGGAAATCAATATGCTCATACTAGGCTGCATCATTACTTAGGAAGCCGCCCAAGTTACCAAACAAATTCAATGGCGGCTCAAAAACTGAATTTTCAGGAGCAGGGAGTACCTAATATCAAAATTTCAGCGCTCTATTCCTTATACGACTCCTTCTTGTCTGGGAGTAACGTTATCCCTTGCGTTATACGCTTTTGACCCAAATGAGTGACCGTAATAATACCGAAAACAGTAGGATGTTTCTAGCTAGAACACTGGTCTAATAACGTCGCTTTTCTCTGAGATACTGCCATACATTCTACGTCGACTATCTTCATTTGTGTATACTTTACTAATTGATATGATCATGTAAATGTAATCGTTAAAGTTGCTGCTATAGCGCACTTACGAGTACATTCAATGAATAAACGAATAGATAAACAACTAAGTAAATGTAGATTTTGGTCGCAGTTCTGACCACCTCAGTGCAAACGCCGTCTCTGCTGTAAACTGCTGATGAAAAATGATTATTTTTCAAGACTGTTCAAAGGACAGAAAAGTTGTCAAACGTCCCCTGAGATGCAACTAATGATAAAAGGAGCTGATCTGTTAAGTCGTTCGAATTCATAGTCAACTTACTGTTCAAAATAATTCCAATATTTTGTAGAACAACTGTTACTCAAGTAAATTCTTCGCAGCAGAAGGTAAAGGATGGAGAACACGGTCCATGCTTCTATCCCCCCAGGGGAGTCCGGTACCGAATAATTTGTCCCTGAAAGGATGAAAGCCATGGTTAGTCTAGGATGTCGAACCCTTGACCTGTGTGTAAAAGTGCGCCACTTGTCACTACCCCACCTCTACGCTTTATACGAACCCATATACGTGGGCCTTTCTCGTAGGCGACTAAGGGCACCTTAAAAATTGTTGACAAATGGATGTTTTCCAATTACATATATTAGGTTGTCGGAAAAGTATTTGCGCATTTTGGTTCCCTTGTTGTGGAATCTTTAGGGATTGCTCTAGAGCCTTCACTGCTGAATATGTGTAAGTGCACGTCAATGCGCTCTCCACACCATATCTGCCGTAGCATTTCTCAACGGTTATGGCTGCAAGAATCGCTCTCGACTCAAAGCTAGTCAGACTATCTTTTCTTCATAAGTTGAGAAAAAACGTTAATCCAAATTGAGCGACAGGGGGAATAGGCGATGGGATAGGACCATTCATTGTCTCTAATAGCACATCAAGAAGTTGGTACAAGAAGTTCAAAAATGGCCACTTTGACTGGACTGAAGAACCACGATTTAGGAGACTAGCTGAGCTTAATGATGACTATCTCCTGAGGCTGGTTGAAGAAGATTCTAAGTTTAGTACCCATCAGCTGAAACAGGAGCTCATAGCCATCACGACACAACAGCTGTCCATTTGCATCGCCTTGGGAAGACATGGAGATTCGGAGATATTGATAAGTTTGGTCTGGGTGGTCACGACCTCCAAATGAAGAGGGATTCATGCCTAAACTTGATGACTTTCCGACGCACCTTCGCATGGCTGGAAGACTTGATCACTGGCGACGAGAAGTGTGTTCCCTACTCAAACCACACGAGGAAGCGCCAGTGGCTTAGATGCGCAGAGCATGGAATCCCGACCTCCAATCCCGAATTCCTACCTCAGAAGGCAATGCCAAGCGTTTGTAGCCATTCAACAGGATCGTTCACTGGGACTTTCTACCACCAAACTCCGCTGTCAGCACTGAAGCCCAGTGTGCTCTGGGGACCGGATTGGTGCAGCTCTAAGAGAGAAACTCGGGAAAGTCTATTTTCTCCACGACAGTGCTCGCCCACACTTTTCGAAGGAGACCCAGAAGAAGCTTCAAAGCCCGAGATGGCATGTTATGGCCCATCCACCGTATTCACCAGACCTAACTCCAACGGACTATCATCTGCTCCTGTCGCTGTCGGACCATCCGAAAAATAAGAAGTTCAATTATGTGAATCAACTCGAAACGTACGTTGACGAGTTTTCCTCCTCGAAACCTCAAGAATTCTACGCAAGCAGGAACCACAAATTGCCTGGTGAATGGCAATACCTTGTCGATAATGATGGTGCATATATTTGTTGATTGTTAGTTATTGTGAAGGAAAAAAAATAAATTCAAGAAAAATTGCAAAATGCGCAAATACTTTTCCGACAACCTAATATTTCTTGAAGTTTCATGCTTCAAGATTGTTTGGGGGGCACCTTAACAGTTCTCTATAGTAGGAACACGTTACCAACTAAATGCGTAAACATGCCTTTAATGGCATATGCTTAGATTGTGGACTAGCATAATTTTTCAAAACTTCCTTCCTTTAAGATATTTAAACGTTGTTCCATTCTGTGATTGAAGAATCTCGGTCACGCAACAGAGTAATATTGAAGTTCAGTTTTCGATCTCTTATCGTTCCTCTTGCAACCAATTTTCGCTCCTTTTTGAAGTGTTCTCTTTATGGCAATTTTCTTGGGGGATTGTGATGTAAGTAGGTTAGTTCAGGAAGAAAAGGGTCGCTTGACAGTTAGTTCAAAGACATGATGTTCTTTTCGTGTGTGCAGTAACGACATATGCTACCAATTCTCTTATAGCAGTGAACTATGGTAGATTAGCGAGTCTTTCACGTTTTTAGCTTTGCAGCTGATTCTACTTATGGCAACATTTCAATCACAGCAGCTGAATCTAACTGAAGATTACTGTGTCGAGGTATCGATAGTTTCTTGTCATTCCTTTGTTTTTACATTTTCATTTTAAATTAGCGATATTCCCACGAGTAAAGCGAACGAAAATTTTTTTTATGTCATAGAGTGTCATAGAGGTATGTTTCGTCTTAGACTTACGTCCTTAATCTGCTGTATATAAAAGGAAAAAGGATACTGCGTTGTGATAATGCCACTTGCCAATACGATACCTTCACCGGCCGCTGCTGGTGTGTGTGTGTTTGACCGGAAATTCGTAACTCCTGTTCGCATAGACCTAAAGCGTTTCAATTTGGTGAATCACAGTGGTAGGGTTAGATAGCAACTGTAATGGACTGATAGCGGGCAATAGAAGGCAGTTGAGTGTGGTGATAGGAACGATCAAGGGTAACCTATTTGAGAACTTAGTTCATTCTTGCTATAAAATTATGACTGCTACCAAGCAAGTTTCGCGAGCCAACGAAAGATCACAGTTTCTTTCTGATTCGATATCAATCTTTACGAAACTTATCCGATCGCCAACAATCTGAGATCCTCAATCATTGAAATATCAGTATAGAGAGGAAGCTCTAATGGTGACGACGTTTCATGATTTGATCACCACTCTGAGTACCATTCAAGGGTATTGTTGCGTATCATTTGATTTTTTGATGGGTGACATTATCAAAGCGAAAAGCGGCAACAGAATGAGACTCCTTATCTAGGCGTAAACATGATGTTTGAAAAAGTACCATTTCTTCCGAAAGAGGAGTTATCATTTGAGTGATTATTACAACTTTGTGTCGAGAAGAAGGGAAGCTCGATCTCAGCTTGGTGATCCTGCTAGCTAAGTTATTATGACTTCTGATACCGAGCTAGCGACTCACAATCAGATCTCAGTCATCTGGCTATCGAAATTTACAACAATGCTGTCTCTCTTCTTTCAAGGATGCGACCTCGCCCCTATGTCTGCAGGTTGAAATCAGTACATATAGGTCTTGCCCCGCAAATGCCTTTCTTAGTTCCGTTTTCTCGACATTCTTGACGTTTTTTTTCTAAGTTGCTCTGACTCTTCTTCGGTTTCGACGTTGAGTTTTCAAGATATCAATGTTCATGTGCACCTGCATGTGTGATTTCTGACATAAGTGTCAGAATGAGTCCACCACTTCAGAGGAATCAATTACCTCATTATGTGAATTTTGCGATTATCGGCAATTTGTTGAAACAAAATGATTCGAAGAACTGCAGTTGGCTGTCATCGACACCGCCATAACTTTGTTATGATCCATGTAATTAAGCGCAGTGGTCACAGTCTCAGCTGCATGTAAAATGTAGGGGAGAACCTTGAAAGTTCAGCTTATTCAAAGCAATCGCGAAAGTTGAGTCGACTGCATAATTGTACTCCGTGGCTTAATGGGGAATCTCCATGGCACAAACCACTAAGTCAATTAATACTTTAATCCTTATTATAGGTACAATTTACGATAATTCTGAAGTACTCCACTTAACGGAAAGGTTATAGATCTGGCAAGTTTGAAATAGTCCCTGCCAGCTCTGGCTGTGAAGAAATGAAATCGTAGGTCGTGCTTAACTCGCGGGATAACCCGTTTAATGGGAGCACCTCTGGTAACCGTGGGCCGTGCAATACAAAACTGAACAGGATTGAAACCGCAATGATCATAGAGAATTTTGTGAAGTAGAATGAGAAAAGAGCATGGAAGGGATGTTTGGACGAGATTCCAGTGTTGCAATTTTGCAAAGAAGTGACAATATTGAGACAGAACTGTACAGAACTGCCTTTCACTTTGCTACTGGTCATGACAAGTCGTCTGAACTCATTTCATGAATCCCTTGCGATCGGTGCAGCCTCTACTCGCCGATGAATTTCGTCCGAGGATGCACACGGTACCAACTTTGAGTCTTTATAAAGCCCTAACAAAGCCGTTTTCCTACCTGATGGTGCCAGATATGGTATACAAGAGTTTCTCGAACTCATCCTTCGAGGAAATCTCAGAAACCATTTTAATCGTAAACTCTTCTTTTAAACCAGTGTATTATCTTAGTTCGGGTTGCTTTGTGTTTACTAGCACTGTTATGTTCTATTATTATGTTCCACTAATGACGCAGATTGATTGGATAATGAATAAATAAATAAATAATCATTGACCAACTCTATCCCGCGTTTTTGAGGCTAAAGGTGGTTCAGTGGGAAGTGGCGCACTATCACACGCGCATGGTGTCTTTCACGTGTTAGATTCCCACATCGATAACCGGTAGACCCACCAAGCCTTCCATCCTTCTTGGGTTGATTGGTATCAGTTTTGTCTGGGAGGATAAAACCACTGAATTGTACATCGGCTGGCCACGGCAAATCAATCGCAAATCATTGTATGGGCTGATACGCCTCAGACAGCATTAATCAACGCTTGAAGTTTTATCCATTATTCCATTTTCTTAGACAGACAAGGGAGTTTATTAAATTTCAGCTAGGTGTGCTTATTGCTACTTCAACATACTATCGTGCTTCGCTATTGTTTTCATTGGCCATCTCGACGTGTTCTGCTGCCGCCATGATTTACTTTATGGCCAAATACTACGGTAACAGCCTACTTTTCCACAGCAACTTGAGGGTTTGTTGCTTTCTCATCTGAATAACATTGCGGTAAATTTGTATGCGTTCTATGGTCAGTGAAATTTTTAAGCCTCAACAAATTCCAGATGTTGTATATCTTCTTGAGCCTCTCCTGTCTTACGTTCGACGTCTCCAACATAATTGCAAAGGTGAGCGGAAAGCACGGCGTGAGCTCAACTTCTTCAAAATTCGACAGATTCACATCGATACCGTTGAAGCTGCTGAGGTAGAAATGAGCACAGAAAAATGGTAACTAGCAGCACTTTTCAGTCCAATTCGTCACACATGTGGGAGGCGGAGGGCATGAGTGCACGAGTTCTAGAGGAAGGATATTACCCCATAGGCATTTTCGTTTCCTACTCAACTGAAAGAAAACTCTGTGAAAGTAGCGAGTAAAGTTTGATACTTTCTTTCAATGTGAGGAGCAGGTCGACGGCATCGTGCGGAAAGGTCATGAAAGTGGAGCGAACTTTTCAAAGACACTGCTTACGATTATTCCAGGTTACCTGGTTCCTGACAAACAATGGAAGAGATAGTCTAGAATAGTGAAGAAGTGCTGCATACAGCTGGCTACAGAAAGCCTTGGTGGAATCCCTACAGCCTCTCGATGTCATAAAAACTTTCTCGCTAGGGTGCTTTGGCCGAGCCTGTTGCGAGACACTGAGTATGTGACACTACGTGCGTCTGAGTATGCTCGCGGCAAAGTTCGTAACGATTTGAACGACGTTAGCAATTAAAGCCTATCATTGGGGCCCAAACGTGGAGTAGAGAAGATTTGAAGGATCATCTGACCCTACTGAACTACTCTACTTCGAGCGCACGTAGTGTCCGTCCCAAGTGAGACAATTACTGTATCATATCTGAGCCGTTTTCGACACGACATCGTCCCTTGTGTTACGCTGGGAGGCCATCCTAGACAGGAACATTTTTGTGATGAACTGTGCCTCGAACAGCGAAATGGGCGGAATACCGATTTTTTTCAGGTCCATCACCTAACAGTCTCGTTCCTGTTCAAGACCCCATGCGAAATCATGATGCCTAAAGCTTTCTTAATTGCTACAAGTTTTCCTCTGTTTTACTCTATTGGTACAGCTCAGTTCGCCCAAATGTCTATGATCGTTGAAAGATGGATAGCAATCATATTCGTCGGAGACTATGAGTCAGGATATAAAAAGCTTGGACCGGCACTGATTGCAGCAACGGTAAGTTATGATTTGAAGTACATAAGGGAACAGTACACTCATGCTCTGCCTTCGAAGAGCTGGTATTCTCTTCACAAAGAGATAGGCCCGCCATTGCAATTTTCATGTGAAAAATGCAGTTCAGCGGTGAAAAAGAACAGACAAGATCTGTCTTGCCAAACAAAAGCGCACAATTCACGTACTATTCGGTCTGTAATCGTTCCTCTAACTTTTCTAACATAACCCAGCTATTAAGAGTTCCGACTTTTTAAAGAACATGTAGATTATGTAAGATTCATTCCAATACCGTTGGAGGCAAAGCTAATAGATATTTTCTTGTTTAGGTGATCATCAATTGCTGCTCAATGTATATAATGTATTACGGTGAGACATTCGAAGTACCCCAATGGAATGCTCGCCTGATGCCAAGCACTACTTATCCACGTTCGAGTGTGGTACTCTGGACTTTCTTAGCACTAAACTTTATATCGCTACTCGTAACCATCACCTTGTACTTCTTCAACCGCAAACGAAGGAGAACGTAAGGAAGTTGGGAGCATCCAAATATCTTCGATACCAAGAGAAAGAGAATGGTGTGGGACCTTCTTCCTGAACGACACGTTCCGCTCGCTGCACTGCCTCCTACGCAGAGACAGTTTGCGATGGCTGACTGGAGCGCGCAATATATCAGTACGATGGTTGGCTGTTCAGTATTGAATAATCCTGTAGAATCCTATGATCCTCATGAAGCAGCTATCACTTAAGCACACTCTACAAGAGATAGCTAGAAAAGGTTAGAAAAAAAATCGAAACAAAGCAAAAAAGCAAAGCAGGCAGCAAAAATATAGGGCTTTATCAATTTGCGGGGAGGCGAATAGAATAATGTAGTTGCAGTTCGAAACCGTGAGACAAATAAAAAGGCTTGCAGTCTAGCGAACGTGCGAATTCAGGGAGAAGTTCCGTCACCCGTTTGTAAGGAATCAACACTTTTCTGATCTACAATGTGTGACAATGAACCATTTTCAGGACGACATTATCATCTAAATTCCAATCAAATGAGAATACCATCGCACTGAACCTGCTCTTCATGACATCTTCCCTTCAATTTGTCACTTTATTAATAACACAAGTGTGTGGTTTATACCTGAGAACCTACCAGGTCAACAATCCTCTACGATTTGCATACAGGGAGAACTTTGATGTGAGTCAATTGTGAAAGTAGTTTCAATGGAGATTTCACAACAATCAACAGCCTCGCAAAGATGGGGCACGGGTGATTTTGGTAATAAATTTTGATTCGTGACGGTGATAAAGACGGTCATAGTGTTCCTGAAAAGTTATCTGCGGACGCCCCAGGCAATGATTCATAACTAGTTTGTATGTCATATGTAGCTGCGGCTCTTACTGTTTATTCTGAATAAGCGAAAGGTTGAGGGGGAAGTACTGAACAGTACTACTGGCTATACCTACTCACAGCTGCAGCCCCGTAAGAAGTTCTGAAGGCTGGGATTCCTCAAGCGAGAATTGTGGCTTATTGGTTAGCAGAAAGGAATGAGAAAGCCTACTTTTCCTCACTGAACTGTTTTCAATATTAGCCGTCTCTGACTTGGTAGACATATGTATTCTGAACTATTAATATATGTTGATCACTGTGATATGGCATGTAACGACTGTTCATATGGGCTGTGAATGACCCTATAGTTTAAGATTTTCAATTACTACACACTTTTACTACCGATTCTGTCGACAATCTACTTTGGGAAGGTTAAACGGCAACGAATCAAAGATATCACAAACAAAATCAACGTATGTATGTCTATGATACTCAATAATAGTCGTTAGTTTCACTTTCATAAGTTTTTGCATCTCAAGATGAAAGCGACAGGAAACGATGGATGGGCAAACTATTCGAATATGATTCAAAATCAATGGAAATAATTATGGAGTCAGATCTCTCTGCTTTGCTAAAAATTGGCCTAAAAGAGCATCTTCTTCAATCCAGATACTACACTTGCTTTATGGTTTTTTCTCGGGGTTGTGATTCAGTTTTTCATGCTGTTCGTCTCCGATTTGCATCGAATAAATATTAACTTTAACTTCCTCGCCTGCCATGTTGACTAAATGCATTAAATTTGCTTTCATTCAGCAAAAAACTTAACAGGGATTTACTGTTTTCAGGGAAACTGAAAGTTGTTAACAACAAGAACGTCTACAACAGTTCAGTTACAACGGTTGGTATGCTTTGGCTAATGAGCTCAACAGAAAATTATGGGGTTCCTACAGATTGTTTCTTGAGCAACCATTGATGATATCCTCTCTCAAATGATTCGTCTATTTCGTCCTAATAACTTCAATTGAACATCTCAGAATTAGGATGTGTTACTGTCTCCCATTATTGTGAGAGGGCTTATTTTTTTTATTGTAATTACCACTTCATATCATTGTCATAGTCACAATCGCATAACCCAATGCTGAGCTGTGACTATGGACTTGAATAATTCTTTTCTATAATTACAGTTGAGAGAAATTAGTATTTTTCCTGACTTATATCTCTCACTTCCATTTGATGGATGTCGAAGCAGTACATATAATGCAGATCCAGGTGGCGAGGGAAACGAAGACTTGGCAGGAAAAGGAGGTCCTTCAAGTAGTTGTGTCGTGGTGTTGCACGCGATTTTGTATAGGAAAAGAGAACTCGGACGAGGCTTTGATCGGGTGCGGGTGTGCTTAGCGTTGGATTTTTACAGTTGCTTACAGTTTCTTCTTACAAAATATACCCATCCAGTACCGCCGCAGGTTAGAAATACAGACAACCAGAGATTCGAAACGATCGTTCAAATTTCAAAGTAATATGCTCCGTTGTGAATGGTGTAGCCTCGATTACGCTGTTAGAACACGTTGACGTTTGGGTGTGGACGTCGGCGGAGCCCGACGAGAATCTTTTCCTAGGCTGTGATGGACTGTTAGATCATACGAAAAGTTCGGCAATGCCTCACTTACCACGGAAGGGCCTCGTTTGTCCTATTTGTTGGACCATTCCCAGCCTTTAGCCGATCTACCTAGTTCTTGGCTTTTAAAACAATTATAACTTTGGCCATAACCAAATTTCCATAACCAGTTTTGTGCTCTGTTGATCTTGTTCAAAGTCCCAACACTCCAAAGCCAATCCCACTTCTCAGGACGACACCGAATTCTGGGACAGATAGACAGAAACGAATTCTTCTTATAGGCAGGGCAAACTTCTCACATTTAGTAGGTGATGATGATAACTTCATAAATAGGACAATCAGAACGCTCAGAGCTGTATCCTTGTGGAGCCCGCATCCTCTCGCTCTCTTTCCAGTATTCCAGACTCAACCGCTGCCTCGTAAAGTACAGGCGGCTCCGAGCGTGAGCATGTTCAAAAGTAGATTGAGGAAAATAGACTTTCTAGATCTATTTTTCAATATTTGCGATTTCTAGTGATGCTTCAAAATCGAATCTTTCCTTCTTCCAGCGCTGTTCTTCACTGTTGAGATAGGACATCGTCGACCGAGTGAGAGATGGCGTCGGATTCTACCGTTCCAAACTTCATTCTTACATTACATTATCGCAATAAAACATTGACTACTTTCATCTGTGTATGCTTCAGCAATTAGGTATCTTGAGGTTTCTGTGATAGTGCACTTACAAGTGCATTAAAGTTATTAATAGTAGTAAAATAGCAAATAGATAAAAATAAACAAATAAATAAATAAATATATATTCAGAAATTTTTGTTCCTATTTCCATCACAGAGTTGACTCTTTCTCTGCTGATAAAATGCTGATAGAAAATGAATGTTTTTCAAATGCCTTCCAAGATGAGGGAAGGAGGATAAAAATTCGTACTATATGCTTCAATGACTTCTGTGGCCTGTCGATGTACATGTCAATGCTTCAATTCTCCCACGCGAGTCTAGTACCAATGAGCCGTAGTCGAAGGGATGAAAGGCATGGTTGCCTTAAGAGGATATCGATCCAGGGTTCAAACCCTTATCCTGGGTGTATGACAGTAAGCCACTTGCCACTACACCACTCCGTCCATTCTTCAGAGTGCGTTTCATAAAAGCCCTGAAGGATTCGTAGGCCTTTCTGTCGAGCTATCAAGGCCATCTCCAAATTTGTTTGTAAGCAGTCCAGTCTCCATTCTTCATTCTCCAATGATAAATATTTCTTGAAGTTTCACTTCTTTAAGATGTTGTAGGACTTCTTACAGCCCTCTACGGTAAAACTGATGATGGAAGAGTTTTGTTTTGTGTTATGCTTTTCTTAATTGGGACTTTTTAACAGACAGCATAACATTTAAATATCAACTAAATGCGTAAACAACACGTGTGCATTTGATCATTATAGGTTAACACAATATTATCGAACCACTCTCTCCTACGGGGAATAAGGCGCGGTGGCATCCTGGTTGTGAAATATGTTGTTCATTTCTAACAATATGATGTACTAATTTCGGAAATCATTGTTTGAATTCAAACGTTTTTTCTGTCTGCGAGGTGAGCGAGTTAAAAAGGATAGAGGATAAAGTTCTTGGCGTCAATCAATCTCGTCTAAGGGATGCGCACCCGCACTCGACTTCCATTCAGAATCGTAGTGGCGTAATGAGTGCGTATGTGGCCTATACAATGACTTGCGGTGGCCAGCCGATGTACAAGTCAGTGCATTTGTCCTTCCAGACGAGTCTGGTACCAATTCACCGACCGCGGAGGGATGGAAGGCTTGGTTGGCCTAGGCGGGCATCGATCCGGGATTCGAACCCTTGACCGTGCATGTGATATAGTGCGCCACTTGCCACTACACCACATCCGCCCAGTTGGGCTGGGTCATGAACAAAATTCCAGCCCCGGGAGATTATATTTGCATCCCGTTAAATGCATTAAACGTTGCCATGCCTTTATTGAGATGAGAGCTTCATAAATTTTTGTAGAATCTCGATCATCTCTTGTAAATCTTCCGCCAATATTACTTCTTTTCTAAACTTCCCGATGCGTGCCGATTTTCTTGGGAAGGATTATGATGTCAGTCCAGGGTGAATAGATTCGCCTAATCCGAGTTAATCCGAAGATTTAATGTACGTCTCAAGTGTGCATTAGTTTAGGGGCGTCATTTGGGATATTGGGACATTTCATAGTCCTCTTAAGTAGTGAACTAGGATAGATTAGATAGTTTTTTCTTTCATTTTTTCCTTTGCAGCTGCTGATTCTACGATGGCAACACTCCAATCACAGCAGCTGAACCTAACTGAAGAATATTGCATCGAGGTATTAACGAAATGACTATATTTGAATGCTTCTTCATATATCACCCATTATATCAAAAGAGCTCCGGTAATGAGCCAACGGCTCAGATCTCAGTTATTCAACTGGCAGTCGGCTTAAAACGGTCTCTTTTCTCCCTTAAGAAAGAGAAAGAGTATACTAACTACACTGCCATTCTCAGCTTCGAAACTTGAAATACATTGCATAGGATAGGAGAACATAAATTTGCGACACCCTGCACATGGATGCATTTGCAAAGCTGCCGTTAGATATCGAAACGCTGCCATAGCTTGCTTACGGTCTATGTAAGAGCTGTTGTGGAACTGATCACAGTTAAATTGAACTGCATGTTGAATACGGGAGAGAATCTGAGAAGTTTAACTTCTCAAAAGTGATAGAAAAAGTCGAATCTGCCGTATTGTAAAGTTCTATAGCATATTAGAAAATTTCCGTGCCTCATTCCAACAATTTGATTAACACTTTCGATTTTATTGAAATATTTTATTTCTACTCCCAATTTTTCTGTGTTCACCAACACTGCTATGTGTTACTAAAATATGATATTCTACTGATGGCGCATATTGAGTGCATACCACATAAATAAATGAACCACATATCTACTTTCTCTAAAGCATGATCTTGAGGTTGGAGTTAGTACAGTGGCAAATGGCGCACTGTACCATCTCCGCCCCCAAGCCTTGGTTAGAGCTGACAAATACTCTTGGGCACGGGTTTGGATACCTGCATATATCTGTTGTGGCCAACGAAGCCTTGCATCCTTCCTAGTCGCATGATTGGTACCAGGCTCGTCTGGGGATAAAACCACTGACTTGGACATGTGCTAGCCACTACAAAGCATTGTATAGGCCACATACGCATTCGATATGCCCCTATGATCTTGAACAGAAATCGAATGCGGTACCCTTCTCATATGTGATTTATTGATGCCAAAAACTTTATCTTTCTCCCTTGAAGCCATGTTCTTAAACACACAGGGGAAACTAAAATTTCCAGCTAGGCGTACTTTCTGCTACCTCAACATACTATCGTGTTTCGCTATTGTTTGCACTGACCATTTCAACAATTTCTGCTGCCGCCATGATTTATTTCCTGGCTAGATACTACGGTAGCAGCCTACTTTTCCACAGCAATTTGAAGGTTTGTTACATATTCAGTTAGCTTTGTGATGGACTGTATACGCTCGAAAATTAGGAAAGTTCCAAGCCTCAACGACTTTCAGATGCTGTATTTCTTCTTGAGCCTCTCCTGTCTTACGTTCGACGTTTTCAACATAATTGCGAAGGTAAGTAGAAAGCAGGGGAAACAAAGAAAGGGGAAGAGGAGAAAGCGTGACATCACTTTTATAGGTTTACATAGATTGTATTGGGCCATCGAAGTAGAAATGTTTGCAAAGAAAAAGAGGCTAGCAAAGCCTTCTCCAACTTCCTTCTCAATCACATATGTGGGATGCTCTAAAGCAAGTAGTGTGTACGAGGTTAAGAGGAAACATACTGCCCCAGAGGCATTTCTATTTCCTACCAAAAACTCTGTGAGAAAGTAGAGTAGGGTGAGAACTAGTAAAGCTTTTTTTAGGGCGAGTAGCCAAATTGACAGCATTATTCAAAGACTCTATTCATGATATTTTGGAGCATCTAGTTTAGTCTAGTTTTATACGCATAATTGCGTCATAGTCTAGAAAGAAATCAAACCATTTTTTATCGAGAGCTGTTCCTTCGAGCAGCAATTTAATCAATACACCTTTTTTCAGGTCCATCATCTAACAGCCTCGTTCCTGTTCGAATCTCCATGCGAAATCATGATGTCAAAAGCTTTCTTAATCGCTACAAGTTTCCCCCTGTTTTTTTCTATTGGTACAGCTCAGTTCGCCTTGATGTCAATGATCGTTGAAAGATGGATAGCGATTATTTTCGTTCGGAACTATGAGTCGGGATATAAAAAGCTTGGACCGGCACTGACTGCAATATCGGTAAGCTCGGAAGTGAGCTACATGGTGAAGCGATACACTAATTCTTTTGCTATCGAGGAGTTAATACAAAAAGGAATAGCCACCATTGTGATTCCCACTGAAAAATGTAGACACTCGATAAAAAAGACTAGACCAGGCCTATCTATCTAGTCCAACAAGAGTGCACAGTCAAACTACTATTCGATTATGAACGATCCTCGATCATTTTTAACTTAGCCAACCAATTTCGAAATCTAATTTTGGCAGGATAACGGAGCGTTTCAAGCTGATGGCGCTAGAAGCAAAACTAATAGATACTTTTTCGTTCAGGTTTTAATTAATTGCTGCTCAATGTATATAATGTATTATGGTGAGACATTCGATATACCCCAATGGAATGCTCGTCTGATGCCAAGCACTACTTATCCACGTTCGAGTGCAGTACTCTTGACTTTCCTAATAATGAACTTCATATCGCTGCTCGTAACCATCACCTTGTATGCCTTCAGCCGCAAACAGAGGAGAACGTGAGGAATACAAATATTTCAGGCAATTAAAGAATGTGAATGGTGTTGGACCTTCTCCCCGTTCTGGCACGGGATTTCGCGCGTGCACCCGCTGCGTATCAGAGAAATGAGATGGTCAAATGGAGCGCACATCATGTCAGTAAAATTTACGATGGTTAAATGGTTGGTATCGGGGTGAATCCTGTAGAACCTTAATCTCCTTATAAAACATCAGTTACATTAACACTCTCTGCACCATAACTAGGAAGGCTAGATAAGAAATAATAAAAACAAAGCAAAAAAGTAGAGCAGACATTACAATATGGGCCCTACCAAAACGGGAGAGGCGGTCTTGTTCGGTAGTGCAGTTCGAAACGGCGAGACAACTAAAAAAGATTTGGTGCGTGACCCAGTGAACGTGCCAATTCCGGGAGAAGTTCCACCACCCCGTTTGTGACGGACTGAGACATATCTGATCTGCTATGTGTGAAAGTGAAGCATTTTCAGGTTGACATTATCATCAAAATTCCAATCGAATGAGAACATCATCGCATTGAACCTGCTCTTCATGATAACTTCCGTTCAATTCTTCACTGCATTTTTTGCTCAAATGTGTGGCTTATACCTGAGAACATACCAATTCAAAAATCCTCTGCGATTTGCATACAGGGAGAACTTTGATGTGAGTCATCTGTGAAAGTAATTCTAGTATTTTGCGATAATTGACGATTTGCAAACATAAGAGTTGAGTGATTTTGGGGCTTAAGATAGCAATAGAGATGGCCACGATGTTTCAAAAAACCCATCTTACGAACGCCCGAGTCGTTGACTCAACTCTGTATAATCTTCGAAGACATATTTGGAGCTAGCACTGATTGCTTTTGAGAAGGTAGTGGAGAAGGCACTTAAGAGTACTAGTAGCTCTATCTACTTACGTCTACAGCCCCATAAGAAGTCCTGACGATTGGCGTTCTTCGAACGAATTTTTTGAATGGCGAAAAATAAGCTGTGAAAGTCTTCCCCTATTGAACTGTTTTCAGAATCAGTTACCTCTGGCATACTAGACATAAGTGAATCATTACCATTGATATGTGTTGTAGATTACTAAGGTTTGGCAAGCATTCAATTTTTGTGTGAGTTGTAAAAACTAATAGTTTAAGCTTTTCAATTACTACACGCTGTTACTACCGATTCTGTCCACATTCTACTTTGTAAAAGTGAAACGACGACGAATCAAAGATATCACAAACAAAATCAACGTATGTCTGTTATACCTTTGATACCGGTCGGTTGCTCTTCCCTCATTTTCTACTTTTCAAGATGAAAGCAACAGGAAGCGATGGATGGACGAACTATTCAAATATGATTCAAAATCAATGGAAATAGTTGGGGAGTTGGATGTCACTGCAACGTTAAAAGTAGAATCTTTTCTCTGGCGCCACACGAAATTTGCGGTTTTTTCTCAGGGTTGTGATTTCGTTTTTGAAGCTATTTGCTTCCGATTTGTAGTGAATAAATGAATATTTTTTTCGGTTCCTCACCTGTATTTGTGCACGAGTGCATTAAATTTGCTTTTACTCAGACTTCGCAAAAAGTTGGTCCAGTTCTATAGCCTGCACGAAAATTGGGTTGATATGCTCAGACTTGAGTGGACTGTGGGAGTCTTTCAAGGTAATTTATGAGCACACACTTTATTGATTGCAACTGCTCCCAAATAATTCTAATAACTGCTCCTTACCACTTCATGCATCACTGCTTTTTTGCTATCGTTCAATCGTTTATACCTTTTTATTTTAAATGCTCTTCATACTACTTTCCAGGTTGTAATCGAAAAAAGCAATGCTTCCAATTTGTTCACTACAATAAGAAAAATTAAGTCAAAAGACCCCTAGTACTGTAGCATATCCAATAAGATCAGGATCCTCTGAACGTTCAGCAGCCTGAAGCCATCTTACGAGATTAATCAATTCTGCCAATTCAATTTGTCCTGGTGTATGAGCAAGTGCGGGATACTCACACAGAGACTTTTGGTACCCATGTGAACAAGAGTGTTTTGATCTTGTGAGAAAACGCTGAATTCCATCATGCCAGCAGCGTTTCAAAAGTAAAATTAAAAGTGCCTTCAGCCGGAAATCCTGTGAGAATTTGAGCAACGACTTTTGAGTTTTATAATGTAAGTGTCGGAACAGAATGATGATGACGAAGAAAGCGATGAAGTGAAAGAGGGAGTTACAGGGTCTTTTTGCTTTGCAGTTGACCATGACCCATCAATACAGACAAACATCTATTGAAATTTCAATTTAACGCGCTCCATCGTGAATGATGCAGCCATTGCAATGCGGTGAAAAAACGTCCGCTTTGGGTGCAGACGTCGGCGGAGCCAGTTTGCAACATTCGCTGCGCCCTATCGAGGCCGTTTTTCATCTCCATCAGTGAATTACCTTTCGTGAACTCCACATTTATTCAGTCATTGTCTGGGCATTGTGAAAAAAAAACTCAATTTTTTTTTGCCTACACATGCTACCAAAGAGTTTATTTATTTAGCAGTGCTAGCAGTGCACCAGCTGCTATGCTTCTAACTAGGGGAGGTTTCAACTTCCTATGGAACTTTGAATGGAGACCTAGGTGTATCGATAGGGCTTGTAAGGTTATTAAGAAATGTGGAATTTAAAATTGCAAAATGAGTCTGCCAAAAAAGTTGTGAGCCTTCGAAGTCTGCATGCTTAAGCATGGAGAGGTAGTGCCTGTTGATAAGCCCTGCTGCCTGCAATGACTGCAAGGGTCCCCGTGGCGGAATGGCAGTGCTCTCCCTCTCCAGGTGAGCGTTGAGGGTTTGATTCCCGATGTCGTTTTTGCTTTTGCAAAGCATGCTTTGATCCGAATGGATACTCCTAAACCGTTTTTCCTTACTAATTTGAGTTCACGTTTGATTCGGCCATCATTGATCACCTATCCATCACCTATCTTCGCACTTATTTGAAATTTGTTGAGGTAGAGGGAGAAACCCAAATCACGCAAAACAGATATGCGTGACAAACTGAATATTGTTGAAACAATCCAAGAAATGAGTGAAGTAGATATGTTGTTCACAAAATGCTAACCTCATTTTTACTCTCTACAACCACCACCATTTACACATTTTCTCTACCCATTTTTGAGTTGTTTGATCGATGTTGGCTTTTCTCGCGTGTCCAGAACTATTTTACTTTGGTTGTGGGTATGTGTGTTTCGATGTTGAGAATGAAAGCACTACAAAAATGACGTGGAGAAGTTTTAGATAAGTGCGGTGATAGGTGACAGATAAGTGATTCGAATGATAGCCGAAACAAAGCGGTAGCCTAAATTAGTAAGAAAATGGTTCAGGAGTGTTCATTCGGATGAAAGCATGTTTTGCAAAAGCGAAAACGACATCGGAAATCAAACCCCATCGCTCACCTGGAGAGGGAGAGCACTGCCACTCCGCCACGGGGACCCTTGTAGGCAATGCGGGCACCTGGGCTTATCAACTGACACTACCTCTCCATGCTTAGGCGTGCAGACTTTGAAGGCTCACAACTTTTTTGGCAGACTCATTTTGCAGTTTTAGTTCCCATATTTCTTAATAACCTTACAAGCCCTATCGATATACCTAGGTCTCCATTCAAAGTTCCATGGGAAGTTGAAACCCTTCCCTGGTAAGGTACGTACCACAACCAATTAGGAAAAGCGGCTGACTAAGACTGCAGTGCTTCAAGAGCATTGCTTGAAGAAATTTCTGCAGAGTCACTACCTTGGAACTAACTGATTTTCAGCACATGGGTTGTTGTAAGCCTATTCGTAAGCACCCAGGTAGGCACCCCTGATGATCACTTAGTGGCACTTCTAGGATTGCTGACAGGAAGCTGTCCCTGTAGTTCCCTCGGTTTAACTGCTACAACATCTGTAAAAGTCATTCTGAAGGATATCGCGTCTGTTGAGGATAGCTGTTCTACATGCCAATGACTAAAATCTTTGATGTAACGATTTTGTTTTCGTTGCTTCTGTCCTTAATTGGAATCCTTCAATAAGCAACACACCGTAAAAGCCCGACTAATTGAGCATTTACGTAAACAACTCGTGAACCTTTCTCAATAATACGTTAACATATGAATGACACAGTGTTTTTCAAGCAATCGGACACACTTTGTTCTCGAGAAGAGGAAAATATTTCTAAGCGTGCTACTCCTAGAGTCTGATTGCTGTGTTGGTTACGTCCAATAAGTATTTCCAGACTCTATGATTAGCCTCTTTAATTCTGCTCATGCACTTGTTTTTGAGAAATTCTGAGGTCATTACACATTTTGCGGTGTACACAAAGAATCACCGGGCTCAGTTTAGCAGCCTTGTAAGTTTGAAAATTGACTAACCTTATCACTTACTCGAAGTCAGCAATTCTTCCCGAAGCAATTCTTCTTCCCACTCTTCTTCAAATTCTTTTACTTTCATGTATGCTATCAAGTGAACCCACCGAAGTGGTAAGTATTGTTCGAGGACAAGTACACTGCTTGAAATAGTGGAACCTCTTCGTGCTCTTCGTATCTTATTTTCTACCCTAGATTTTCGTTCTACCTTCGAGTATTAGGTAGTATTTCTCACCGAAAAATTGCTCATGATTTTTTATTTAAATTTAAAGCTGGTTCTGTCTATGGAAACACTCAAGTCGCTGCAGCAAAACCTAACTGCGAGCTACTGTATTGAGGTATGGAGGCCATTTTCCTTTACTTTCTACCCTACATCACTATTAACTAATGTAGGAGTGATGGCATCAGAAGTTAGGAGCACAAAAGATATATAAAGGGCTAGAGGGTTGGGACGTTCATCGAGGATGTGCCCACGTTTCAACTTCCATTCAGAATCGTAGTAGCGTGTTGAATGCGTATGTGGCCTATACAATGACCTGAGTGGCTAGCCAATATACGGATCAGTGCATTTATCCTCCCAAACAAGTCTGGTACCACTTAACCGACTACGGAGGGATGGAAGATTTGATTGGTCTGGACGGATATCGATCCAGGATTCGAACCCGTGACGGTAAGTCTGTGAAATGAGCCACTTGACGCACACATTTGAACAGCCATAGCGCATCCCAACCTATATCTGTTTCACTGGAAACAAAGCGCACCCCAAGTTTGAACTAGTCGCGAACTGGTTTTTCGGTTTTTGTATCCAAAGTCTATACTCCTGGTACATCATATCTCACTCATTGCTGGAAGCCTCCTAAACCAACCCCATTTGAGATTTTCCCAAACGCTACGCCACCAGAGCTTTTAGTGAAAGTTGCTTTCTATTCATGAACTGTATTATAAACGAAATATCGACGGCAAATTTCGAGCAACCGAAACTATACTTATAGAGACTGTTGTGATAAAGAAATTGCATTTGAACTGGACTAAATTGGGAGGAAGTTGAAAAACTTTCTAGAAAAACTACACTTCAATTGAAACTCAAAACCAATGACAAATGAATTCACTTTACTATTGAAAGCATTCCTATGTGCATATTCGTGTGCAAGCAGAAAATCCGTAAAGTTTTCAGCTCGATGTTCTTACTGCTACTACAACGTATTATCGGGTTTCGATGTTCAGTGCTTTGACTATCTCAACTTCATCTGCCATCGTTATGATATACTTTATTGCAAAATACTACAGAAGTAGCATCCTATTTCACAGCAACCTGAGGGTTCGTTTCACATTTAACGGAGTAACATAAATTTCAGCCTAAACACTTCGCTTGAAAAAAATTGGACAAAAGAGTAATGGTGTTCAATCTTAGGAATTTCAGATGTTATACTTCTTTTTGAGCCTTTGCTGTCTTTCGTTCGACATCTTCAACATCATTATGAAGGTAAGTCATTGGTCTAGTGAGTCAACACATCTCTCTTGATCAGAGTTACTCAAACATGTTCTACTTGAGTTTTGTGGTTCTGTTAGGGGCGCTTAAGATTCCATCTCAAGCTCTTTGCCGAAATCCCCTGTCCTACATTTGGAGTCGTTGACAAAATCCATAGCGTGAAGCTTCTTCGACAGTACTCTAGACGGCAGTAATCTAGATCATTGAAGATAATACATCCATCAGGTTTTCTGGACAGTTCTGGCCATCAAAATAGACGTTTCACTGACCATTGTTAATTGTATTTCCAAGGACTATTTTGCAGCAATCATGAAGAAGAGAATGATTGTTTTTTGCGTGTGCGCATATAACTTCATGCCAGAATTACACCGTACTCTGTCGAAACAGCTTCCGAATATACTGCAGGATCAGATTTTTTTATCAGCATCTGCTCTCAGTTGTTTCTTGAAATGGATACAGGGGACGCATTCATAGTCTGCTTTATTGTCGCAGCGCTCGAAAGGCTACGAGACAGAAACTCACTGACATTTGGGTTGGAAGTATTCTTCATGAATCTATTCTACCCACGTATTTGTCATCACATTGCTTTTTTGAAAATGTTTGTCCTTGACAGAATCGTCCATTTCTTCTATTTTTTTGAGGTTTTAGTAACCAGTCGGGGAGAAGATTTTTCATCATTTATTGAAACAAATTCGGTATTCCTCAACCATTCTTATAGGAGCGCCTTGTCACCAGTTTCACAATCAACCTAGAAAGGCATTAGGGGAAATTGCCGAATTATGATTCGTCGACAGTAGGCTGCGAATCAATTCAAAAATTCTTCTCCTAGAAAACTTCTAGAAAATACTGTGTATCCAAGCCTCACAAATCTGGCCGAAGATAAAAATTTTCAGATATACAGTCAACTCACACCTGAGTCAAACTTTGAATAAAATAATCTAATTAGTGTAAGGGATTAAGAGTACCGTGCTCGGATAGCCCATGGGCGGGTTCGAGTCACGTCCGAGGCTGAGGTCTTGTCTATAACTCGCCAACCTTGTGAGATAATAAAATCACATTTTTTTCCAGATTCATCATCTGACAGTGTCGTTTCTATTCGAAAATCCTTGCGAAATAATAATGCCGAAGATTTTCTTCATTGCAACAAGTGTACCGCTCTTTTTTTCTATGGGTGGAGCACAGTTTGCTCAAATGTCTATGGTCATTGAAAGGTGGATTGCAATTTTATATGTTCGAGACTACGAATCAGGATATAGAAAGCTTGGACCAGCGTTGATTGCAGCAGCGGTGGGTGATTTCTTTAACTGGACGGATTCGAAGTGCTCTAGCTGAACATTCCACGACCGACCAAGTGCCAAGTGTTATCTGTTGTGAATTTGACTTGACTAGCAAAATTTACAATCAATCTTCCCACGACTGACGTTTCGGCTCATAGCCTTCTTCGGAGCCTGTGAGTCGAATGCTGCAGCTGAGTTCCCCGATAGTCTAATGTAGTTCACTGTATTTCACAATGCCAAAGATAGGAGATTCTACTCATCCACTTTTTTCAAATTAACTTGGATCTGATTCCTATTTTTCCGTGAGTTTTTATTCCTCAGCCCAGTTCTGAACTTCATCAGTGTTCAAGCTATGAAGAATGGCCAGAATCGATTTTCACACTCAAGATCTATAAGAAAGAATGAAGGGTTTTGTTAGGGAAGTGAAGTAGCTAACAAATGTTCGGTCGTTCAGATCGTCGTCAATTGCGGCTCACTTTATTTCATGTACTACGGTGAAACATTCGATACACCTCAATGGAATGCTCGTTCGATACCAACCTCTACTTATCCGAGATCGAGTGTGGCACTGTTGGTGATGCTAACAATGAATTTCATCGCTCTACTACTGACAATCGCCTTGTACTTCTTCAGTCGCAGACGAAGAAGGACGTAAGGTCTCAAAATACCTAAAACGTTCAGCACCGGAAGGTGGATTGACCGAGTGACTAGAAATATAAAATTCAAAGGATTGTAAGGCACGAACAGACGCAATAAGTTCATTCCGGATCTCTGAACATGAACATAGTAGCGACGCCATTTTAGACTCACCCATCTTTCCCTCTTATCGACATCTGGCTCAGGCGTCAGTGCGAAATTCTCTATTTTTGTGGAACAACGTACTTCAACCTTAAAGGCGCAGTTCATGATAACTTCAAGGCACCTTTTTAAAAGTGAAAAGCGTAAAGGTTGTGCGGGTTAGAGCAGTGCGTCAATGGCGAGGAAAGCGAAAAAACCCGGCTACTTCGCAAAAAACAAGGCTTTCTAGAAGTAATGGAATTAGAGGTTGTACGAGATCTCCAAAAATGCATGTAAGGGGTGTTTGGACGTGATTTCACTTACTCCAGCTGTGCAAAGAGATGACTATATTGTCCGAAACTGCATTTGTCTGTCCCCAAGAGTTATGACAAGTTGCTTGAAATTCCTACATGGGAGTACCTTGAGATAGTGTATACAATGCCGTTGAAACTCGTCCACTATGGGTGTGGCATAAACACAACATAATCTCTGACCCCTTATTGTGCCCTATCAAGAACGTTTCTTGAGCTCGCAACGGCAGGTATAGTGTAAGAAGAGCCTTCGAATTCATACTGTGGAGAAATCTCTGAAACCATTTTCATCTTGAACCGTGCCTTTAACATTGCTGTCGAAAAACTCAGCGGCCGAAATACCCGATGAGTCTCAATATCATGTGAGGTTTGAAGTAGTAGTGAACACTATGAACAGTTTTTAAGGCAAGTATTCCATCTCCTGAAAAGCTCAACTCTTTAGGAGTCATTTTCAGCCGTCCAACTCTCTAGCTTTTCCAGAAGCATAGTTTTTCAAAATCGGCTCAGCATAATAGGACTAGTCAGTCGATGTTGCGTAAAAGTTCAAAATAATGGCCCTGTAAACATTGCGTACATCGCTGATCCGGAGATTCTGATATATTTTCAGGATGACATTATCTTCGAAATTTCAAGCAAATGAGAACGCAATCGTATCGAGACTGCTCTTCTGGACCTCTTCTATTCAATTCACTGTTTTGTGTCTTACACAAATTATTGGCTTGTACCTTAGAACCTATCAAATTGGCAATCCGTTGCGAACGGCATACAGGGAAAATCTGGATGTGAGTGATTCGTGAGAGCTGAAATTATGAATATTTTTTTCAAAAAGACGAAAATCGAGCTCTGGGACTGTTGCCACACTTGAATTGGAAATATATAAAGTATAAAAGGATAAAGTTTTTTGGCGTTAATCAATCCCGTCTGAGGGATGCGCCCCCGCACTCGACTTCCATTCAGAATCGTAGTGGCGTAATGAGTGCGTATGTGGCCTATACAATGACTTGCGGTGACCAGCCGATATACAAGTCAGTGCTTTTACCCTCCCAGACGAGTCTGGTACCAATTCACCGACCCCGGAGGGATGGACGGCTTGGTTGGCCTAGGCAGGCATCGATCCGGGATTCGAACCCCTGACCGTGCGTGTGATATAGTGCGCCACTTGCCACTACACCACCTCCGCCCCGAAAATATATATAAAAGATAAAGTCTTTGGGTGTCGATCAATGCCGGCCAAAGGACGCGCCTCGCATCTCATTCCCATTCTGAATCGTCGTGGCGTATTGGATGCTTATGTGGCCTATACAATGACTTGCGCAGCCAGCCAATGTACAAGTCAGTGCTTTTATCCTCTCAGGTGAACCTGGTGCCAATTGGCCGACCCGGGAGGGATGGAGGCTCGATTGGCCTGGGTGAATATCGATCCGAGATGCGAACTCGTGACAATGTGTGTGTTGAAAGTGCGTCACGTGTACGACACCACCTCCGCCCTGTTGTTGCACTACAGTTTTTCAATGAAGCATTTCCTAAAATGTTTCGATGGGTGATGCACATTTTTTAGAATCTAAAATTAGATTAAAATTAGATTGTAACATGTCTGGAGTGGTCTACAGAATTACTTGCCGGGATTGTGGTGAAGAGTATTCTGGAGAAACGGCAAGACCACTTCACGTGAGGGTCAAGGAGCACATAGATGGAATGAGGCGATTGAAAAAGTCTACTGCCTTAGGGAGCCACCGAATTCAGAGGTATAACGGAGGCGATTTTGAGGTCACCGTGGAGGTCGTAGCACAGGAGTCGCAAGTGTGCGCGCGTAAAACCCTCGAGGCATTTTGGATTCAGGTCACCGATCCCAAAATGAATCGTAGGGAAGAACGCCTCGCAATCACGCGGGAGCTACGGCCTTATATAAGATTGGCCTTCCCTTACAGACTATAATGAAGACGTACCCCCGCTGACACTGGTCGGTTGGTACCACTACTAGTTGGGTGGTTTCGAAGAATCCACAAAGTTACGGTGAGTGGTTCTCCTTTCGACCACCTGCGTGCTCTGGGGGTCTCGAACTTAGTGGGTTGGTGGAGACGTTTGGTCGGATAAACACAGATTGTTATGATCCTTTCAGGCTCTGAAGAAGGCGATTCCGCCGAAACGTGAGCCTAATAAAGGTTATTTAAAAACCTCGTGAAGAGTTCAAGACAATAACAAACTCAGTAGCACATTTTTTAGTTTAACTAGTCCTGTACAGATGTTAAGACCTCAGGCGTGTCCCTATTATTCCTCTTGCTTTCGTTGCCAAAATCACCAAAGCAGGAGCAAAAGACTGCTGACAAAAGCATTACTCAGTTCTAACGGCACATGGACATCACGTACCATCTCAAACATTTTTCCTTAAGCTTAACTGTGAGTAAATTGTACAGAACCGAGAAGAATTTGCTTCGTGAACCATCCAAGCAGGTAGCCGTCTTCGACGAGTATGTGCAAAGCAAATCCTCTGATACATAAAGATAATTTGAATGTCGTAAAGTGAATGTTCCGAAGCCTAGATCAGCGCTGCTATCGTCTAGAACTCGGGATTTGGTAAGCGAGCAAAAATATCGAGCTTGTAAAAGAGCGCAATCATTCCTGTCCCCTCTGAAAAGTAGCCTCGTCCCTCTGCCTAAAAGCTGGAGTCCCCACCAAGTGCTGCATTTCTCATTGCCCTGCAAATAACTTGTTTGTTTACACTTCGAAAATCCAATAAAGAGTGTTCTAGCTATTCAATTACTACACCTTGATACTACCACTCCTGTCGACAGTCTACTTTGCAAAAGTGAAACGAAAGCGAGCCGAAGATATCACGAACCAAATCGACGTACGTATTTTAATGATAATAAATGGTAGCCGACGGCCTTACACTTTTTAAAATTTATCAATTTTCAGATGAAAGCGACAGGAAGTGAAGGATGGATAAACTATTCAAAAATACTTCAAAATCAATGGAAATGACTTTGGCTACACCGCTATTTCTTTTACAAACTTGCAACCTCGCACTAACTAGTTGTCTGCCTTCCAACTGCACCAAATGCATTCGTTGCCATTCCCATGGCAATTGAAATAGTGCTGAACCTTCGAAACAAATTTCAGTAAGTGTCGGTATGCTTTCTGAAAAATTTTTGGGGAGAACCAGTCTGGGCATGTCGCCTTTTTACGAATATTTCCGGAAAAACAACAAGAACTTCCCACAATTGAGCA
Organism: Haemonchus contortus; assembly: GCA_000469685.2. Taxonomy (NCBI): domain Eukaryota; kingdom Metazoa; phylum Nematoda; class Chromadorea; order Rhabditida; family Trichostrongylidae; genus Haemonchus; species Haemonchus contortus. The sequence goes on from LS997565.1 coordinate 38,043,688, forward strand.
AAGACCGCTTTATGTTTTGTGTTGTGCACCTTTTGCCGCTTCCATCATCGGACGGGTACAGCAGTATTCAGAATGCTTCGACTCAGATTGTTATTCATCACTTCAAGGAGACATCCGCGACCCGCGATTGTATGCGACCATGACAATAAGCTAAACCGTCAGACTATGGATTCTTTTTCAAGTTACATTGATAGTTTCGGAATTATAATTACTGCGATCCCCGACAAACTTGGGTCCTGGGTTATTCCATATTCCAAGGGGTATCATAACCCGTTACTTAATAATCAGAACAAGCACATAGCGGGTAAAGCTCAAAGCGCTTGCTTAACGGAAATTTGCTCAGCTTGACTAATACGCTGTTTAACATTCTAGATGCACATGAACAATCAATCTGATAGAAGAATCGCTAACTGATCTCCTCCAATCAGTTACATGAACTTCACAATGTACAGAAGTTAAGAATATGACAAGGTGCATCCGTCGCCGCGTTCACCTTTTAAACACTGCTATACTTCTTGCTTTGGCGTGCGCCTCGGAGAGTTGGACTGTAGGGGAGCAGGATAAACATGCAGTCAACGTCACTCAACGCCCCATGGGAAGGAAGATACTCGGAACTTCCCTATTTACGCAAGTGGAGAGATGTGCGAGTTCCGCGCTTGGTCAACGGATGAATATGAGGGACGCTGTTTCTTACGCCAAGAAATCGAAGACTTGAGCCGGACACGCTATTTGATTTCGCAGTGACCGCTGGACGAAGACGGTTACTGACTGGGTACCTCAAACGAACACTACAACGGCAGCCAGCGCGACGATCAGATTTCTTCATAAAAACTTCGAACGAAAGGAATGCCATTCCTCGTGGCCCACTAACGACGACGATCCAGTGGACCATCCTGGCTAGCGACAGGGACCGGTGGAGAAATTATTGACGCTCGCTCGAGGGAATCGATGATTATCCTTGCGATAGGTGATACAGGTACTGGTAGGAATTCAGAATAGAACATGGATGGAGCCCTCTATGTAAGCTACGACTATCCATCCCAAACTTAAACGGTGCTTTGTCGAATTCGCTAAGCCTTATGAACTTGTTTTCTATGCTCACATCTTCTAATTGGAACGTTTCCTATCAACAACATACGCTTGTGTGTTGTTAATACGTAAGTATGTGGTTCATTAGCATTCCCCAAGCGTTTATCTCTATTGTGTTGTGAAAGTTTACATAGCATCTTCGAATAGGTATCTATTCATCCTTCTTCGGAAGGTGGGACCTCCAAGAGTGAAGCCCATGACCAACATATTAAAGCAGTTGCATCAAAATCACAACATTTAGACTTCATAACCCAGTTTTTTTGGATTTTAGTATTTGGTAATATAATGCTGATGCCACGACACTGCCTCTTATCCGCTTCGTTTATTTTCGAACTTGGTGGGGGTGCGAGGCAAGTGAGCCCTTGTATAAATATAGCAGTGGATTCAATTTAAAGAAGATTCCCATTACAAACACAGCTTGCCAATACTCTATGATCAAAACTATTGAGCTACCTTATTACCTGCCTCACCTACATCTCCTAAAAGACTCATTCATTACACAAACTCGCCTCAGAATTTCGGAAAAGTAGGAGATGCGATATCATAATTGTAACTATTGTAATGACAATTTCTCCTGCTGACTCTTCATCTTTTCGTATCCCTCTAATAAAATTTAACTACGTCAGGATCGCAATAAGTTTTGTTTTTTTTACTTTCAGGCTGCTTTGGTCCATGGCTACACCCAAAACACTGCAGCAAAACTTGAATGACTCCTACTGCATTGAGGTATCAATCGAATTCTGTATCTTTCTCGAATCTCGACTGATGTATAGGTGAACACCTCAGCTCACTATCATTACCATCAATTTTCCGTTCAATCTGATTCATGGCTTTTTGATTTTCTTTCATCATTAATCGTAAAATACATCGTTAATCGTAAAATCGCTAGCAATAAGTTCGATAAAAGGTTCCCTCCCGGAAAGTTATACCGAAACATCCGGCAAAGTCATCACTCCCGCAAGTTCCGTACGAAAAAAAAATTCCCAGATAGACCATATGAAACTTACTGCTACTATCCTAAACTACTAAGAAGGAAGTCATAGGGACTATTTAAGATGGGATGTGTGCCGTCGTAGGTGGTACCGAATGCTGATTTTATGTAGAAGTTAAGGAGACAAAAGAGAAGACTCGAATATCCGAAACTTAATGCTACGCCTACAGAACTACCACCCTAACAGCTGCCTCGTCGTAACACAGAAACGTTTTTACTCCGTACGGACATCTGCTCGCTACATTTGTATAACATAGAGGGGGGGGGGTGGGAATGGTGACCGAATGCCCTTTCCTTGTGAACTCAGTAAAAACTGTCAATGACACACCGTTACGAACTTTAAATTTTTTCAAAAAAAATCTTGGATTTTCAGCGAGGTGCTCTCACCGCTACTACAACATACTACCGGGTTTCGCTACTTATTGCACTAATGGTCTCAATCATGTCGGCAATCTTCATGATCAACTTTATTATTCGATACCACCGAGGCAGTCTACTTCTCCACAGTAATCTTCGGGTTTGTTTTGAACACTTTCAGGTAGCTTCAGCGATAAGCTCTAAGATGTTCAAATAATGAGAAGAAATCCTACTAAGATTTAATAAGGCCTGAGAGATTACAGATATTGTATTTCTTTCTATGCCTTTGCTGTTTTTCGTACGACATTCTCAATATTGTCGCAAAGGTGAGTGGAAAGCACAGAATTTTTTTTTCATTCTCTCTTAGGTTGAGTCATAAGTCCCCGCGAGGCGTCTCCAGATAGAGCATAGAAAGCACTTCCAAATACTGACTAAAGAACACACCTAACTGCTTCCTTTCCTGCAACCATGCCCCATGATTTTAAGCTGTCGCAACTCCACCTCCGCCACACCCTCCTATTTCTTTTTTTATCTAGCCAAGAACCCGCGGCAATCGATACCCGTATAAAAGAAGTTTACAACGAATCACCCCTAACAGAACTCGCGGCAACCCGCTACTGGAAGCACAACTTACAAGTGGCACTCGAAGTCACGTCGGGCGACTATTTCATTGAAGATGAAAACCGTCCGCGACGCTCAATGGAGTTGGATACGGGCGTGCTGCGGAGCCAGGTGGAAGCCGATCCGTAACAAACTACTCGTGAAGTAGCAGTCACTCTTGGGACGAGTAGGTCCACATTTGTTCGTGAATTGAAGTCAATCGACACGATGCGAAAGCTCGTGGGTACCTCATGCTTCTAAGCGGTATAACATGGACCGCTGCGCCAACATAACACTTTCCCTCCTCACGCCCATGCGCACCCACACGTGGCTCGAGCGCCTGGTCATGGATAAGAAGTGGTTTTTTGCTCTAACGTACACCGGCGTGCGCAAAGGGTTGACGAAGGTGCGCATGTAGAAGACTACTTTGAATCCAACGTACACGCCAAGAAGGTTGACGACGTCGAATACTGGGAGCTGCTAGACGAAGCAGGTACAAGCAGGTACAGTGACTGCAAACGTCTACACCGAGCGACCAACGAAATTGAAGAAGAATCTCGAAGCTACACGTAAACACCAGCACAAAGTTCACTTCAGCACAACGCTTGACCGCAGTTTGCAAGAACGACCAAAACTAAACTAATGAATTCCGGCAAGACAATTTTACCTTACCCACCATGTTCCCCACACTTAGCTCCCTCGTATTACCATTTATTTTCCAACGTCATCTAGATGGTCAAGACCTTCAAGCTCGCGACGACATCAAAATGACACTCGAGCAGTTATTCGAGGCCTGCCCCAGGTGTGCTGGAGCAAGGGCATCTGTGGTCGATCTGCCCTAGCATTGGTAGGAGACCATTGATGCCAATGGGACATTTTTCAAATGATGTGAAGTCGTCGTCGAGATATTTTAACACTAATATAATCATTTTCAATTTGTCCGAGGACACATGACTCAACATGACACACGATTTATTCAGTTGAAGCATTCATTCACATCATCATTGAATGCTGTCCCCTTAAGATTCACCATCTGACCGTCTCGCTAGTGGCTGAAACTCCATGTCAAATCTTCATGCTGAAATATCTTTATATGGCTATAAGTTTGCCGCTGTTTTTTTCAATTAATGGGGCACAGTTCGCCCAGATATCGATAATCACTGAAAGAGTGGCTGCAATCGTTTTTGTTCGAAACTACGAGTCGGGATACAGAAGACTAGGACCGGCACTAGTTGCAACAGTGGTGAGTAGCACACTTGAATTGAGTAGTTTGAACATTTAGAAGTATGCCAGTCGAAATTTTATCTAGATGTTTCTTTTTACGATGAAGAAAAGCTGACTTTTTTTGGAAACAAATCTTATACATATCAAGTGCATGAGGCTGAAAAAAGTTCTATTTTAATGATAATTGTCGGGTGACGAAAATTATTCTTTTTAACAGGTTACGGCCAATATCTGTACACTCTACTATATGTATTACGGTGAAACGTTCGATGCTCCTCAATGGAGTGCCCGTTCGTTGCCTAGCACTACATTTCCGCGGTCAAGTTTAGCGCTCTTGGTTATGCTCATTGTTAATTTCATATCCCTGCTCATAACTATTGCCTTGTATATCTTCAGTCGAAGCCGTAGAGAAAGGTGAGAGCTCAATTTTTCTTAACAATCGAAGCGTCAAAAGGGTTAAGCTGTCAAAAGCAGTATAAAATGATTGAAAATCGTCAGCTGAGGCAGGAGAACAGTTTCTAAGACAATGGCCAGTCTGATCTTGACCATTTCCGTCCAGAATCTCGGAGTCAACTTCCATTCAAAATTGTCACCTCTCCAATGTTAGCGCGACGTCATCGAACTGTTGGACGAGCCGAGGGAGATTACAAGATATTTTTTTTTTACATATCCGGTACCAATTTGTTGAAGAGACTGCGGTTTAGATGGTTCAGGGAGATCCCAACCTACTGTCTCGTTCCTCACCCCATACTTGTGGCTGAGGCATTACTAGATCCTGCCTGCCTAACCCTCACATAAGATTATAACAACCCTCTGTTTTTTTGGAATTGGCAGTTCTTTTTTTAGATGGCAACTATTCTTTTCTCCCCAAGGGAGGCTATCACAGACGTGCACCTGAAGTGTGATGTGAAATGTGGCTCAAGTTTCAGACGAACCCTTCCATTGTCATCGAGTGATAACAAAAGCCACCAGTTTGGAAGCCTATAATAAACGTGTCAGTAAACCCTATTCTATGGGACCAGTACGTAAATCCCTTCGGTCCTTTGGAATAAATCTTTCTATGATTGCCAAAGGTGACCCTCCACATGGATTAAACATTACTTTGTGGGGAATTGAAATTGTTGCGGACCCAATAACATAGGCCTCCATGTCTGTTATGTATATGGAAATGGAACATTTTCAGGATGACATTATCATCAAAATTCCAATCGAATGAGAATGCGATCGTGTCAAACTTGCTTTTCCTGACATCTTCACTTCAATTCGCTACATTGTTTCTTTCACAAATGTTCAATTTATACCTAAGGACCTATCAATTCAGCAACCCTCTTCTTGCTGTATACAGGGAAAATTTCGATGTAAGTGAAATGCTAAATTTTGTAGATTACTTAATAACATCACGCAATTTACATGCTATTTTTGTGGCAGTGCAGTCGTGCTCAGTGTCTACCGAGCACGACTTTGCCATAGGCTTTCTTATACAGTTTTGGTTGAGGACCTAGCTCCTGAAAACGTTGAGGCAGCTTGATTATATACCCTTACCACTTCAAACTTCATCAGTGACTAAATGTGGGGAATAGTATCGTGGGAAGTATAAGCTTAACAATATCTCGAGCACGACTCACTCAGCTTCGACCAATAAATATGCATATAAAGACCGGATCGGCTTCACTCGATCACACGAGAGCTCGCAGCTGAACTAGAGGGGATTCGAGGCTCAGCGTCCTCTTTATAAATCCGGTCTTCATCCTGATGAATCCTGATTTTTTTTCCGAAAGGAATGCGTTTGAAACATCTTTCGCAATATTTCGTAAAGCACAAGTTCCTACTCGAGGTCTAGCCAAAAGTCAACGCTGATAATAACGATTACATGAGCTTCTAATAGCGGTCTCGCTGCTTTTAATTAAGGGATACCTAAAAACTACACCGAAATGCATTTACTGTCAGAAAACAAATCTTAGTCGCTAACTATATCGCTAGAACAGCTTCTTCAAGCTACAGCAGAGCCATCACCCTGGCACTGTTAGCCAGAAAGAGACCAAGCTTCTCTACATTGTTCAGCATCAAAAGCTTCGAACATTGACGCAGAACTAAAAGTATTTTTGACACTTTTTTCGAAAAGTGGATGATTACCCTCATATAGTGTTCCGAAAAATCACTTATTCAATGCGAAACCTCCAGCAGAAAAGCAAAGACTTGTTATGATTTATATCTTCGCACACCATGCACATCTCATTCTTATAAAGAAAATATTCAAGCTGTTCAATTACTACACACTGATATTACCAATACTTTCAACGATCTACTTCATAAAGGTGAAACGACGGCGAGTTAGAGATATCGCGAACAAAATCAACGTACGTATATGTTACACAGTGTTATCTGATGATAACAGTCCCTATTTCTTCAATTTTCCATTTTCCAGATGAAAGCAACGGGAAACGAAGGCTGGACAAATTACTCGATCATGATTCAAAGGCAGTGGTCATAAGAAATTCTTAGACCAAGTTTGAAGCCCATCACCGTGGATCTACCGCCACATTGTTACCTCTGATGGATTCTCATCTACATGTTCCTTTACCGGGGTCAATATCATTCTCTATTACATCTCTTTTTTAACAAATCAGAAATTTTTGTTTTCCCCGTAAGACAATTGTGTATTATGTGTATTGTTTATTACTGCCTTAAATTGTTGTAATAAAGCTTAACTTCTAAGATGTCAATCTTCCTTGTGAACGCTACTATTCTAGTTCGGGAACATAGTTTACTTTATTTCCTTGCTGCTTTCACTGCTCTACAACTTCTTTCAGTTCCCTTTTACCGTGATTACTGACATACTAGTACAGTACCCTTTTTCTCTGTCATAATATTATACCATGACGTACCCCCACTAGCATATGTAGTCTGAGACCAAATTAGGCTAGGCTACATTCCGCCTATCCACAATGTTGTTTACAACAGCCACAATGACGAACTTCATAACCAGCGATCAACTACCTTGAAAACATTATGTACATTCAGAGTATAGAACACATTTGGTTGAGGGTTTTGTTACCTTCAAATTATCTCAAGTAGATGTATCTGACAAAGCAGAGGGTGGACGAGACTGGGATGAAGCCATTCGCAGTTGGCTCGTGTAGAGCGAGATACAAAAGACTTTTTTCTATCTCCGAATAACTTCATTCAGACCGCACCAGACCCAAATACAAATCATTCATGGAACACGCTTCAAATACTCATGCTTTTGATTTTCTTTTTCCTTCTATTCTCGATCAGCTAAAATATGTAGGCTGATTGAACACAAAAGTCGCTTCATAACATTTCCTCAAGACACAAAAACCAGAATACAAATTTTGGATACACGAGAGGAGCTCAAAATAACTCCGTGAATTCCCCTTTCATTCGGTTCATTCTGTTTTGTATGTTCTGTTAGTAGTGTGTTCTCTTCCTCTTCTGCTATAATACTGCCATTGACTATCCGCTCAGCCCTGTCCATTTCATCGATGCTTGAGCGGATGGCCTAAAAGTTGCCATTTTTGGAGAATACTAGAAGTAAGGTATTTCGTCTATTCAATTAGTGAGTTGTCTTTACACGATATAGAAATTTTAAATGTCACTTAAGAATGTCGAGGGAGTAGTGAAGAAATCAAAGAGCATTCGGCTCCGCTCTCACCTTTTCGGCACTGCTGTCCTTCCTGCTTTGGCGTACATGCGCATAAAAGACTTGGCCCTACGAAGCACACGCAAGTTCAAAAGGCAATCCAAGATTCCAAGCTCCGTCAGTGGAAAAGATCAGGGATTCCGCTGTTTGCGCCAAGTAATCGAGGAAGATCAGATGTGCCCGACAGTTATGCTGTATCGTGATGACGACTGAACCGGAGCGGTTGATGAATGAATCCTTTGGGACGTCAAATGAACACCAGCACGGCCGCCAGCAAGATGGGCAGACTCTTTACGAAAGCTCTGGAGAAAAGTCGTGCCGCTTGAGCGAGAACGACCCAGTGGACTACCCTGGCTAGGGACAGATGTGAATGGAGACATTACTGGCGCCCACTCTGGGAATTTGTTTGATCAACTAGACTACAGGTGATACAGGTGCTTATAGAAATTTGGAGGATCACTCTGTGCATGGTTCGAATATCCATCCCGTAATTGAACGATTCTCTGTCGAATTCTTTCAAACTCATGAACTTGCTTTTGCTGCTGTTATCCTCTAATTGGGGCATTTCCTATAAACAACATATGCTTGTTGATTGCTAATAAACCACATACGTAATTATGTGGTTCATTAGCAATCCACAAACGTTTGCTTCAATTGTGTTGTGAAAGTTTACACAGGTCATCAGAATAGGCAAGTATTTTCCTTCTCCAGAGGGTGGAGGCTTCCAGAGTGAAGCTCCTGCCCACCCTAAATTGCATCAAAATTGCATTAAAATTACAATTAGCCTTCTAAAACCAGTTCTTAATTTCGACGCTATTCGTTACAATAATGTTGCGACCATAACACTGCCGCTAATCCGCTTCGTTTAAATTCGAATTCGGTGACGGTGCAAGGCAAGTGCGTTCCATTACAACTACCGTTAGACAATACTCTCTGATCGAACGGCGCTAGGAGCCTCTATTCGTACAGGCATAGAACGGAATCCAGAGTCCTGAGCTCCATGATGACCAGGTATGCCGTTGCTTACGCCAAGAAATTGGAGACCAGGTAGGCTATGCACGTTATGCGAGATGGCGTTGACCGTTGGATCTGAGCGCGATTGGATCCCACGGAACGTCAAACGAACACCAAGACGGTCATCAGTGCGATGATGAGGCTACTTTACGGAAGCTGAGCAGAAGGATTGATGTGCCTCGTTTTCCTCGCTCGAAGGAATCGATGATCAACTGGAGACAGGAGATGATAGAAATTTGGAGGGCAGGACATCGATGAAGAACGAAGAAAGACGAAAGTCCCGTCCCGTCATCAGACGATTTTCTTTGAAATTCTCTCTAAATTAGGGCTTCTTTTTGCGACTCACATCCTCTAATTGCCTATAAACAAGACATGCTTTTGTTCATAAACCGCATAAATAAGTGTGGGCTCATTAGCAAATCACGAGCTCTTGTCTGAATTGTTTTGTGAACACTTACCTAGCATCTTCAGCGTAGACAGAAACTTATGGGTGTCCAAAAGATATGAGCTTCTTGAGTGAGTCGTAAGTCCACCATATATTCACTATATGTATATGCATCAGGATCACAACATTTAATCTTATGTAAACCAATTTTCTTTGCTCTTTGTTTGTTCCGTAATAATGCCATAATATTGCTTTTTTTTCTAATAAATTAATTTTGAATTCAGTGAACACACAAGGTAAGCATTACCAACTTACATAAGTAGCAGTGTGCTGAGGTTCTTGCGGTTCAAAAGATGTTTGCTTAGACTACTGCTTGACAATACTCTTGCTCTAGAACTAGTAAGCTACGTTATTTTCTGCTACGCGTTTATTTCTCTGAAAAAGTGCTGCACTACACAAATTACTTCAGATCTTGTTGTTAGAGAACATAGGATTGATCTTACGGGATTCGTTACGAAGTTCGTTGCGATACCATATATGAGATAGTTTCTGTTACCTTCGATATTCTGCTTGCTACTGCATTTTTCCGTATCTCAATCGTAATATTTCATTACACTTGGTTTAATTTCTTGATAAATTCTGGTTTTTTTTACTTTCAAGCTGCTTCAACATATGGCTGCACCCACATTACTGCAACAAAACTTCAATGAATCCTACTGCATTGAGGTATTAATCTCATATCTTATGTTTTCTCTTCTCTCTCTCTCGACACAAGAGAGTAGCTCAGCTCCCTATCTCAATTGCCCTCCCTTGAGCTAAAGGAAGGTGCCAGATGGAAGGATAGGGCGTAATAAGCGCCCCAGAACCTAGCGTCCATGATAGGGCATAATAAGGGCTCAGAACGAGTTCAGCCGAAGTACACCCGCCAAGCTTTCTGAGAACCAGCTTTCAAGCGTTGTAAAATTTGCAGAGGTTGCACCGGGACCCACATCTTGCATGCAGGCAATTACTGTAACCAACGGTAAGTAAGGGGGCAACTGGACAGCTCGTCCGTCCGTTACGTTTTTTTTCGCCCTTTTTGTACTACTCTGTACTATCACTTCTGTGCTCATTTAACACTAGGTACACCTCCCAATTCCGTGCGACTAAAAGTTTCAAGCGAATTTTCAGCGGGGTGTTCTCACTGCTACTACAACTTATTACCGAGTTTCGCTGCTGATTACACTAGTGGTCTCAATCATGTCAGCAATCTCGATGATTAATTTCATTATTCGATGCCACAAAGGTAGTCTACCTTTCCACAACAATCTGAGGGTTTCTTGAACATTCATATAGCTTCATTGATAAGTACGTATTGGTAGTGAGGAAGAATCTTATTAAGGACCTATCAATCCTAAAAAATTTCAGATATTGTATTTCTTTCTATGTGTTTGCTGTTTTTCGTACGACGTTTTTAACATCGTTGCAAAGGTGAGTCAAAGGTAGGGGAAATGTGTGTTTTCGCATTTTTCATGACTCGTTGTTGGCGTCGTTACGTTTACCTGTAGTACACAAGCAAATCATTATTGCTCTGTGTCCCCTTCGTCTCGTTGATCATCAATTTCTTTGAGCCAGCGTCAGTAAAGTCTCCGTTCGTCCCTGCCGCTACTCAGAGTGGTGTGTGCTTGCTTGAGGGTTACAAAGTGCAGCATTCCTCTCAATCCGAGCATCGCAAAGTAGTCTGACCATCACGATGGCGGCCGACGTTCGTCTGACGTCCCGAGCGATCTAGCCTGGTCCAACGGTCATATAGCAAAAATCGGATCCACCTGAGCTTCAATTTCTTGGCATAAGGAACGGCACCACTGATACCTGAGGAAAACATAGAATCATGTTGAAGTAGTAATTATACAGCTCGTCTTCGCGGAATAGTGTTTGAGAACAAAGAACCAAACATCGACTCACTGCGAATTATCGAATAATATGATGATTACTTTCTGCCACGCTTCATATCTTTGGGAAAGAAGTGGGTGGTAACAAGAAGTATTCGTCATTATGGCTATTATCAGAAGGATCGGTAATAGAGCGCTCTATCAAACACGCTTAGTTTGAAGACTTCTTGAAGGGGTGCAGAGAGTTGAACCGAATTTAATTCGAAAAAAGTTCAGGCGCTTGGTCATCGAGCTCCACAGAAGACGCATCGCTCCAGAAAATATCAGAATAGGAGTTTTCCGAGAGACATAATTCAGCATCCATTAAGAAGGAGGAAGCTATAGATGACCCGGACAAAACTTCGGCCTTGGACGGGACTCGAATCCGAACTTGTACTATACGAGTACCGTACTCACATCACTTACACTGCGGGGACCCCACTTGCCCAGGACCTCTATGCATCAAGCGGAAGCATAAAAGTCATTGAGAAGACGAAGGCAATTGGAATCTCGGTAGTGTAGGGAATACGAGCACGGCTGCCGGATGGCATAATTACGAGTTTGAGTCTCGACCAAGATTGAAGATTTGTCCATATCTTGCCACATGAACTGCTTAGACGTGAACCGTTCTGCAAGCGCGTAGTTTCATTTTCAGTGAAATGAAAATGTAGATGCAGTGCATTGAGTGATTCAAATCTTTGTTAACCCCGTGAGTCTATCGAGTATGCCTTCTCATCGAGTCCACCATTGCCGCACATCTTGTGTAGTCCTGATGGATCTGTTACCCCCACGCAAATGACTTATCCGACTACGACAGAGATCCGATGTTCGACCGTAACTTCGGAATGCAGAAATAATGTACAGAAACAGATGCGATAATAGACATTTTATCTCGAATTGTTAGGATGAGCTATTACCCTTCCGTTATTAGTACTGATATACATGCATGTGATCTTTCCAAAATCGGTTTGAAGCGGAATAATCGGAGCACTGTTCATTCCAGATCCACCACCTGACTGTCTCGCTCCTGTCAGATACTCCATGTCAAATCTTCATGCCAAAGTATCTCTTCATGGCCATAAGTTTGCCATTGTTTTGTTCAATTAATGCAGCACAGTTCGCCCAGATGGCCATAATCGCTGAAAGACTGGTTGCAATTATTTTTGTTCGGAACTATGAATCGGGATTCAAAAGGCTGGGACCGGCACTACTTGTCACAGCGGTGAGTGCTAGACTCGAACTGAGTAATTTGATGAATCTATGCTATCCGATAGATTGATATAATGCTCTAGAGCTGATTTACATTTTGAGAACGAATATTGACAAATATCAAGTCCATCAGTCAGAAAAATGTATTAGGTTGATGCATAATTATTGCGGATTTTTTCGCGGCTTTTTTTCTCTCGATAGAATTTGAATATTGAGTTCGGGTTTTTTCTAGAAATGATCTACTTGATTTCCTCTACAAGAATATTCTCAAGAAACCCTCCGCATATTCGCGAAATTAGGCTTAACTACTTCGAGAAAGATTGGAAGGTGGCACAGTCATTCAGCTATCTCAGTAACTTTTCGGCGATCGTTCATTAGGTGATCTAGTGAAAGTACACATGACTTCCTGGCGGTCAAAACACGATTATTTTGATATTTTCTATATCCCCTGCATTTTACCTGCCTCTAAATATTAGGTTTATGCATAATTATTGCGGATTTACTGCGGATTTTTTCCAGCAAATTTTACTCAAAGAAACTATAGAAATACTAAGCAAAGACATATTCAAATAATTACTCCGGAACTTATTCACCATCTACGTCAAGCACTGCTTCCCATTGGCTAGATAGTCGAATTGCAAAAGCGAAGAAGGTTTGATCCTTACGGGCGACCCACGCCTTGACATCGGCCATCAAGTCATCCAATTGACGTAACTTCTATTCTTTAGCCATTTTTTCGCTGAACGGTTGACAAGATAATCCATAAAAGTTTTTGCTGGTGAATATGGCAGATTCAGGGGCAGATCCCATTTCTTGGTTGGCTCTGGCTGATTGTTCGATCGCCGAGAAGTTACTGAGATAGCGGAATGACTGTGCCACCTTCCAATCATTCTCGAAGTAATTAAGCCTAGTTTCGCAAATATGCGGAGGGTTCCTTGAGAATATTCTTGTAGAGGAAATCAAGTAGATCATTTCTAGAAAAAACCCGAACTCGATATTAGAATTCTATCGAGAGAAAAAGAGCCGCGAAAAAATCCGCAATAATTATGCATCAACCTAATATTTTCTCTAACGATAGTTGTCCTGGAGGTGATAGAAATTATTTTTTGTGATTGCGGCCAATATCTGTACAATCAATTTCATGTATTACGGTGAAAATTTCAATGCTCCTCAATGGAACGCTCGTACGCTGCCAAGCACTACTCTCCCACGATCGAGCTTAGCGCTCTTGGTTATGCTCATTATGAATTTCATATCCCTGATCGTGACCATTTCCTTGTACTTCTTTAGCCGGAGTCATAAGGGAAGGTGAGGGCTTAAACTTTTCGAGCAATCAAGTGCTAGGAACAGCAAGCAATCGAAAGCCCTATAAGATAATTGAAAATTATTAGCCATGACAGGAGATCTGAGGCGAACGTACTGACGTTAATCAGTTCCTTCCAGTAGTGCTTCCAGAGTGACTACCATTCAGATTATTATCACCGCTAGAATGTCAATGCGACATTAATGATTTGTAAGACTAGCTGAAGAAGAAGAAAAGCGTTTTTTGACGATTCTCGTACCAACTAGACCGCGGTTTTGGTATAGGGAGAGGGGTGTGGTGATGCTCTATCAGTCAAACCTTTTCAGTGGGAACGCGGATTCAGCAAGCACTTATGAAAGCTGGACAGGACCTTTCTAATGCCACTTAATGTTAATGACAATCAGCATTTTGGAGCCAAATTGATTACCTGTCGCTGAGCCCTGATCCCATAAATCCAATTCTCAAATCCCTTCGGTGTCCTGAAATGAATCTTTTTCAGCTTGCTACTGGTAAAAAAGCCTTAGGTGAATCAAACTCAACTTCTCAACTTGCAATTAATAAAGACTAATTATTTTCAGAACGACGTTATCATCTAGATTTCAATCAAACGAGAATGCATCCGTATCAAACTTGCTTTTCTTGAGTTCATCGCTTCAATTCTCCACGTTGTTCCTTTTACAAATGTTCAATTTATACATGAGGACCTATCAAATCGGCAACCCTCTTCAAACCGCTTACAGGGAAAATTTCGATGTAAGTGAAATCAAAGTTTTGTTGTTTACCATTCAACATTGCGCGATCTACTTGCAATCGCTTCAGTAAGAACTCAATTTCTGAGAATGTCGGCCGAATGTGTGGAAAAGTGCTGTAAGAAATGAAAAAATAAGGCAGTATGGCAGTATCTCGAGCATGATCAAGTCAGCTTTAGACCAATGAACATCTAAAAACTGGATCTCCTCCTACGAAATCGAAGCTCAGCCTACCTTTTATGGGTCACCTCAGTTGAATATTTTCTTCCGAGAGAAGTACATATGTTCTGGAGGTGCGACTGGTGGATCCCATTACTTTCATGTAGATACAAGTTCCTGGATGAAGTTTAGTAGGAGGTGAATGCTACAAATAACGGCTCCATCCGAGCGCTGGACGCAGTGCTCTGCCTTTATTTATCCAATACCCATAGAGTAAGCCGAAAGGATAACAAATCAGAATCGCTGATTGTGTTTCTAGAAGTGCCTCTGCTCATATAGTTACCGTGAAGGCACCAGCCCAGCACTGTCACCCAAAGATGGGCACAGCTGTACTCTATTGTTCGCCTTCTATTATTACATCCCTCGTGAAACTTCTGATCATTGAAGCAGATTCAACTGAGAAAATGCGGCTGTTTAAGCGGTGGTTTAGTCATAGTATCCCAGAACGTTGATAATTTTATGCGAACCCCACTTGTCAAAGTGGCAGGGATAGTTGTAGATCATATCTTCGTACTTATCTTGTTTCAATAGGGAAAATATTTAAGCTGTTCAACTTCTACACGCTGATATTACCAATACTGTCAACGATCTACTTCATAAAGGTGAAACGACGACGAGTTAGAGATATCGCAATCAAAATCAACGTATGTACATACATATATACATATACACACTGTTATCTGATGATGATGATAGTCCCTATTACCTCAATTTTCCATCTTTCAGATGAAAGCAAAGGGTAACGAAGGCTGGACGAACTACTCGATCATGATTCAAAGGCAGTGGAAATAAGTGAATTCACGACAGAGTTTGAAGCCCAACACCATTCTTCTACATTGTTCCCTCCAAACGATCCTCATCATTCCAGTCCTTTTATTTTGTCCGGATTATTTTTCACTTCATCTCCATTTTTTCTAATTTTTCTTTTTTTTGAGGTATTTACGTATGATCCCAATTATTATATTACTGCCGTAAACTGTTTCAATGAAGAATTCAATGCTACTCTGAATCAGAGCGTACCAGTTGCTTCCTAATGAGCCCTTCACGTGCGGTGTTAATATTTTTTTGAGAAAGCTACTATTCCAATAGGATAGAAAGTCTACTTTATTACTTTGCTGCTTAGACTGCTCTACAATTTCCTCCAAATTTCTTTGACCGTAATTGCTGACGTACTGGTACAGTACCCCCCCTTTTTCTTTCACAATACTATGACGTAAACCCATTAGTATTTGTAGCTTGAGACCGCATTCATCTAGCGAATATTCCACCTATGCACATTGTTGCCTATAACAACCATAATGACAAAATAAACAACCACTGATCACTTATATTAAAAACATTGTGTGTCTGAAGAGTTCAGAACACTCTTGGTTGGACAACTGACAAGATTTAATCTATCTTCCATAAAAGTATTCATGAAAAAGTGATTAACCAGAAGGGGAACGGGTAGAGGTGAAACCGATTGCAGATGGTTTATGTGGATGAAAACTTTATGAAGGCCCTATCAGAACCCAAGTAAAAGTTATTCAATAAGTACACTGATTTTGAGACATCTCTTTTCGATTTCTCTATCCTTCTTCAGCTTAAATGAACTAAGTGATAAAATACAGTATCTTGTTGTCGCTGGGGCCGTAATTCGTATCATGAATACATGAGAGAATCTTCATAATACCTCCGTAAACAATCCTTTCTTTCGTTGTATTCTGTTTTGTTAGTATAATAGTAAGTTCTTTGAATGATATTGTTATAAAACATTCTAAAACCTCTCAATGACCAACTTCTGCTAAGCTCTATCCGGTTTATGCATACTGGACAAAAATGTTAGAAGCTGCCATATCGGAATTACTAAGGATTGAGAATTCCAATGTGCTTTTGATTTCTCTGGTCGTCCTTGGAGTTTCAGCAGCTCGACCTTATAAATCATGGATTTTGATTTCCAACTATTTTTCAAGCTCAAGAGGTGTCATAAGGTTCACATCTGTCACCTACCACTTACCGGTTTGGCCCTGACCGAACGATAGAAAGATTAGAAATAGGATAGATTCTGTCCAGTATCCATGCAGCTTTATTTTCTCGTGGCATGAATATAGGCAACAGCTTCCATATATCACGCCCTTCTACTAGTTAATGGTCCTTACAACCATGATGTCTTTCCTGACATCTGGGAACACAAACTTATTTTCCAAGACAACTATTATAAATTTGACTTGCAAAGAAACTTCCCATCGAAGCAGTATTTGACATTCTTTGAAATATCATATCCTATCAGATAATAGAACTCTATAAGGTTCGTCGAAAATGAACTCATTTTTCCTTGGAACACTTAGATTTCTAAATTTAAGACTTTCGTCACAGTAACCTAAGCAGCAAACCAACGCTCTAACTATTGCGCGATACAATCTCATTTGTTCCTTGTCCTTCGCATTACCCATTCAATTCCTCTATGCTTGATTACTGTACCATAAAAGCAACAGACTGCACATTCAATGACGGACACTCGTTTGTTCTGGTCTGGCATGGTCTAATTATCATTGTCTAATTAGGGCATGTCGTGAATTTGACTTAACTTCTTAGATTGATAATGTAATAACTCCATTAGCAACTGATGTTCCGGCTGATATGCAGCGAACTGCAAAATATGTACAGTCTTGGCGAGTTAGTTAGAACTCAACTGCCACTCCGAAATGACTTCTAACTCAAAACTGATTTTTGGTCTCAATGTTTCACAATAAAGGATTAACCAAAACTCTGTGAATGTCCATAGCTTTGCATGTAGATGCCTAGGCTTTGAATGTCCTATAAAAGTTCTTTTTCTAATGTCTAAATTCTAGAAGTTGGTCTCGAAAAACAATTCTATGCGATTGAAAAATCACGTCACCCGGAACGAGTCTCTAATGTCTCGAAAATTGAAAAAATACGACACTCAGATTCAGCCATCCTATTTGACTGGCAATATCGTTGGTTAGGGAAATACAGGGAAGAGCTTCAGGAAGACACTTCTAGCCCTTCATAGAGCACGTTATACTTTTACCGGTTAACAAGCAAGTGGCTTCTTGGACGAATAACACTGTGATTGAGCTGTGCCAAGATATCACTCATAATATATGAATCTGGGGCCATAAAAAGACAAGTTCAGCTTAATGCACCTATGAAAATAAACGATGGAACTATCGATGGTGTCAATAAATGTCCGCTTCATCAGGACTCTCACCACATCGTTACTGCAATATATTCAATATCTTCTTTTGAACATCGTAATCGTCACTACTAATCAGACGATCATTAGGTATAAGAAATATGGAACCGCTACAGCAGGATATATCAGAGCGGTACTGCATCCAGGTATGAATTTGAAGATCTCACCTTTTTTTTATAAAAAAAAAAAAGAAAATGCTAAGCACTGCGTGAATTTTTTGCTCATGCACATCAATGAACCCAGAAAAAGGGCAGTATTAGGTGTCAAATAATCGCTTATCATCTGGAAATACTTGACTATACGACTATCTTAACCGCAACTTGAAAGCCTACACAGCACCGCTTCTACACTTCAATGAGGAAGCTGACGTGACCGTTGGTCCACTAACGCACGCATAGTCTGATTCGTGAACCAGACTGACCCGCCCTGTCCACCCAAATCTCTCAGTCCTGGGGACGGCCAGTTGGTGCCACACTCATATCGGGAGACAAAAACGCTGATTGGTCCGTCGGATGGCCCTCGAAAATTTTTATTATGGACAAATGAGCTTCCAATCGTTAGAACGATTTTTGAGATCGCTCTGAAGACAAACTGCTCTCTCAATAATCTACTGACTGTATGTTCACGAGCTCATTACAGTAGTACTTAGAGCTACTACGCGACAATTTTATACTTTACTTAATACTTCATAAGTTGATTAGGTAGAACTAACCGTTAATGCTTAGCTGCTTAGCTTAGTTTCCGAATAAACCAGTCATATCACCATTTCAGAGAGGTGCCCTGGTTGCCACTACTCTCTATTATCGAATTACGCTCTCTATTTCGTGCATTACATCAATTTTATCAGTAATCGGAATAATATGCTTCCTTCACCGACAATATCGGAGCAGCTTGATTTTTCATAGTAACCTGAGGGTTTATGATTACTTTTTTTCCCTAAATATGCTTAAAAACAACGAAGATGCTCAGCAGCCCTGATTTACAAAGAGATTACCCTTCTTACATGAGCAATTGTAGGAGGTTAGACGAGAGGATTCGAAGTCCAACCTAACCAGACGTCACATTGAAACAAAGCATCGAACTGGAACATATTATAGTAGCCTAGACTCAGGTTCCCAGCTGCTTTGAGCTAAACAACTGCTCATTTGATTGCTAGCACGAAAATCTGAAATACTTATACTTTGTGTCATGTACTTATGTACTATGAACTAAATAGAATCATCTTCGATTCTCCTTTACAAGAGACTCACGTCTAAAGATTGATGTAACATCTACTAAGATTACCGTCGGTTTGGGAAACTCTCGGACCGTTCCATTTAAGTGTGCATTATCTTTCCTCACCACCAAACTTTCCGATTCGCAGCAAAGAATGCTAGAGACTGAAACTTCAAATTACAGATTCTTTTCCTCTCATTATGCGTATGCTGTCTTGCTTACGATTTCTTGAACATTGGAATGAAGGTAGGACTTCGGAAATATAATATTTTGTTGCTATTTTCATCAGATACACTCTATACATATATGGTTCTTGTTATTATTTGACAATCTTTAATTGTACTTGAATAAAATGCCGTAAGACTACGAATGATTCTGAATATTCTTTTAATAAGCTACAGTAGTCGAGAAGCCCTAGAAACATCAAAAACGCATCAAAACAAAATAGAAAGACGTAGTGTTATTCGAACAAAAAAGTTTTGTTATTCGTAAACGATTGCCTCTTTCGTGGAATGACAATCTTTTGTAGCGCTGGACTAATGTTGTTGTGATGTCGATTTCTCCAATGATAATATCCATCCCTTCTGAAGGGGACATGGGAATCATGGGCACACTGCTGCCTCCAGAGATGCCCGCGACAAGGTGCGTGGCGAAATTCGTGGTGATTTGAAGTATAGCGTTGCTTAATTTCAGAGGGGAAGGGGGCTGAAGTGAAGCATGACGCGACGTAACCTCCGAAAACTCTTCAACATTCGCTTCTCTCTTTTATTTTTCTTCTCTATTTCTATTATCTACCAAGCAAATGAAAAGTTTAAAATAGCTAGTTCTCTAACTTAGTGGTCCGTCAAACATCCTCTTGAAGGTGTACAGAAACACTTAAATCAAAGGTTCGGTTAAAGGTGTACAGAAACCACGCGCTTTCAACTCCCTGGACACAACCAAAATAACTTCTTTTGTAAGATTGAATGTGAGAAATAAGTAGGTCCGTTCTAGCAGATCTCCGGGACTTGACCTGGGCAACTCAAATGCCATATATGAGCCACTAGTAGCAACGAAGTACTAGAAGAACCTTTTCCAAGATTGGTTCCAAAAAATGGTTCGATTTAAAAGCAGAAGAGATTTTCAGGTTCATCACTTGGCGCTGTCCTTATTGTACTCAACACCGTGCCAGATTTTTCTACCTAAATTCCTATATATGGCAATGAACATTACCTCGTCATTTATTTGGATAACAACCCAATTCATCCTTGTATCTATAGTGGTTGAAAGATGGTTTGCTGTTGTTTATATTCAAAGTTATGAGCTTCGTTATAAGAAGCTTGGGCCAGGATTACTCGCAATAGCCGTAAGTCTTGAATAATTCACAGCCTCATATGATCTATAAGGATACGATAGTTTTTCAGATTCTGATTTCAATATCTACGCTTGCTCTTTTATATTACGGGGAGAACTTCGATGAGCCACAGATTAATGGTCGAATGCTTACGAGTACCAGATATTTCTATGGAAATATAGTGCTTACCTTGCTGTTGATTGTTGATTTCATCGGCTGTTCATTCACAATTGCATTACGTCTATTCAGGCCAAGACGGCCCA
The DNA here is from genome assembly GCA_000469685.2 of Haemonchus contortus. Classification (NCBI taxonomy): domain Eukaryota; kingdom Metazoa; phylum Nematoda; class Chromadorea; order Rhabditida; family Trichostrongylidae; genus Haemonchus; species Haemonchus contortus. Next base: position 38,064,406 of record LS997565.1, read on the forward strand.
TACTGTAAGTACCTTTAGAAAGTCTCTGAAACTTGTCTGACTATGGACAATTAGCTCCAGCTAGGTTGAAGTAGAGGTTAGAGTGATAGAACCAGTCAGAAGTAGGCCATTTGTGAATTTTATGCTGCCCATTACAGTAAGAGCTCTTTCTCCCGATTATATAACCCCCTTACACCTGAACTTTTGCATTTTTCAAAAGCGTTCCTGATTTTTGAATGTTAGGAAAGATAGAGGAGCGAGGGGGAGGGAGGGGGGGGGGGAAGGTGAGAGGTGGACAATAGTCTTCTTCTCGAAGTGCTCATGACAATTACAATGTCATAAATACCAACTTATCCCAAAGTTAATCATAGTATCTATTATTATCCGAATTCATTTGAAGCCTAAATGCAAGATTCGATGACTAGATCTCCCCCCAATGAAGGTTTTCCCATGGCATGTCAGGACAGCTACCCTCTCCGGGGGGACAGCTCGACAAGTGTATGGGAACCATCTGCTTTGTGAGGCAAAGTACAATAGTAACGTGTCTGGGATGTGAGAGCGTCTCGTTTTTCTGATGTCCCCCTTTAACTACTTCTTTACTTTAGGATGCCGTTGTCATTGAAGTTCCAATCAAAAGAGAACACAATCACGTCCAACTTACTATTCTGGATCACTACACTACAATTCATCGCAGTTTTTCTTTCACAAATTGGCGCCCTATACATAAGGGTTTACCATTCTACCAATAAGCTGGTTATAGCATTCAAGGAAAATATGGATGTGAGTTACATTTTCTTGTTCAATTTGTAATTCTATCCGAAATAGAGACACATTGGGAGACCATCGTTAATACTGCACGTACGCCCACGCTAGATTGAATGTGTTTGGTTAGAATGAGGAATACCCAGAATTGGAGAGGTGCAAGGACCTTCTAAAGACAGAAAAAGCAGTATTCTGAAGCCGAAAGGGAAAGAATAAGAGAGAGCTCCGTTCTCAAGTAAACTAAACTGCCAGTGGAGGACCACTAATGAAAGGCCTCGAAATCGGTGAAAAATGCAAGTGGCAGGACAGGTATGAAGATAAGTGTGTCAACTATTTTCCACCGACAACGGTGACCGTTAAGGTGTCGCTGACTCGGGAAAGAATTCCCCTATGGCTTTGAGAATTTCGGGAGCCAACTTCTGCAACTACAATGGGGAGAGCACAATTCACTCAGAAATCAGGTGGTAAAAAAATAAGATTTTCCACATGGCCCCGCTTCCAAAAAGGCATTACTTGCTGCACGAATCCTAAACCGTGAGAGACAAGGAAGAGGTGCCAGATCCGTAAGCCTATCACCCTTTTTCTCGATTCGATCCGGTATCGTACTTGAGTAAGAATCGTTAGTCATCGATACATATAATCGGCTCCAGCAGATCCCCTAGTCCGCATCAGTCCTACTTGTTTGTTTACTAACGAATATTTCATAGTAAAAGATATAGTAATGACATTTGCATGATTGAGACTTAATGAGATGCGCTAAACATTCAACTCTCAGTTGAATCATAGTGGTTTTGGACTGTATAGATGGTACAGAAAGTACAGTTTATGTGTTTGTGGCTAACTTATGTTCCCAGGCACTTACAGGAAATTGAATAACTGATTGATACGAAATGGAAGGTTTGATCAGCTCCGAATGATAGATGCCGGCTTAGGAGTTCAAATGATTACCTAGCCTCCACTTGCTCTCGAAGTACTTGTGAAAAAAAAATTGCCCTCAAGATTTCTTCTCTTTCTTCCCTTCTAGCAGTGGTGGGGAGACGTTTCAAAGGGGGGGGGGCGGGTCAGAAAAAGGTTTTTGTCGGAATACTCTTCGTTTTTAGCTTTTCAATTACTACACACTGGTTCTACCAGTATTATCGACAGTCTACTTAATGAAAGTCAAACAAAGGCGCATCAAGGATATCAAAGATAATGTAAATGTGAGTGTACAACAACAGATCCATTCAATCTTTTATTATAAAAATTAAAAATCTGTTTCTAAGATAAAAAGGATTGGAAGAGATGGCTGGATCAACTACTCCTCTGTCATCCAGAAACAATGGAAGTGATCTTGCTATGTTTATGCTTTGAAGTATAAATTTCTGTATATATCTATGTCATGATAAAGTTCAATGTGAGTAAAACGTCAGTAAAGGATAATTACAGAGTCCACGAACATCAGTTAACCCCTTCTTTGGGATGCGCCCCGCATTCGAACTCTATTCAAAATCGTATCGCGTTCGTTCTGTCCTATGCAATGAATTGCGGTGGCTAGCCGATGCACAAGTCAATGCTTTCCCCCTTTCACACGAGTCTGGTACCGACTGACCGATCCCTAAGGAATGGTAGCCTCGGTTGGCTTGGAACGATATCTATCCGTGATTCGAACCCATGACCATGCGTGTGTGATAGTACGCTACTTGCCATTACGCCACCTCCGCCATAAACATCAATGAAGAAATTAAATAAAACTGGCTGCAAGTATTAACATCTATTTCTGGTAATATCTAACAATGTTTTATGCAAACAATAAAGCGTTGTGAATGAGAACAGCTATGGGAAGCACAGGCAACGGTTATTGAGCAGTAGGATCCTTGGTTGGTATGAAAAAAAAACAGGAAAAAGGATAGAACTATTCAATTCATTCACACTGAATTGGTGAAACAAATAATCGCTTGACCAGAACTATTGTCGAAGCGGACAATAGATCCGAGAGCGAATAATAGTTATCATAATCATTCCCTCTCTTAAAGGAGCATGTTAATCCGAAATTGAAATTTGTTTTCAGCATACAGAAAGTTTTGAAATGCTTCCAAATTTTCACTTGGGCTGAAAACAATGATAGATTAGTATATTTGTCCTCAATGGGAAATCTCGTATACCGAATTGTGTTTTCAAGTTGAATTCGACATTTCGTTCTCCAGCCATGAGATAACACCTGAAGTTTATAGATCTCTACCCTCTACACTTTTTTGTTCGAGATGTTTTACCTCCTTGTTCATCCTCAGTCAACAAAAAGCACAAAACCTCACATCCACTAATTTTCGTTCATACAGTAGGACAGCATACAATTATTTCTGACCACCGAAACAAACATCTCTCTGACATATAGACAGCTGACGCGCTGGTTTTCCTGAAGTGTTTGCAAATTGTGACTTGTAAACGTAATTAGATAGATCTTCATCTGTTTTGATTGTTAGTTTGAGTGTCTGACAGTCTCAAGAGTCATTACTGATGTAACTTCCAATCATTGCTTCCGTTAGAGACCCCGACTCCCTCTTTCTACTATGCTGAGCTTCACTATGTTTTCCTGTTTAGCGGTCTTCGATATCTCTGCTATACTCTAAGAGAAAGAGAAAGATCCCTCTGAGGTCCTGAAGTTGCAAAAGCCTGGAAAAGCTTCCATCTGAGAGAGGTCGTCGGTACCATGATGAGTGTTTATAAAAGACTATTTTGCGATAATTTCTTCTCAGTGTTACCCTTTTAGGCCTCATTTTTTTTCCAGTTTCTATTTACCCTTCACTCATTTGATTTTAGCGCCAAACAGAGCGGATGTTCTGCTGCAGTCAGTTTATTGCAAGTGACAGCTCACCCTTTGCATTCCCGGTGTGTTGTAGCTTACTACTAGAGGCAGAGCCAAGAGCCTATTACAAGATTCACCGCTGACTTGTAGTGGTCGAGGGCAAGCGGGTCTCGGTATTGTACATAAGGGGCAAAGAGCGCGGTGCCAGAAAGCACGAGGGTCCGAGTTCCAACCGAGGTCAAAGTTTTACACACAATTAGCAAACCTTGTGAGACATTGTTTCGCTTACGCGAGAAATAACAGCAGTGAAGGACAACATCAAGTCAAAACTTCGCTATTTTTCAGAGATGGCTCCTTCAATGCCATTGTGGGAAATTTCCGTGATGGTTCTCAGTTGGTCTTCGTTTTTTATTTACATGTTGGTCTGCATTGTAGTGTTCTTCCGTAGGAAGCATATATCGCCTGTACAAAAGTGTTTTTTAAACGTCGCTATGCTCAATGTAAGTTTCATTGTTTACTTCAAAAAGTGCACTTGGGGAATAAGCCTTATTTGATCAACTATAAGACTCCTGCATATGAGAAATTCCTTGAGAATATTGTAGTCTCAGAACGATGGGCGCACAGATCTCACTGGGTAATCACAGCCAGTGTGAGAAATGACACTTTTAAGAGAATAAATCCGATCCCTTGAAGACTACCTTGTCGCTGACTTTCGCGAGAAACCGCTGTAAATTATCTTACAGAAGAAACTTCCTAGAAAAGCATCTTCAGTCTGTAAGACCCTACCTGTTAAGGCTAATTTTGAATACCCAAAAAGCCCTTGTCGCTGATCGCTGATTTTCGGAGGAAGCTGTTGGGCGAGCTTTTTCGCATGGTAAGACTCTGCCAGTTAGGGCAATCATTAGATGGTTGTGGGTTTTTCTCTCCGCAAATCGCGTGTCGCTCGCCGCACCCGATCGCGCACAGCCGCATGCTATGAAGGGAAAGGTTTGAGTTTCAGTGTAAGGATACCGTAAAAGCCGCGGAACCATTGCCGCAGGCCGTTTAATTCGGGGACCGCCAACAGCGAACAGCGAATAGTGGCATTCAATTTCACAAAAGCTTCAACATTTTCAGTCGTTAGCCGAAGTGGCTCTATTTCTTTGTATCGAAATCATCGTACGAGCAAGGAAGTACTCCCTTCTACCGTTCTATCAACAACTTCCACCATCATACTTAGCCGTACCCAGCATTTGTTTGGCATTGTCACTCAGAAGTTGTACTTTTCTTGGGTTTATCGCACTGGCAATCAACCGATTTACAGCTATCATATTCCCTATGAGATACCGCCAGGTAAGAAATGATGGCAACTTTTCTGAGCTCCACTTGTTTTCTCTTTGGCGAAAAAGGGTCATTCCAAATTTTGTTATGACAAGTTCATCCGGAACCTCTAGTTTTGCGGGAAGAATTGTTGCAACTAAATCAAATTTCAGATATGGTCAACAAAAACAGCTATTGTGGTCTGTCTTCTCAACTGGATAATAGCATTCGCTCTTACTATAGCTGGTATTATACTTGGCGATCCCACGGGGTCATATTACTTTTCTAGTGAAGGAACGATTGAAATCAATTACATATATAGGGGTACTAAGGTAAATACTTATTTGAGCAAATCCGCTCCACAATGTTTTCATTTTTCTTGTCACGGATATGAATAATTTGCTAGTTCTCCAGATTCTATCCTACACCGGCATAGTGCTTTGTGCTTTTGCTGTAGTGGTCTGCACCTGCTTGTATGCCTCACTCGGTTATGTGATTCTTAGAGCAAAATTGAAGAAAAGGGTAGGTCGTTTTCCGAATTAATCCTAAATGATTCACTTTTTGGGGTGTGCTACGATTCTATCGCGTTCTTAGGGCCACGCTGCAGCCGCAATTCACGACTAACTGCGATAGAGATTTACACTTTGGGTCGTGAACATTCAGCGACGTCATCCTCGTGGGAAGCTTTGAGTGGGAAACTTGACGTTTCCTCTCGTACTTTAGATCCTCTTCTCTTTCAACACTTTAGTTTGTACGCGAGCTTATTCTGAAACATGTTTCTTGCGCCTTTGTTCCTCAAAATTGTTTTCCATTCTTTAATACACATGTAACCGCGATCAAAACGAAGTGCTCTCGAAGATTCTTAAGTTACTTAAAAGGCGAGGGCAAGCGGGATCTTGGTGGTGTATGGGACAAGAGCACGTTGCCCGGATAGCGCAAGAACGGCTTTGAATCCTATTCGAGATAATGGTTTTGTCCATAACTCAACCCTGTGAAAGTTGCGCTTAATTGTTAGGGAAGTGAGCTTCAGTCCTGAATCGCAATGTGTTACGCACCCTATTATATCCACAGGTTTGACCACATTATCTCGGCGATAGACGGCGGAGGTGGTGTAGTGGCAAGTGGCGCCTATATCACACGCACGGTCAGGGGTTCGAATGCCGGATCGATGCCCGCCTAGGCCAACCAAGCCTTCCATCCCTCCGGGGTAGGTGAATTGGTACCAGACTCGTCTGGGAGGATAAAAGCACTGACTTGTACATCGGCTGGCCACCGCAAGTCATTGTATAGGCCACATACGCAGCCATTACGCCACTATGATTCCAAATAGAAGTCGAGTGCGGGGGCGCATCCCTCAGACGGGATTGATTAACGCCAAAAACTCTATCCTTTATCCTTATCTCGGCGATAAAAAAAGCACGCCCCTCTTTTACATACGATCATGGTGGATCGATAAGAATAGTAGGTGAGCATCAGCGGATTGGATGGTAAACCAGCGGTAGCGGTGCTCCTCGCGTGGCTTCAACGTTGCGGAGATGTCGGAGTTGTACAACCAACCGAAACGACGTGCGATGACCAACTGACACGTGGTTGGCACACAGAGAATGCACTTTCGCCTCCCAGAGGCTTCCGCACGATTCAAATATTAGCGCACCGCGGTCTCCTCACACCTTATCCGTGGAGCAACTTTGCTAGGAAGGCAATTGTCGAGACGTGATAGTCACGACAATTACCTTCCGTACAACATCAATTGTGTATATTAGATTCTTGTTTGTATATATCGGTCTCAATTTCTAGATTATGAGTATTGGTAAAGGCGAGTTAAGATATCTCCTATGTGCGATACTTACATTCGTTCCCCTGATTCTGGAGTTGACTCGAAGTGTCATCGATGGGAACACTTTTGTCAACGGTGGACAGATCGTGACTACTGCTAGGAAAATGTGGTCAGTTTTGCTGAAAAATTTAGAGTTTAAAGGTATGTTTAATCGAGATCAACCAGCAAAGTTGAAGTCCCATCACTTTCTGTTGGCCTTTTTACACAACTGAGCACATCAAGACTTCTCACAAGTGAACTACTTTGAAGTTTCACATGGTTGAGAAGGCTCCCCCATAAGGTGTATTCAACAAACAGCAAAAGCAAAGAGATAGTATTCAATACGCAGCGTCGGTAGGCCTGGACCGATTTTAGCTTCGGCGGTTTATTCAGAACAAGACGGCCACAGTATACTCATTGAAAAGTAGGAATGAGGTACTCACAGTCTATCCGACTACGAATCACGTATTCAGTCGTGAAAGGATTTCCGGTAGTCATGCGCTTCGATAAATTTCGGGTCAAGCAGTCTCAACTAATTGTTGAGAGTCTTCGAATTCCGATGTAATCTGCGCGAATTCTAACAAGGAAGGTCTTTCAGGGCGTGGGACGCTTTTTGAAAATGGTTCTTCGCCTGGTATAGGGACATGAGCACTGAGTATAGAACTATGCTCCATTTCCGCTAAATGGCCTTCTGAAGGCCAAAAAAGGAGTAAAAATGATTTTGTCAGAAATTGCCGTTTCAACCCACTAAATGTTGTTTGTTTCATTTATGGCGTCGACTGTTCGCACAGTAGAAGGCGCCAGTGGACTGCGCGTTGAAAATAACGTGAACATTAGCCAAAAAGGGAACCACATGCTGAAAAGTGTGGGGAGGTTTCATATGTGCTCTCCACGCTTGAGCTGCATGCAGCGATGGTGTGGTGGATAGCGATGTGGACTTCGATTTCAAACGACTAGGCCGGGTTGGCGGTTCGGATCCCCGGGGCTTCGCCGTTTCTGCATGTTATGCTACCACCTACAGATTGGCTCCATTCAGCACCATGGCCAAAGCAAGTGCCTGGCCGGTCATGGTCGTGCCCAGGACAAGCGATAACCTCTATAAGTCGTTGGAATTTGATGTGTGGAGCTATCAGTGGAGGAGCTTCCAGGTTCCACACTCCCAGGAGTATATAGGGGTCTCTTCATTTCACACTATATAAGTGTTGTGGTGGGGGTAAAAACCCTACAATATGGTTGTTGCTCGATGGAAGCTGTCCTCGATCTCGTTCGTCGATGGAAGGATTACAGGATTCCCGTAGTCATTGTAGCTCCCGATCCGACTTTTCCCTGGGCGTCAACCGCGAACTTCTGTGGGAGGACGAATCAGATTCTCTATCAACTCGTCTTCTTGCTGAAGGATCCATGAGCATTGGGCTCGATACGCGATTGACGAAGTCGCGGTGACTGCATAAGGGTCTGATTGTGAGGAGGGAAGGAAATGGAGATGACTGCCCAAAACAATGGACAAAAACCCTACAGTGGCGCGAGATCAGCTAGGGTATAAAACGGTGAAAACGTCGGAATCAAATGTGCCTTTCATCGGTTATGAAGGAATTTGGTCGAAATAAAACAACAATCGAACCATTACTGTCCAAATCATTCAAAGAATTGTATGTCCATACAATGTCCGAAAACCATACGATATGATATCGAGTTTTTCGAGCACGAAAATGATATCATACCTATTCACCAACATCTTACCAGCTGAATGAACTCAACTCTGGATTTGAGGGATGCAAAAACAGCTGAACTGATGAAAAAATACGTGAGGAAGCGAGGAATTTGGTGTGGAGGGTCCGTCAGGGATGGGGGAATCCTGGGAGTGCTTCTTCACTGATAGCTCCATACATCAAAAATTGACGACTTATAAAGGTTATCGCTGGTTTTGGTAACGACTATGACGACTATGACCAGTCAGGCACTTGCTTTGGCCCTGGTGCAATATGGAGCCAATCTGGTGGTGGCAGCATAAAAAGCAAATACGGCAAAGCCCCGGGGATCCGAACCACTAACCCCGCCTTGTCGTCCCAAACCGAAGCCCACATCGCTATCTTCCACACCATCCGTCGCTGCCATCACCTCAACCGTGGGGAGCACATATGAAAACTTTCGGCACTTTTCAGCATGTGGTTCTCTTTTTGGCTACTGCCCACGTTATTTTCAATGCGCAGTCCACTGGCGCCTTCTACTGTGCGAACAGTCGACGCCATGAATGAAACAAACAACGTTTAGTGGGTTAAAACAGCAATTTCTGACAAAATCATTTTCATTCTTTTCTGGCATTCAGAAGACCATTTAGCGGGAATGGACCATAGCTACTTTGTACTCATGCCCCTATACCATGCAGAAAAAAAATTTCGAAAAGCGTCCCACGCCCTGAAAGTCCGTCCCTGTAAGATTTGGAGACGGCAGAGACACATGAAAGTAGACGTTGGAGTAATAGTGACTTTCATAGGAACAAAGTCATAGTTGCGTTCCACAATGAGAAGCTTCCCTCAGCAGAGAACTACAAGGATGAGTCAATCCGAAGGAACGGTGCTTCACGTCAAGCTCTTAGGCTGCATCGGTGGACTTCCCAATCTTATTACGCCGTCTTATGATTTTTCTGAAATCCATTATGAGATTTCACTAGCTCTAGAAGCTCTTCGACTGGCACGAAACCAAAAAACAACTGCTCTGGAAGGGAGTACAAAATACTAGCAAGAATTGTAGAGAGAACCTTTTTAAGGGAACTTTCACATTCCGTTCTAAGCTGTTTCTAGTATGGAATTTATTCTTTGCAACCTCTATTTTCACAAAAAATCTGTGGTAATAAGAAAAGTTGAAAAAATAGTTTACTTTTTAGGATTACATGCCACGACTTGATGCTGGGCATCCAATTTTTCACCTTCATCTTTATCACAAGGCTGTATCGGCCGATTTTTGATGCTCTTGTCACCAAAAAAAGCACTCCGGTCGTCAGCTGCTCAACAATAGACTCTCAAGCAGGAAAACTGCGTACCAGGCATGGGAAAGAAAGGATGTTTGCTAGAATCAAAAGAATTTGAAAACGCCTGTTGTTGATACAATGAATCGCATTAATGAGTTCCCGAACGTCTGAATCGATTAATTAGTTGTGAATAGTAAATAATGTATTTTCCAAGCCTTACTCTTAATAAATCCGAAGAAATGCTTTCACACATTACCCAAGAAACGGCACGCCTCGAGCCATCACGTATTTATGGGAAGTTCTTTAAAATTTCTCCGGATTTTCGGCGTTGCAGGAATATGCCGTTCCGCTGAATCGACGCCTGCCAAATCCAAAACGCTCCAAATTCTCGTCTGTGCCCCCTAAAACAATCAAATATCTCGGAAATTTGTGCAGAAGGAAGATTTGATAGACAATTATTATATGCTAAACCCGCCTTACAAACATGACCAACTGATTCTACGGGCACCATCAGAATCCAGCTATCGATATCCGGAGCCTGTGCTCTAATGCAGGTTCACAATTGTGGTTAATTCCAAATTGAAATCTCTTCCTTCAGACATGCCCACTTTGATCATGGATGATATTGTTGTCTTTGATGGCTCTGCCGGATACAGTATAATTGAAGAGAGGCGAATGGTGATAAATGCAATGCACAAAACTCGTGCCATAGTATTGTTGTTGTGTTTTGAAGAATCTAATTCAATTTCTAGGAAGAGCTACCATAATTTGACCAACTACAATAATCAACAGTAATGAGTCTCACTTCTAGCAGTCCTCAACCTTGCTTAGCATAGAATGATTGCTTTCTGAAGTTTGGAGAAATTTACCTGTGAATTCGTGAAAGAGCACCGCAGACGATGTCGTTCAGAAACTCCCTTGTCTTCGATATTATTAGGTTGGCGGAAAAGTATGTGCGCATTTTGGTTCCCATAATGTAAAATCTTTGAGGATCTAGAACCTTCTCTGCGGAATATGTGTAAGTGCAGGTCAATGCGCTCTCCACCCCATACCCTGCCGTAGCATTTCGCAACGGTTATGGCTGCAAGAATCGCTTTCGAGCTAAAGTGAGTCAGACTGCCTTTGCTTAATGAGTTCAGAAAAAACGTAAATAAAATTTGAGCGACAGGGGAAATATGCGACGCGATAGGACCACCTATTGTCTCTAACAGCACATCGAGAAGTTGGTACGGCAAAGGCACTATCTGGGAGACCAGTTGAGCTGAATAGTGACTGACCACCTTTTGAAACTGGTTGAAGAGGATTCCAGGTATAGTACCCGTCAGCTGAAACAGGAGTTCATAGCCATTAAGACACAGCAGCCGTCCGTTTGCATTGCCTTGAAAAGACATGGAGATTTGGAGATAAGGATAAGTTGTGACCTGGGTGGTCGCGACCTCCAAATGAAGAGGGATTCATGCCCGAACTTGGTGATTTACCGACGCACCTTCGCATGGCTGGAAGACGTAATCACTAACGACGAGAAGTGTGTTCTCTACTCAAACCACACGGTGAAGCGCCCGTGGCTTGGATGCGTATAGCATGGAATCCCGGCCTCCGATCCAGATTTCCTACCTCAGAAGGAAGTGCCAAGCGTTTGAAGCCATTCGGAAGGATCGCTCACTGGGACTTTCTACCATCAAACTCCGCTGTCAGCACTGAAGCCCATTGTGCTCTGTGGACCGGATTGCTGCAGCTCTAGGAGAGAAACTGGGTAAAGTCTATTTTCTCCACGATAGTGCTAGCCCCCACTTTTCGAAGGAGGCCCTGAAGAAGCTTCTCAGTTTAGGATGGCTTGTTCTGGCCCACCCACCGTATTCACTAAACCTGGCTCCAACAGATTACCATCTGCTCCTGTCGCTGTCGAACCATCCGAAAAATAAGTAGTTCGATTATGTGAATCAACTCGAGACCTACATTAACGAGTTTTCTTCCTCGAAACCTCAGGAATTCTCTACAAGCAAGAACCACAAGTTGCCTAATGAATGGCAGTATCTTTTCGATAACGATGGTGCTTATATTTGTTAATTAATAGTTATGTGAAGGAAAAAAATAAATTCCGAAAAAAATTGCATAAGGTGCACATACTTTTCCGAAAACCCAATACATATTTCAATTCCCAATTGAACGCGCTCCTTCGTGAGTCGCAGGCTTGCCACTAGCTGTTCTTTCAATGGTAAGGTGGTGCATGAGCAAAGGGCCAGGAAATGCAGCGAGGAGACTAAACAGTAGCTTATTCTGTAGGTCTTGCATGGAACGTGACTCAAATAGGTTTATATATTATATAACGTGACGACATCTTAGATTTTTCTACCCCGTTCTCGCTTGTTTACCCAGAATGCTAAGGTTTAATGCTTCGGTACGTTTCAGTATATGTGGTCCAATGGAACTGTGTGACCAATTTTGACAGTACTGCATTGAGGCGAGAAATTAATCGAAACAAGAGACACCTTCTATGCAGCTAACAGTCCCATTATCCTAGCTTTATACACTCTGACAAAATTTATCACCCCCTGCTCAAAATGGCCTTTTCTCCTAAGTGTTATGGCTAAAGTGAATTCGAACAAGAATAGTAATAGGAATGGATCAACTATGAAAAGAATCTATACATGTTTATATAGTCTCCTTCCTTTCTCCTCTTTTCTGGGATAGCTACGACTGAAGCACCGTATTTGAAGCGGAGATGATTGATGATGATGTTGAATCATGGCGAGCTCCACATGAACCTCGATCTACTGAAATAAATTTGTCTATTGATTGTAACTAGTAAAAATGCCTTAGATGATGTTGAATCATGGCGAGCTCCACATGAACCTCGATCTACTGAAATAAATTTGTCTATTGATTTAACTAGTGAAAATGCCTTAGGTGAACCGAGCTTTACTTCATGGGAATTCGAACTGCAATTCAGGAAATCGAATTATTTTCTCACTAGCGTTGATCCCGCGCCGTCGCAGGGTCCGTTGTACTTGTCAACCGTCCATTCTCTCCGCGACATCTTCTGTCGTAACCTTGGCTTCGACGACGTCCTTCCTGATCACGTCCCGCAATACTCGCTTCACAACATTTCCTCAAGTCACAAGAGGCATAATACGAATAATGAATTCATGAGAGGAGCTTCATAATAACCCTAGTCCTTTTCTTTTATCCTGTTTTGTTTTGTAGTAGTGAATTTTCTGAATGCTATTATTATAAAGCACTCTACCATTGTCAATAACAAACTTCGGCTCAGCTCTGCACGATTTTTTTATGCTGAACAACATTGCCTAGATGTCGCCCTCTTCGAAAAAAACTGGAAATTAGAAATTCTGATGCGTTCAATTCTGCTGGTCATCTTTGGAACTTCAGCAATCTCACTGTTTCCACGTCCTCAGCTTTTCCCATTAACTTCTTCTAAGCGTGACTTTTGTAACACAAAAGCAACAGACTACTGGGTAACGGAACTTCTCCCCTATCGCGGCATTCTCCCTTGCGGCATGCGGCATATGTCACTGCAAGTACCGTACTCACCCCGCCTCCCGTTAATCGATAGGACGCGATATTTTTCCTTGACTAGCTTGCTTTTTCATTGGATTTTATGGTTTTTTCTTCTGTTTCTTTTTAGTTTCCATGTTTATTAGACTTGATTAATTGAAATGACTCCTCCTATATAAACGACGATCAATACCGCATTGGAATTGAAAAGAGCGGCCAGCCAACTCAAATAATTAAAGGACTCCCTACCTCACAAATTGCGCGCTCCAATCTTCCATCGCAATTCCGCGATAGGCGGCGGGTGCGGAGTCTGCGACGCCGTGTTAGGGGAGAAGTTCCCGGACCCCAGACTACTTACCCCATGATGGTCACTCCATTAATCTCTGCATATTCCAAGAAAGTTTTCTCGTGGATTTGACGTAGGCTCCTAGACTGGTAATAACCTAATTAACAACTGATATCACGCCTAAAAGGCAGCCAACTGCGAAATGTGTTTTGTCTCGGCGAGCTCTAATAGAGTGGGCAGCCGATCTTTGTTGCAGATTTTTCAGTTTCGATATTTCACAGAGGAATATTTTCAGCAAAGTTCTGTGGATATTCATTTTTTTATGTACATGGATGACCAGACTTTGTCTTTCTCATGGAATTTCTTTTCCAAATGTCTTAGTAGAACTGAAATAAAAAAATTGACTTTAAAAATTCCATCCTATGCGACTGTAAATCAGGCCAACCGGAGTACCTTACAGTTCTTGAATATTCAAAAGGTATGACTTTCAGATGTGGTACACTAAACTCACGTCACCCTCTTCGACAGGGAATATTTCGTGGCTCAAGGTGATTGTGGGGAACGATCCAAAATGACGCTTCTAGCCTTTCATGTAGCTCGTGGTACTTTTCCCTGGGGTCAGACAAGTGGTTTCTCGGACCATGCAAAACCCAAGTTTAACTTAATGCACTTATGAAAACAACTATCGTATGAGCCAATAAGTAATTCATCAGTAATTCACGGATACTGCTTCATTGAGACTCTTATTACATTGTTACGGTCATATATTCATTGTCGCCCTTTGAATTTCGTTTTATTCTAGAATAGAAAGAACTGAATACAAAGTATCCGGACAGTCAGGTGTTTCCGACGATCATTTGATACAGGTGATATGGAGCTACTACGGCAGAACATAACAGAGGAGTACTGCATTCAGGTATAACTGTGAGCATCTCCTTTTCCTTCCATTGAGAAATAAAATGCTAAGCGCTGATGAAGTTACAGGTTGTTAAGGCTATTTGCTTTGTTCTTTTGCCTTCGATGATCCCAGAAAAAGAGCAGATTTAAACGTCAAGTAAAGTATTATCTAGAAACACTCGACTATGCGACTATTTGAAAGGAAAGTTGAAGTCCTCGCGGAGCCATTCATCGGTTCTACATCTTAATAAGGAAGCTGGTGTAGCCGGTGGTCTATGTACTATCCGGAGACCGAACGTGATCAACCGAATCAATATTCGCCCTGTTCATCCATGTAACTTCTATGCCTCTGGGATAGGCTAGTTGGTGCTAAGCTCATCTTGGAAGTCAAAAGCGAAAGTTTCTTCCATCGAGTACAAGTGAACTTTCAATAGTTGGTACGATTTTGATGAAACTCTGAAGAACCACCGCCTACTAAGTAATCAGCTGAGCGTGCTCTCAAAGTCATTAGAGTACATAGTAGGACTACTACGTAGCCTTGCCGAGCAGACACTTCTGCAGTATTGAATAATATCGAAGATTAATAGAGATCATAGAATAAACTCTGATAACAAGAAATACCACGCTCATAGGGGGGAACGCCCACTTTTTTCCGATTTATTATTTATTATAAAAGAAAACCACAGTGTCTTTGGAACTGAATTGCTACTCATAGGGAAGTATGCAAGATAAACAGTTCAAACAGTCACTTGCGCTTTTTCAGAGTACGTCGACGGCTGCCTAATCAGCTGTAGCCCAGCGAAATTCTGTACATGGCATTTAAGCCAATGTAGAACTTAACTGTGAATGCTCAGCTCACTTTAAGATATACTTTTGTGAAAGTACGTTCCCAAATATCTCAATGTATTTCAGCGAGGTATCCTCATTGCCACTGCTCTCTATTACCGAATTACGCTCTCTATTTCGTGCACTATATCGACTTTATCAGTATTCGCTATGATACACTTCCTTCACCGACAATATCGAAGCAGCCTGATTTTCCATAGTAATTTGAGGGTTAGCGATTTCCTTCTTCTGAAAGTCAATAATTGATCATCAACTTACTCAGCGACCCATGATCGTTACTTCTACCTTTATGCGGGCGGAATGCCTACATCACAGTGAATACTTGAAGCAGATTAGGGGGCTGAACTCCCATATATTTTAGCCCAAGACAGAGTCAAAGTGTATAGCTCGTGGATTCATAAATGATTTGGATCAGTTCCTCGTTTCTGGGCCTGTCATATAAACTAATTGGTCAGATGTCAGTGGAATGAAGTGTGCAAAGTAACAAGCGAACATCTTAACATCTATAGTTGAGGGTCAAATCACCCATTGGATTCCTTCCAGGTCAACAGCTCTCCACCCTCAGAGGAACGGTAATTTGAACTTGGCATTATCGGACGAGTTCCGTTAATTCTTCGAGCGGAGCAACTCACTTTATTGCTAGCAGCAAAATCTGAAATGGGCATATAGTGACGTATTCCAAAATGAATCAGTCAGGATTCTTCTTTAATAAAGTGAGCTAGAGTGAAATCGATGGAACGTCTACTTATAACCGGTCGCTCAGGAAATCGGCACCATACACCTTGCGTACAACACTTACATTTTTTCGACAGTTTATAGAATTTTTCCGATTTCACATCAGAGAGTATTGGGGACTGAAACTTCAGTTTACAGGTTCTGTTTTTCTCATTGTGCACATGCTGTCTTGTTCGTGGTTTCTTGAACATTGGAATGAAGGTTAGTTATAAGGAGTATTTTGTTGATGTTTCTATCAGATACAAACAGATACACATGACCGTAGCTATTAGATACGATTTGACAATATCTTCAATTGTATTTAAACATACGCCTCAAGACTACGATTTGATTTATATCTTTACTAAACAAGCATCAGTAGCCAAGAAGCTCTAAAAACATTACAAAACACATCAAAACCAAATAGAAAAAAGTACTGTTGTCCGAACAAAAAAATACTCTTGTTAGATTGCCTTTATTGTACTTTACCAGGAAATTTCATTCGCCGGCCGACCGTCGAGCCCGTGCACTGACGTAAAACGAAACGAAGTAGTTCGTAAGTAAGAAGTCTAGGTCTGTTGCATTTTATGTATTTCACGGTTGTTACCTGTTTTGACCGTGAAGTAAAATGCAAGAGACAAAGATTTCTTACAGGAAGGAACCAATTCATTTTACGTCAGTGTGCCGGCTCGCTGGTCGACCGGCGGACCAAGCAGCCATAATACATTGGGTTGCCAGAAAATAATGCAACACTAACAACACAAATTTTACATCGTTTTTTATACAATAAAAGACAAGTTCAATGAGTGATATAGTTGCCGTTATTATCGATGACCTTAATCCACTTCACTAGCAGTTTGTCGATCCCTTCCCTTTTCCAGAAATCAGCGGATCGCCTGTTGAAGAAGTTGCCCACCTCCATTTTGAGTTGCTCCTGATTATCGAAATTCTTATTTTGTAGGTGCCGCTTCAAGGTTCAGAACAAGTGATAGTCGGAAGGGGTTAGATCAGGAGAGTACGGTGGATAAGGTAGTACTTCCGAACCTAGTCCCTGAATTTTCTGACGCGTCATCGTTGCCACGTGAGGGCGAGCGTTGTCGTGCAGGAGATAGGTTCCGTGTCGTTTTGGATAATTATGAAGGATTGCATCGGCTATCTTCTGTAGCAGGTAAGAGTAGCCGTCGCTGTCACAGTAGTGCCACTTTCCAAGAACTCGTAGTAGAGCGTCCCATCGCGATTCCACCAACAACGATTCTATACTTCGATAGAAATATCTCCGGACTCGAAGCCGTGATACCAGCGACTGGCAGTGGAATGGTGTACTAGATATTCTTCTTGAATGCAGCGCAGATGTTATTAGCTGATTCTCTTGCAGAATTCAAGAATTCATAATACTCGATGATTCAAAGGATGCTCGGATTCATAGGAACCATAACTGTTTTTCCGTGAGACAAGAAGCCCTTTTATAATATCTCGCAAAACCCGCTTGGTTTGGTCTACCTTACAGTGGATCGAAATTGGGCGCTATTTACTTTCTAATAGCTAACGATCTTAAAGTTCCAAGTGTCGATGGATTTTTTGGACAAAACAATAGAACGAGTTTCGGCATGAAAATATCTGTCTGAAGGGGGTGTGGGCACATTAGTGGCGTTTGGAGATGCACTCAGCAAAGTGTGCGGCGAAACTCGTGGCAGTTCGGGGACGACTTTGTCACTCAACACTCTCTTTTGCATTTTCTTCTCACTCCAGTCATTTTCCGTATAAGTAAGCATAAGTAATGTGGATAAAATGTTCAATGTGGCCACTACTCTGAATCAACGGTCCTGCTTCTCGATCAGCTGATCCTACTTCGAACCCGCGCCGCAATGATAAGCGCAAGAAACGACGAGTTCTGTCTCGCACTTTGTCGCGTGAATCTCCAGACACACTGCAGTTCTATCCCTCTATTGAAAGCAGCACTTAACCGTCATGTGAGTTATGTGTCAAAACCCCGCGCTTCCGACACTCAGGCACATCCAAAAAATTTTTTTTCGAGAATGAATGTCATATATGAGTAGGTCAGCAAAACTACGGACATAGGTCAGGGCAACTTGCTCTCTGTTCCCTTAATAGCAAAGAGGTTTCAGTAGAACCTTTTCGGAAGTTGGTCTCAGAAATAGATTCAGTTCAAAAGCAGGAGAAAATTTCAGGTTCATCATTTGACGCTATCCTTCCTGTTCACGGCACCATGTCAGATTTTTCTGACAAAATACCTGTATATGGCAATGAATATCGCAACGTCCTTTATTTGGATGACATCACAATTCATCCTTGTTTCTATAGTGACTGAAAGATGGTTTGCCGTTGTATATCTTCGCAGCTATGAGCTTGGTTATAAGAAACTTGGGCCGGGACTAATTGCATTAACGGTGAATACTGGATGATCATAATTCCATTGAAAAATCAATAACAGAGAATGCGGCACTCATTCAGATTCTTCTTTCAACATCTATGCTAATTCTTTTATATTATGGTGAGAATTTTGATGAGCCGCAGATCAATGGTGTATTTCTTCCAAGTACCAGATATTTCTATGGAAATTTAGTAATAAGCTTAATGTTAGTTGTCTATTTCATCGGCTGTGCATTCACGATTGCATTACGTTTCTACAAGCCAAGACGACGAATACGGTAAGTACATATATTATAGAAGTGTCTAGAAAATGTGTGATTATGTTCAAGTGTAATGGCTCCAGCCAAGATGTAGATCAGCTGTTAACAAACGTGTTGCTCGTTCCCTTAAGAGCTCTTTCTCCCAATTTGATAGTATCATCTAATCTTCCGCAGTTTCCAGGATCAGAAGGGGCTAAGGAAGGGATGAGGGGAGAAAGAGAGAAGGGGGGGGGGGTAGAGAAAGGGGGAAGAGAGTTAGACGTGCGGACATTCCGTTCCCATGTGCTTACCACAATTCCCATGACCCGGGTGCCAAGTTTTTCCGGAATCTACCAAAGCAGCTCCCCCTCCCAACGTGCTCGATAGAATCGACATTTACTTATTTAACAAAATTCACCCGTGTAAATCACACAATGACGTATTAACGCATGAATGCAAGATTCAATGACCGAATCTACCTTACTCAACGTCTTCGTCATGAACTTTCCCAACAGCTCCTCCTCCCAATCCCCAACCTCCTTCCATCCGATCCTTCAAATTTTTCCTCCTCTCTAACCCCCGCGCTTTAACTTACTTCTTTGATCATTATATGTGAACGATAATGAGTCGTTATTGACAAGTGTTACAGGAACCGTTTACTCTGTAGGGAAACAAAACAAAATAAATCAAAACAAAACGAAACATAGTAATCTGGTCAAGATGTAAGAGCAGCTCATTTGTTCTGTGGTACCCTTCAACTTCTTTATTACTCAGGATGCCGTTGTCGTTGAAGTTTCAATCAAAAGAGAACGCAATCACGTCCAACTTACTGTTCTGGATCGCTACACTGCAGTTCATGGCAGTTTTTCTTGGTGCAATTGGCGCTCTATACATAAGGATTTACCATTCCTTCAATAAACTGGCTATGGCCTTCGAGGAAAATATGGATGTTAGTTACGTTTTTTTCCTGATCAATTTGTACTTTTATCTTCGGTAATATTAGGGTGTCCCAAAAGTTTCGAGAAAATTTATTTGGTTTATTCAACCCAAAAATACTACATCAAAAAGGTGAGATCAATAGTCGAGATAAAGCCTTCTTTAGCCACCACGTCCCTCCACCGATTAGGCAGAGCACTGATGCCATTCATCCAGGAAGAAGAGGGGCGCAATGCGATCCAATCATCTACTGCACTTTTGACCTTCTGACGGTTATGAAGTTTTTTCCCTTTGAGGAAAGCTTGTAGGCTCGTGGAGGCGCGGTAGTCGCAAGGGCTAAGGTAAGGTGAATACGGATGATGGGGTAGCCAGGTGATCCCATGTCTTTCCAGCTCTTTAGCCGTCGCCCTAGCATGCTTCCAACTGGGGCTCGAGACACCATCTCGCGCGGCTGTTCGCAGAATACCCTTGCAGTCACAGCAGTGTCTTCAGATAGGATCTTATAGTAAAAGCAGCCGGCGGAGCAGAACAAGAACGAGACATCTCCTTTTTAACGTGTGCCTCACGCTTTGCAATGGCTTCTAGCCTTGTTTCTATTATTATCCAATGCAACTTGCTGTGTAGATTTTCATAAAAAATCCAATTCTGGTCCTGAGCGATGATGAAGCCCGTCCAAGTCACCTCCGCAAACATCGACCCGCACATGACACCCGCTCTTAATCAAGGTGTGGGGGATAACTGCAGGAAGCGCTGTGCGAAAGCGACGCCTGCGTAGGATATCGTGGATGGTGGAACGGGGGCCAGAAGTCGTCTTCTCCGTTTCTCTCAAGCTTTGAGAAGGATTTTGGACGGAGGCCAAGACAATGTCGGCCTTGGTGGAACGTGGGCGTCCGCTCCGTGGCGCTTCGTCGAAGTGAATCTTTCCTCTAGAGAAGCGACCGTATCACCTATAGCAGGTGGCGAGGGAAGGTGCAGTACTGCCCATCGGTGACAATTCATTCCGAGCTTGAGTGGCGGAATGATCAGAGTTAGGTAGTAATGAAGCAGAAGGCGCCGGTAGTCGTGTCATAATTCAAATTATGATAACTCACTTCCAAAGATGAAGTGCAATTCCGTTCCTTTGTTTTGACGATCTACCAAGAGCGTCCTATTCCTGCCCTTTTTCCGTGGCTCTGCTTCGGCGCTTCCTTGCGCGACATGGTTGCGAAATTCATGAAAAAGATTTTCTCACAACGTTTGGGACACCCTAATAGTATACTAGTAGATCGTCGCTAAGACTGCGCATACGTGATATCGTCGAAAATGCAAAATGAAGACCAAACTTTAATTTGCTCACGCTACACTCAATCGAATAAATTGAATACGTTTAGTTAGAATAAGTAATACTCAGAGTCGGGGAGGCGCAAGGTCCTTCACAAAGACATGAAAAGCAGTGTCCTGAAACTGAAAGCGGAAGGAAAAGAATGGAGGGAGACCTTTGCTTTCTAGTTAAATAATGTGCCAGCGATGAATCACTCATACAAGGTCACGAAATCGGTTTAAATTTGATGCGAATTGCAGAACACAGGCGAAGACTGGTATGCGAACTGCGAACATACTACTTTCGACACGGTTACTGTTAAAGTATCGCTGACTCTGCGTGGAACCCTTTGATAGCTTTGAGAAGAGATAGCTTTGACATTGCTTTCGGAAAAGCATCACTTGCAGCACAAATCCCAAACCGTGAGAGGCAACGTAAAGGTGCCAGTTTCAATGGTTGTCACCCATTTTTCGCTCTTATTCGACATCGTACTCGAGCAGAAAACACTAATCATCGATAAAATCGTAATCGTATGGATGACCTAGTCCACATCAGTCGTTTGCTTGTTTGCTCACTATTGAAGCTTCCATGGTGAAAGATATAGTGTTGATATTTTGTGTGATTATTTACTTGATGAGATTCGACAAGTATTTAACTTTCAATTCAATCGTACTTGTGTTGGACTGCATAGATGGCGCACAAAATACAGCACAGGTACTCATGGCTCATTTATTTTCTCAGGCAGTTACATGAAACTGAATAAATGACAGCCTCCACTTGAGTTAGAAAATTTCGCAAAAAAAGTTCCTCCTCGAAATTTCTTTTTTCATAGCAGTGGTGAGACGATACTTCTGAAAGATGTTGAAGAGAAGTTACTCTTGAAAGACTATTTGTTTTTAGCTTTTCAATTACTACACATTGGCGCTTCCAGTATTATCAACAGTCTACTTAATGAAAGTCAAACGAAGGCGTATCAAGGATATTAAGGATAAAGTAAATGTGAGTACAAATACTGATTCAGCAGATCTCTTCTTATAAGAGCTATTGTCAATTGTTGAAGATAAAAACGATCGGAAAGGACGGCTGGGTCAACTACTCCTCTGTAATTCAGGAAAAATGGAAGTGATCATCTTCATGTTCATAATTCAAGCTATAAATGTTTGCATAAATCTGAGCCATGATAGAGCTCAGTAGAACTCAAATGACAGTGATGGATAAGTATACCATTTTCGAGCACCAGCCAATCCCGCCTTTGGATTGCGCCCCGCATTCGACTTCCACTCAAAATCTTATTGCGTGCGTTCATGTTCTATGCAATGATTTGCGGTAGCCAGGCGCTGTACAGGTCAATGCCTTCACCCCTCCCACACGAGTCTGGTACCGGATGGCTGGCTCTGACGGTTAGCCCAAAACGATATCTATGCGGGATTCGAACCCATGCCATGTGTGTGTCCACCTCCGCCATAAATATAAATGAATAAATTAAATAAAATTGGCCGCAAATATTAACATCTGTTTCTGGTGATATCTACAAACGACAAACGACCAAGTGTAGTAAATGAGAACAGCCTGTGGGGAGCACAGGCAATGATTATTCAGCAGCAGGATCCTCAGTTGCTGTAAAAAAACAGGAATATCGAAGGACTATTCAAGTCAACTAAATTGAATTAGTGAAACTAATTATCGCTGGTCAAAAAAATCTTGAAGTGGACAATAGATCCGGCAGCGAATAAGTTGATCGTGACCATTCTTTTTTCGAGAGGAGCGAGGTAGTCGATCATTTTAAAATTTAAAATTGCTCTTAGCCTGTAGGAAGGTTTTGAACGCTTCTCTGAGGTGCAGTACAGCCTAGTCAACTCATCCCTCATGAAAAATCTTGTACACCAAATTCGCTTCCCAAGTGGCATTTCGATATTTCGTTTTTGAGCCATGTGATAACAACTTCAAACTGCGAGATCTCAGCCCCCATCGCTTTTTTGTTCGAATAATTGCTTCCACGCTCATCTCCAGTCAAAACAAAGCCCAAATAGTCACATTCACTAATTTGTATTATACAGTAAAATACAGAGGCATAAAATTATATTGAACCATCAATGCCAACAGTTCTTTGACATAAAATCTCCTGGCACGCTTGTTTTGCATAGAGTTTGTGCAAATTGTGGCTTGTAAACGTAATTAGATAGAACTTCATCCGTTTTGATTGTTAGTTTGCACGCTTGACAGTCTCTAAAGTCATTACCGACGTAGCTCCTAATCATTGTTACATGTTAGAGACAACAACTTCCTCTTTCTAATGGGCATGGCTCTAAGAAATCCTTCTATTTGGCGGTCTTCAACATGTTTGCTTCAATCGCGGATACAGATCTCATCGAGATCGTAGAGATGTCAATATTTAGAAAAGCTTCTCTTTAAAAAAAATTCGAAGGCTCCATGATGGGTGTTCATAAAAAACTACTTTGTAATAACCTCTTTCTTGTTTTACACATTCAGAGCACACTTTTTTTCTCTTACGCCACCCAAGCAGACCTCCAGAATGACAGCATGGTGTAATTACAGCTCTTGGAACCCGAGCACTTTCATGGGTTGTCTCTGCTGCTTGAGAGTGACTCCGCGAGCCAGTCTTTCCATCTCGAATTGTGCAAAATCTCACGAGAACCATGAGCCCTGCTATCTGCTTCATTATAATCGGGGGCATAGACGAATATTCGCTCACCCACAGCTTTCTGCATGTACTGTAGGTTGCTACTGAAAGCAGGTCCAGGAAGTCATTACAAGCTTCACTATTGATTAGAAGTGGATGAAGGCAAGCAAAGTTTCGGTAGTGTACGAGATGAAGGATTCGGATCCCTTCCAAGGACGAAGTCCTACTCACAACTAGCAAACATACCTTGTGATGCTCTCGCATGGAGTACTGCAGCGAAATTACAGCAGTCAAAAAGAACATGAAAGCTATCATTTTTTAGAGATGGCTCCTTCAATGTCGCTATGGGATATTGCCGTGATGGTTTTCAGTTGGTCTTCATTCTTTATTTATTTATTAGTATGCGTTGTAGTGTTTATTCGTAGAAAACATATATCGCCTGCTCGAAAATGTTTTCTAAACATAGCCATGCTTAAAGCAAGTTTTACTGCTTAGTCCGAAAAGTTGCCTTACATGAATGAGTTCTACTTGATCTACATATTACGAGAGCCATACACATGTGAAATGCAGTGAGAAGATTGTAGTTTCAGAACAAAGGACAACTAGATATTATTAGATAAATAATCCCAGTCGAATCGACACAGATCGTTAAGGGCATTATACACAAAAGAAAAAACCAAATTTCTCGAAGAAGTACCTAGTCGCTGACTTTTAGAGAAACCAATCGTAAACCACTTCAGAGAAAATACGTGTTGAGGGAACTCTCCCAATTCAAAAGCCCTGTAGTTTAGGGCTATCGTTAGATCATTAATAAATGGTAGAGATGAATTACCCGAAGATAATATGCTTCAACATTTTCAGTCGCTATCCGAGGTGGCTCTATTTCTTTGTATCGAAATCACCGTACGAGCCCGAAAATACTGCCTTCTACCGTTTTATCAACAACTTCCGCCATCCTACTTAGCCGTACCAAGCGTTTGTTTAACATTGTCCCTCAGAAGCTGTACCTTCCTCGGCTTTATCACTTTGGCTATCAATCGATTTACAGCTATTATATTCCCTATGAAATACCGCCAGGTAAGAAATGGTGATCACTCTATTGACCTCCATCTTACTGACCTTCTTAATTTTTTGAAGTCAAGTCATTTTCAGAGTTCGTTGAGAATGCTCTCGCTGCAAATCTGCTAGAACGTTTGGAACGTTCTAGACTGTTAGCAGAGAGAGAGCATTCGCATCAAAATATCAAAATTCAGATATGGTCAATGAGGACATCTGTCGGTATGTGCCTTCTCAACTGGACGATAGCAATCGCTCTTACTGTATTTGGTATTATAGCTGGAGATCCTACTGGGTCATTTTATTTCTCTAGTGAAGGAACTATCGAAATCAATTACATGTACACTGGTAGCAAGGTGAACACTCATGTGATCACGCGTTTCCTTTTTTCTTGTACATAGTTACTGTGTGTAGTGAATATGACTAAGTTGCTAATTCTTTAGATGATATCCTACACCGCCGTAGGCCTTTGTATTTTTGCGGTTGTGAGTTGCACTTATTTGTATGTTTCACTGGGCTATGTAATCCTTAGAGCAAGATTGAGAAAAAAGGTACGCCGATTTCCAATTCTAATCATAATACTTTATTCATTAACATGGCTTCGTGATGCCCCAAGAGCAATTGTTGAACAGGATAAGGTACGATCGAAACATCAGTGTCAAAAAAAATGAACTGTATAGGCAAAAAAGGGAAGAAACCCCATCACATTTTACCTTTTTGTGACTTTGGGAAGTTGAAAACGCGCGACTGAATGAAGTAGTCCTTCCTGACTACAACAACGATGAAGGTCGAAATCTTGTTTGTTAAAATCTGCCAATTTTCAGAATATGGGTCTTGGTAAAGGCGAGCTGAAATATCTCTTATGTGCCATACTCACATTCGCTCCTCTTATACTGGAGTTGACCCGAAGTATCATTGAAGGAAACAATGGTTTGTGAATGGTGGACAAATTGTGACTACTGCTAAAAAAATGTGGTTGGCTCATCTGAAAAAGTTGAGTACAAAAGCATAGTTCATCGAATTCAACTAGCAGAGTTGAAGTCATCCCACTTCCTGCTATTCTTCTTGTTCACGATCACGGAATGGGAACCAATCTACTACTTTTTGCATGCAAATTACTCTGAAGTATCACGTGGTCATGGGAAGAGAATGCCTCCATAAGGTATATCACAAAGCGGCGTACTGCAGTCTCCCACATCTAAACGCGTGCCGGTTGCGTGTCTACTTGCCACGCTGGCTCTAGCCCCTTGAGATGGAATGTGTTCGCATTGCAACCCCTTCTGCAGT
Source organism: Haemonchus contortus (assembly GCA_000469685.2). Lineage (NCBI taxonomy): Eukaryota > Metazoa > Nematoda > Chromadorea > Rhabditida > Trichostrongylidae > Haemonchus > Haemonchus contortus. Next base: position 38,090,118 of record LS997565.1, read on the forward strand.
ATCATTCGCCGCTCTTCCGTCGTTCAACTGCACGCCTTCGCCTGCCGTCTTTCATATTCGTCGTCGTTTGCCGAGTCACACCTTCTATATATCGTCTCATGATCGGATCGTCGTGTCTTAACAGTGCTTGTAACAATTAGAGCTAAAGAGGATGGATCCCCGAGATCTGTTTGGATGTGCCAGGCTTCAACATTTCGCAGCTTGGAGTCGTCTAGAGATGCGCAGGAGCTCGAGGGCCCGAAGGTTGATGGTCCAGTAGTCCAGTAGCGGGACCCATGTCAGCAGAGCAAAGCGCGACGTAGCGCCGCGTCGCGACAGTCACTTTTTTGGATAGGTAAGGCCTAACCTGACGTCATCTTCGACATCAAGCCATCGACGCTTGATGAATGCTTTGGCTAGGAACCTGATCGTAGTTCTCTTTTTTTATCTAGAAGATCTGCTGAAGTTTGTGAACTATTTAGAATAACAGAGCCACAGTGCGTAGTTGTAAAGTTTTCATTCGGGTATCCACAATCTATACAATCTCCATAATCGTGAAGAAGGCTTTGAAGTTCTGATATCATCTGTGCGAGAGCTGAGATCTGCAGATGGTTAGGAAATAAGAAAGTGGAGGTTCAAATCAAAAAGGTCTTCATAAGAGTGAATATAGGTTTCAATGCGAGAAGATCTTGTCAGCGGAAGCCTACAAGGGTTAGCATGCCTGGGAAAGAGGGGAACTTCATCTCAAGTTCCCAAACTACTTTGATAAACTCCATCGTCTGACGTCGTCTTACGGTTAGTCGCAAATCCATTCAGAGCGCTAACTCCCGTAGCTTTTCTTACGGCATGGCTCCGAAGAACAACAGATGCAAGAATGATGTAGAAGAAACAGTAACACAGTGATTGGTGCAGATTAAAATTTTCAGTTCTTTCACCTTAAACTTTGGCCTGCTCCTGTGCTAGTTTGAAGCTTACTTCTACAATTTTTCCTCGATTGAAAATTTGTGGTGAAAGGGAAAAGTAGTTTGCTTTCTAGGATTCTCAGCCACGACTTGATACTAGGCGTGCAATTTTCCACAATGGTCTTTATCACAAGACTATACCGCCTGATTATTGATGTTCTTCACTCTACAACAAACGTCGTCGCCGTCAGCCACCCAGCAGCGAATTCTCAGGCAGTAAAATCGAACGCTAGACACAGGAAAGAAAAAGTCTTTGCTAGAACTAATAGGATTTGAAACAGCCTGTTGTTCAGACAAAAAATTGAAACGGTAAGCTGGTGATTTATTAGGTTGTTCGGAAAGGAATGCGCGCTAATTTTGTCCATTCATTTCTCCCCTACAATAGAAGATTTTTCAGAACAGTTTTGTCTCTCGGAAGAGATTTTCATTGCACATCTTTTGATATACTTTTGTCTATGTCTACTTTGTTTTTTCTAAGAAAAAAATGTTCAAAAGGTGCTTGACCAAAAATGGCTCTTGCGGGCTTACATGTGGTACAACTTCCAGCAAGGAAAATCGGCTGTTGAATCTCATCATGCCACATCTGAAGTATACGGCGAAAAAGCTCTGTAAGAAAGCCAGTGTTGACGATGGTATTGACGTTTCAAAAACGGTAATGAAAGCTTGGAGGATGAAGAACATCGAAGTCGGCCCCAATTCGCCGATAACCAAGTGTTGAAGACCGTCATTAAGTTGGATCCACACCAAACCATCTGAGAACTGGCAACACATGTTGGCTGCTCAAATTCTACCATTCATGAGCATTTGCTGGCAATTGGCAAAAAGAACAGGTGTGGAAAAGGGCTATCGCACCAGCTGAGCGACTCAAACCAGGCAACACAAGTGGCGATGTTCGGAATTCTTCTCCATCGCTCCAAGATCAGCGGTTTTTCCAACTCTGTTATTACATCAGTTGGGGAGTGGATCTGCTCTGACAACACAACACGAAAAGGACAGTGGTTAGACGCCGGTGACACTCCAAAACCCACTACGAAACCGGATATACACGGCAGAAAGGTGATGCTCCGTGTTTGGTGGAACAGCAAAGGTTGAGTGTAGTTTGAAGTTCTGAATTCGGGTCAAACCGTTACGGCGGACAGTTACGAAGATTAGTTGAGCCGCGTGGATCAAGCACTGCGTCGTCAAGGTGTCGAAACGACGTCAACAAAATTCCTTCTCGACAACGCTCGTCAACATGTTGCGAAAACCACCTCGGAAAAAATTGAGGAATAGGGGTTGGGAGTGCCTGCCTCATCCGCCTTACAGCCCAGAAATGACTCCAACCGATGACCATCTGTTCCGATCAATGCAGCACTCCTTGGCCGAGAGAAAATTCAAAAACCGCAAAAAAGTCCATTTCAGGGTGTCCAACTACTTTGAGTTGCAGCCGGCCGAGTTCTTCAGAAGAAGAATCCATCTCTTGCGTAAATGTGGACAAAAAGTCATCGATTGTTATGGAAAATATCTCTTGAATTGATCTCGTTTAGTTTCGTTTTTACAATAAAAAATTTTTTGAACTCAAACGCGCATTCCTTTCCGAACAACCTAATATTTATGTTCAATAAGAATAAATGTGAACTGCGAGTACAAAACAGGACGATCTGCTCCATAGCTCGCACTCAATGCCTCGAGAGACAGCAACCAGAATATAGGAGCGATGTTGAATCCGTTCAAGTTGTTGCAGCCAAAAGTGAAAATTTAAGGATAATGCGTCGTTCACATAAAGAAGTCAAAATCATCAAAAACCGCTATGCTTTGAAATTCATATCTTCGATTCCTGAACCAGTGACGTACATTCAATAGGACAGGTTGGAGTTCAGATGGCTTTTTTTTAGCTAGTCTCACTACCTCAATCTGTTACACAAAAAACAAAGAGAAATGACAAGTACTTCCAGCGCACTATGAGCGACAGACTAGGCAACAACCTCAATGCGCATATGAAACATGAGAGCGCATGAGTGAATAGTGTGGCAGACTATAATATGGCATGGCTAAATATATGGCAATGCAAGGTACATGGTGTATACTGAATACATGGCAACTATGTAGCAAAACCAAACATGTGGAGAGGTAGGAATAATGGCAAAACCAAACGTGTTGCGAGGCAATGCACTCTCAGATAGTTTGAAATTGATGGGAGCTACTTAACACACTCTACAAATAATGATATGCTCAATGACATGCATCCAAGGAGTAGATGCGATAGATGCTTGCTTTCTTCCAATTCTTTTTGCTAGGCTTCACAATAGGACTGGACCACTCCTATGTGCACTCGAGAATAACATAATTGATGAGGAAGAATAAGCGTAATATAGAAAAGTAGGTAGTAAACAGAGAGATGGTGCGCATACATAAGCATTCCGCTGCGCTCGCCACCGGGCATCGAGAGTGCCACATCAAAGCTTTCTCGTCAGAACCGTGTGGTTCGAGGCGCAAAGGAGCGCGTTCGTCGGAAGCCAAAATTATCGTGAACTGTGCCTTCAATTGTGAATGTCAGGAACAGCTACTAAATAGAATTCTAGACCACTGTATGACTATGATCGAAGGGGTTTAAATGAGTTTTTAAGCTCACATCTTCTGTGTTCCTTTTTGTCCTTTTCCATGGGCAGAACTTTGATTTATGGGATGTGAGTGGCCGAACCTTTCCGTTGAGTACGTATAATCGGGCGAACCTCGTGCTTTTCTCGCTATTAGGAGAAAATATCATCTGCCTGATTCTAACAATCACTCTACATCTTCTAACTCCAAACCGCCGTAGACGGTAAATAAGTAAAATCTATAAAAGCAGTGGTTCAGATGGTGCATAAGAAGATACTGTTTGAACCAGTACTCTCCTTTTGTGTTCAGCAAATTTGGCATAATTTCAGCATGTCGCTGTCTTCAAAATTTCGAAAGAGGGGGATTTGATTGCTTTGAAGTTGTTCTTTCAGACTGTTACTATTCAATGTACAACCTTTTTATGCTCACAAACTGCCTTACTATATGTGAGATTGTATTATATATTGGGTTGTCCGAAAAGTTTCCAACGATTTTTGACATCCCGGATTTATCAACCGTTGGACAAAAAATCAAGGACCCACTCTAATAAAATTATATGTTTCCTGAAAGAAAAGATCCTCCTTTATATTACTGTCAAGATTTCGTCAACATTTGTCGAAGTTTGTCTGTACAGGACTTGTATGAAAATGGAGAACCACTGCGCGCATTTTCGACATCTGAATTATTTCTTCTACCGCAAGGCCTAGAGTGCGGCTCAAGCCGCATAAAAGATATATGACGTTTGAGTAGACCATGCCGTAGAGGAACGCACAGTGCATGGCTAGTTTGCGGAACCCAAACAGAGTGAATTTGCCTTTGAAGACCGGCAGCACTTGGGGAGACTATCATCAGTTTAAACGATCAACTCAAAATGTTATCCGGAGCAAATCGGCACATCACTGCTCGTGGAGTAGGACAAGGGCTTAGTGTTTGAAATTATCCATTCATGGTCATCTGCAAACGTTTGGTCATGTGAAGCGCCTTGATATTTAGATATCTCGCGAAAGGAGCGAGCGCAATGCGACGGACCGCGCCTCCATGTGCGACTCGTTGCTCTTCTATAGGAATAAAAATGAGCCGTTTTTGAAACGCATGAGCACGAGGGACGAAAAGCGGATTGTGTACAGCAATGAGGAGGGGAATTGATTGATCGAAATCTAGCCCCCAGTAAGCCGTCACAAACCGCTAAAAAAGTTAAAATCCAGGAAATCCTCACTTAACAGAATAGAGGATATATTGTTCAATCAATGGATCTCTTCTTCTAGGAATTTTCATTCAAAGATGAATCAAAAATCGGCGGGAACTTTTCGGACAAGCCAATAATTCCAAAGATCCCATGTCTCTTGCATACAAAAAAACGTTGATGTAAGTCGCTTAACGTCGATTACGACGATATGAAATTTTTTGAAATTCAATTGTGAAACCCCAGGAGCTGGCTGTTTGAAGGAACGCGCCTTTCAGAATTAAGTGGGTTTACAGCTTACCGTGAACTCAACTGGATCGAGCTTTTCAGAAAATGGCAGTACAAGCATCTCCAGAGCACCTTGGAATTACCCATCGATGGTGCTTGTGATTAAATGGATAATCTCCCACCCATGAACTAAATTTCTACTGAGTAATTTGGTCGCTGTGGGTGTAGTGTAGTGGCAAGTGGCGCACTAATCTCACGCACGGTCAGGGTTTGAATCCGCCTAGGCCTACCAAGCCTTCCGTCCATCCCTCCGGGGTCGGTGAATAGGTACCAGACTCGTGAGGGAGGACAAAAGCACTGTTTTGTACATCGGCTGGCCACCGCAAATCATTGTATAGGCCAGATACGCACTCATTACGACACTACGATTCTGAATGGAAGTCGAGGGGAGGGGGGGGAGGGGGCGCATACCTTAGCAGGATTGATCAACCGCAAGAATTATATCCTTTTATGTTGGGTCTATTTTCCACTTCTTGTTAAATCTTGCGATTTTTTAGAGGATTTTTGGTTCTTCAACCTCGAAACCTTAGCTATGCCTGTTCTGTCAACACTCTACTTTGCCAAAGCGAAACGACAGCGTATCAAGGACATTAAAATCGTATGTAAGCGTACCGTAGTACTCATGCGGGCTGCTTTCCCGAGTACTAGGATTTTAAATTCAATTTCATAGATAGAGACAACGGGAAGCGATGGCTGGACGAATTACTCGACAATGATTCAAAAGCAATGGAAATGAACTGTATGTGATGCTACCGATTATTTAGCTGTAGGCTCAGTGGAGGCTCAGGCACCCTTCAAACGCCCATGAAATGCCTCCTACTGTAGGGACGCTAAGCAACGCTCTGAGAGCTGGTCTGAGCGGTAGGAGTCGTATAGTGCCGAAGGAGCCCCTTTGTGACAGATGTGATGTATAAATGCGATTGTCCCGATTCCACTCAAATCTTCTCCGAACACCTCCTCTCTACATTGCCAACCACGATCATGCAACCCTAACAAGGAACCAGTTAAAGACGAGCGAGTATGTTTTGGGATATCCCTGAGTAATGCCGTTTTTCATCAGAGCAGCATCATTGTTCACCAAAACTTTTGCCCATTAAGCCAACAGCACCACAGCATGTAAACTGTGCCCTCAGTTGCAACTACTCGAGTTCACTACAAGCTGCGTTTCGGGAAGTAAAAAGTGAACTTTTGCAATCATACCAGAATTTCCTAGTTGCACTTAAAATGTAGCAAATGCGAATCTTCATGTTGTTCCCTTTTCCAGTGAAATGTTTGTCAGTAGATATTTGTGAAGTTCTTGCATTATTTCGAATGCCATAAAAAGGCTTTACAGACCTTTCCCCCAGTGATATTGATTTTTCTGGTATTAATAAAGTTTCAGTCATTTACACAGAAAGGGGAAAATTCTAGCGCCTACGGTGTATAAAAGGAAGAAACAATACATAGACATCAAGAATTGCCAGGATACCCTATAATAAAACCGCTGACCACAAAGACGATGGAAATTATGGGCATTCAGCCCAAAAATGACTATTGTCGCGACTTACGTGCGACCGTGGGCACCGCTGAAAAATACCATGCTCCAATGCAGAGCCGCGACGCCGCACGTTCAAATTGCCGAAGGTTCTGGAAGCGCGGGAATGTTATCGAGTGAGCCGCGTTGGCAGTATTTCATCATCCACTACTGCTCCTGTCGTCCTCCCACGCGGTGCCTCGGATTCAGCGGTCGTCTACGTGTCAACTTCAGCCGGTGCAAGCAACAACGATGTCATCAGTTGGAGTCTACAACACCGACACAGCGGATCAGCGGTACTTCTTACAGCTTATGCTTTGACTTGAGTTGCTGACCATTCATTGATTGCCTTTTTCCTCTTGTTTTTCACTGTATCACTTTTTCCCTATATTTCCCTTGTTTTATACAGTTCATAACCATTATGGTGTAGCTTTAGCCAATGCGTTTCAACGCAGAATATCTGTCTTAAGATCATGCCATATATGGCACTTACCTATGGCGGAGCCGGGAGGGGATTAGGGCCTCGTAGTTGACCCAGTGGCAGGCAATGGGGCATTCAGGTGAGACCAACCCCTCCAGAAGGAGTGTGGGCTCTTTTGCGATACCCACATTCTGGCGTGACCTTGGGTCCCCCCGCCGATCCACGTCAGCTCCAGGGACCGGGGTCGCGACAACTATGAAATAAAATTCGTAAACACTGCCAAAGCTAAATGCACTCATAGAAATAGATTCATATACCCCAAGCTTCTAACCAAAAGCATCGACATCTTTACAAACTTTTTGTGATATTATGAATGGCATATCGAAGATATTCAGAATTCAACTACACTGGAAGGTGAACTCCATCCTCTCTATTTGCACACTAATTAAGGATCCTCAAGGAAAGGCCCAGGAAAGGTCCAGGCGATGGCTTGTCTGGTGGGTAAGCAAAACGATCATCTTCACTTTACTTCAGCTTTTTATCATTGTCATATATCTTTTTACTACTCAACATGCTTCGTTGATTTCAATCAATGTTGAGCAGTAAAAAGATATATACCTGCAGAAGGGCGTAGGTTGTATAGTGGTAAGTAACTCACTATCACACCGACAGTCACTAGTTCGAATATCGTTGTCCGCCAAATTCAACGAAGGTTAAATGCGGGGCGCACTCACAGATGGGACTGATCAACGCCCAAAGACTTTATCCTTCATACTTCTACCGCTTCCTTTACTCCTCTGGAGCATTAGACAGTCACAGCATCTTCGTTCAGAGTTAAAATCTACACACGAAGCAGGGCTTGCGCAAAATATTCAAAACGGACCTAGAGCGTTGAAATTTGGTAGGAGTACAGGAACAAGATGGAGACACTGATGACAAGTGGCAGGACCAGGCTAAGCCCACAGGGGCGGGGCTTGCGCAGAAATGTCAAATTAGACCTAGGGCGTTGAAATTTGGTAGAAGTACACTAGGCAAGATGGAAACGTGATGGAAGGTGACATAACAATTCAGACTCCGCGTGGCGCGAGCGATATACATTTGGGCCTGATTGAACCTCCAATGAATCACTATTTTTAAGATGAACAGCAGCAGATCGAGATTTCTAATTATGGGCATAAGCATCGGCGCATATTGAATATCTTTTTGATGCCCTGTCACTCCTCTGTCAAGTTTCGTGCTCCGAAAAATCATTTGTACGAAGAAGGAGCAGACCGTTTGTCGATTATTACGACTCTATCAGAAGAAAGAGATAAGTCCGGGATTAGCAGAGCTACCCGACTGGTAAAAGAATATAAAGAATAAAGTCATTAGGCGTTGATCACGTTCGTCTGAGCATGTGCCCGTGCATTCGACTTCCATTCAGAATCGTAGTGGCGTATTGAATGCGTATGTGGCCTATGCAATGACATGCGATGGCCAGCCGATGAACAAGTCAGTGCTCTTATCCTTGCAGGCGAGTCTGGGACCAGTTAATCGACCCCGTAGGTATGGGATGCTCTGTCAACCTTCGCTAATATCGATCCGGGATTCGAACCCGTGACTATGCTGTAATAGTGCGCCTCTTGCCACCATAAACATAAATAAAGAAAATAAATAAAATTGGTTGCGAACATTGACATCTGTTTCTGGCTGCATCTAGAAGTATATAATTCTGTACAAAAGATGAGGCGAATTCAATAATGACAGCTTCTTTGGAAGCAACTGCGGCCAAATTCAGCAAAGCAGCAGGATTCTTGGTTTTTACGAATAAGAGTAAGATAAACAAAGAAGAATCCAATTCATAACATTAAATCAATGAAATGTCCAATTGTCAGGCCAAAACAGATTGCCGAATAACATTAGAGAGAACCTTCTCTAATTTTATTCGGCAATCTTGTAATCTTGTATTGCTCAATATAATGTATTGCTCAAACCTCTTCTTCTCTGGAAGAGGTTTGAGCAATCGACAATTCTCAGAATCGAAAAATTGTTTCCGGTCTTACAGATTTCTGGAATGCTTCTTCACGAGAGCCTAGTATGTTCATCCTTCATGCGAAATCTCGTACAACGAATTCGGTTTCCGAGTGGAATTTCGACATTTTGTTTTCCAGCCATGTGACAGCCATTTAGAACTGAAAGATTTCAGTTCTCGATGCTTCTCTGTTTAAAATAATTCTTTTCCCATGTTCATCCTCAGTCAACACAAAACACAAATTGTCCCATTCACTAGTCTGTGTTTGTATATACAGTAAAACCCAGTAACGTAGAATTATGTTAGGAAAATAAAGTCGACAGCTCTTTGAAATCGAATCAGCTGGCTTTTCAGAAAGTGTTTGCTGATTCTGACTTGCTGATGTAATGAGATGTTCATCTGTTTTGATTGTTAGATTGAACGTTTGACAGTCTCCAGAGTCGTTACTGATGTAACTCCCAGTCATTGCTTCTCGTTACAGACAACAACCTCCTCTTTCTAATGGGTTGAGCTTCACTATGTTATTTTGTCTAGCTGTCTTCATTAGTATCGCTTGAATTGTAGATAAAAATTTCATCGCAATCTTGAAGTCGAAAATGTTCTAGAAAAATTTAATACTAGAAAAAACCAATGGGTACCATGTTTACTGTTTATGGTTAACTATCTTGTAGTAATTTCTTTCTTGTGCTACCTTTTAACTGCCCAATTTTTCCATGTTACAATACCGAAGCAGACTCTAGAAACCACAGGAAGGTCGACTACAGCTACAGGAACTTGAGCATTTTCGGGAGTTGAGTTGTGCCTAAGAGTGACCCAACGATCCAATATTTCAATGTTGACTTGCGCAGAATTCTCATAAGAACGGGAGGCTATACTAACTATTACGTTGAAACTAGGAAGATGAATGGATTCTTTGCAGTAATCAGTATTTGGCGAGCATCGCCTCACCCTTTGCTTTCCTGGTGTGCGGTACTACTGTAGCCTACCCTCAAAACCACGGCCTAGAGATTATCACAAGCCTCACAACATGCTTGTGGTGAGCGAAGGCAAACAGGGTTCTGGTAGTGCAAAGGGTAAAGAAAACTGTGCCCAGACAGTTTACCGCACGAATTTGGGCTCCGTCTGAAGTCGAGGTTGTGCCCTTAACTCGCAGGCTCTATGTGACTCCTCTATCGCCCACTGCAGCAAAATAAGAGCAATGAACGAGAACATTGAATCAAAACTTCGTTGTTTTTCAGATATGGCTCCTCCGATGCCATTATGGGATATTGCAGTGATGGCATTCAGTTGGATGTCGCTTTTTACTTATTTGTTAGTCTGCGTTGTGGTGTTCATTCGTCGGAAACATATATCGTCTTTACAAAAATGCTTTCTGAAACTCGCCATACTTAATGCAGGTTTTATTGTCTATTGTTTATTTGTTTATTCCAAAAGTGCATTCCTTGAATAATTTCCAGTTGATCAAGTTTAAGAGCACAACACATGTGGAATACATTGAGAGGATTGTGGTTTGAGAGCGAGGGGCGAACAGGATCTAGTGGGTAATCATAGCCACTGAGAAAAGTCACACTTTCGAGGCTAAATTTCGATTCCTTGAAGACTACCTAGTCGCTGACTTTTGCAAGAAACCACGGTGAATCCTTGTGTATGACCCTTAAGACCCTACCGGTCAGGACTATTTCTAAATATCCAAAAATAGCTGGTCTCTGACCTTTGAAAGAAGCCACCGTGCCACCGTGAACACTCTGAAGAAAGTCCTAGTCGAGGAGCTTTTACCAACCAGTATGACTTGTAGAAATGTTGACGGTGGGTGAGACTCTGTCAGTTGGGGAGATTTCCGAATGGGTGTAGGTACCTCCCCCACGTAGTCGCGTCGCACTCGCCACACTTGACCGTGCGCACTCACGCGCTATGAAGGGAATGGTCTGTAGGAGGATACAGTAGTCGCCGCGCAAAAAAATGCCGCTTCTCGTGATGATCTGGGGAAGTAACGTAACCCTTATAGCTCAGTAGGCAATGGTAGTGTTGAATTTCACGAAACTAATATGCGTGAACATTTTCAGTCCCTCTGCGAGGTGGCTCTATTTCTTTGTATCGAAATCGTCATACGAGCAAGGAGGTACTCTCTTCTACCGTTTTATCAACAGCTTCCACCATCATACTTGGCCGTACCCAGCGTTTGTTTGTCAATGTCTCTAAGGTGTGGTACCTTTCTTGGGTTTATCACACTGGCAATCAATCGGTTTACAGCTATTATATTCCCAATGAGATATCGCCAGGTAAGACATGATGATTACTCTATTAAGCTTTACTTTACCTGACTTTGCTTTTTTGGAGTCTTTTGAGAGTTTTGCGGAGTCAGCCGTTCCAAATTCAGATATGGTCAACAAAAACAGCTATTGTGGTCTGCCTTCTTAATTGGACAATAGCATTTGCTCTAACTATTGCTGCTGTCATAGTTGGAAATCCCACGGGATCATTTTATTTTTCTAGTGAAGGAACGATTGAAATCAGTTACATATTCAGTGGTGCTCAGGTGAGTACCTGCTTGAACAGATCATTTCCACTCCCCAATATTTTCATATTTTCTCGCAATATCTGCCTGTCGTAAATATAAACAATTTGCTACTTTTACAGCTTCTATCCTACATCGGCATACTGCTTTGTGTATTTGCGGTTGTAGTATGCACCTGTTTATATGCCTCACTTGGCTATGTGATCCTCAGAGCCAAATTGAAACAAAGGGTATGCTGTTTTCCCGTTTCGATTAATATGAATTAATTTTTTGGGAGTGCTACGATTCTATCGCCGAGCTGATAGGGCCACGCTGCAGTCACGATCCGCGACCCACTGTGATTGAGATTTACACCTTTTGTCGTAAAGATGCAGCGACATCGTCCTAAGTCTGAGCAAGGCTTTAGGAAGGAAACTTGATTTTCTTTTTGCGACTTTGCACTTTTTTTCTTTTGGTTATTCAGTTCATATGCAAGGTTACTCCTAAGATACGCTTGCTATCATTCCATTCCTTGAGGTTGTTCTATATTTTTTGATTCACATGTAATTGCGATCGAAACGAAGTGCTCTAGAAGAACCAAAGGCCATTAGGGGGGGGGGGAGGGGGTGAGGTGGAGGCAAGTGTAGCGATATGTTTCGCACTTCACACACGCATGGTCACGGGTTCGAATCCTGGATCGATATCCGCCTAGGCCAACCAAGCCTTCCATCCCTCCACGGTCGGTGAATTGGTACCAGATCAGTCTGAGAGGATCAAAGCACTGACATGTAGGCATCGGGTGGCCACCGCATGTCATTGAATAGGCCCCATACGCACTCATTACGCCACTACGATTCTGAATGGAGTCGAGTGCGGGGCGCATCCCTCAGACGAGGTCGTTCAACGCTAAAAATTATTCCTTTGAGCTGGGCTTCATTTTTGAATCGCACTGTTTGCGCGGCATAGCGCGGGATGACCACATCAACTCGGCGATAAAATTGCACCTCCTTCAATGCGATCTATGTAGGCCTATACAAATTATTGCAGAGGATAAAATACGAATAAAACATCAGTGTCAAGAAATTGAACCAAACAGACAAAAAACTAGAGAAATAACGATTTACAACTCATCTATTTATTTCAAATGACCTTGGAAAGCTGAGAAAGCTGCTTAATGAAAAATTATCCTCCAGTCTTGTTTGTGAGAATCTTTTCCAATTTTTAGAATATGGATATTGGTAAAGGTGAGTTGAGATATCTCCTATGTGCGATACTCACTTTCGTTCCGCTTATATTGGAATTGACACGGAGTATCATCGAGTGGAGCAGTTTCGTCAACGGTGGACAGATCGTGACTACTTCTAAGAAAATGTGGTTAGTTTTGTTGAAAAGTTCCAAGAACAAGAGTATGTTCAATCGAAATTAACCAGTAAAGATGAGATTTCATCACTTTCTGCTATCCTTCTTGTCCCCAACCTATTTTGAACACTTCGACACCTCTACAGGAAAATAAAATTTAAAGTCTGACGTCAGTATCAGTCTGTATTCACAAGAGGGCCCTAATTGGGTACCATACATCCATCCAATCACAAATCACCATTCAAGTCATCGCGAAAGGATTCCTGATAGCTATGTCCTACGTTGAATTCTGGCTCAAGCAATCTAAATTAATCGTGAGAATTTTGATATCATTGATACGTAATCTGAGGTTTTTAGACGGCAGAGAGATATGAAAGCAGTGGTTGGAGTCAGGGTGAGCTTAACAGGCGTGAAATTCATTTTCATAGTTATATTGCACTGAGAGAAGCTACAGTCAGCGGAGACCTACAAGGATGAGCCTATCTAAAGAGCGGGGCATCATCTCGAGCTTCCTAGCTACTTAGATGGAATTCTCGTCTGACGTGGTCTTATGGCTAGTCGCAAGTCCATTCCAAATCCAAGCCAGTAGCCCTTCATCTGGCATGCAGTCAAAGATTGAGGGTAAAATTGAAAGGTTGCGGGAAGGGCCTTATCAGGAGACCCTTACCGCCCACTTGAAGCTGTTCCCAGTGTGAAGTATATTCTTTGCATCCCCCTTTTTTAGCTGGACTTTGTGGTAGTAGAAAAAGTATAATAATAGATAAATAATTCCATTTCTAGGATTTCAAGCCACGACTTGATGCTGGGCATCCAGTTTTTCACTTTTATCTTCATCACAAGGCTGTATCGGTTGATTCCTGATGTTCTTTTCTCCAAAAAGAATGTTCCGGTCGTCAGTTGCTCAGCAATGGACTCTCAAGCAGGAAAACTGCGTAACAGACATGGAAAGGAAATGGGGTTTGCTAGAACCCATAGGCTTTGAAAACGGCTGTTGTCAAAAAATAAAATGCAGTAAAGACTTACCGAATGCTTCTCGTTTGATACGAATATGTAGTTAGTTGTGAATTGAAAATAAAAATTTCGTTCAAATCTTCCACTCAAAAAATCGGAAAGAAGGAGCCGACAATACACAAGAAGGGGTACGTCTTCAGGGCTTAAATAATTATATTATTTTTTCTCGAGAATTCACGAGTTTCTGACTTCAACAGACCTGAATAATGGAACAAAGCCATTGCTGGATCAAGTATACCGTTCACTTTGCAAATCAAATGGATGCGAAGCGAATTCGGGATGCTCCATGTTGTTGTCTGAGCTTTCAAAAACAAGTATGTTAGAAATGGAGCGACATCAAGTTTTGATAGCTAATTATTGAACGGTCAGAACCCAACACACAGGACACTTTCAAGAGAAAGAAACTTCGGTTCTCAGCTCCATAAATACATCTCCTCACCACATTTACAGTAAATACACAAAAACTTTAGCTATCAAGTGACGCAATACATATTACACAAGCATGGTCATCAGTTTACAACCCACATCAACCGAGCCTTTCAGCTCTTCTTTGTCGGACAATTGGTACCACGCTAGTTTGGGAGGATAAAAGCGCTGACTTGTACATTGGCTGACCACCGCAAGTCATTGTATAGGCCACATACGCACTCATTACGCCACTACGATTCTGAATGGAAGTCAAATGCGTGGGCGCATCCCTCACACGGGACTGACTAATACGAAAAAGTTTAAAGACTTTTTAAAAAAAATTCTGCAGTCAGTATCCATCCTCAATCCTCAGTTATACTCTAGCATGCCAGCCCAGTGTGCACATTAGATCTTTCAGAAGTTCCCGTAGTTTAAGACCCAGAAGAAAAATGTCGATACGTTACTGGAAAGTTGTAGATGCTTTTTCCAAATCCCGTGGAAGTCCAGTACTATAGGAATCCAGCTCCTAGATATCCGAAGCTTTTGTACTTATGCTAGTTAAGAGTGTAATTTTTTCCAAAATGAAACTTCGGCACTATTTACCCTTTACTGCCCCACCTTGTCGAGAATGAGCTGAATTTCTAACGAATTTTTTCAAAGAAGATAAAACCGGCTAGAAACTTATCTACAGGGATAATTTGACCCGTAGAACACGAATATTGCATCCATTTGTCATGAGAGTGCTTGGCGCTTGCGCTACAGGCGCCTGTGTCAAATCGCTGGGTCACCGCTCCTGCTGAAAACTTGACCCTGACTAGTGTCCCAGGCGTTTTCATGATGAGCGGATGCGATACTCGTGTTCTAGGGGTCAAATTACCCCTCCAGGCAAGTTTCTAGCCGGTTCCACCTTCTCTGAAAAAATTCGATAGAAATCCAGCCCTTTCTCGACAGAGTGGGGCAGTAAAGGGTAAATAGTGCCGAAACTTCTTCCTCCGCTCATGCTTCAATCATGCATGATATTGTTGTCTCTGATGGCCATAGGAGGGAATTACGAATGATGAATAGTGCATTGCACAAAATTCATACCACAGTGTTGTTGTTGTATATTGAAAGATCTAATTCAATGTTTTGGATACAAAAACTACCATAATCTCACCGTCTACGATATTCAACAAAAATAAGTCCCTTTTATAAGTGTTTTCAGCTTTGCTGAGCATATAATGATTGCTTTCAGGCTTTTCAATGAATTACCCATAAATTAGTAAAAGAGAATCGCGAACGATGTCGTCGTTCAGACGCCCCCTTCGTTCGACTTGTTGCCTTCGATCTTATTTCCTTTCTCAATTGAACGCACTTCTTCTGTCACTAGCTCTTCTTTTACTGGTAGGGTGGTGCATGATAAAAGGGAATTGAAGGTGAATCGAATATGTTATTATATAACGCGGCGACACCCTAGAAGTTTCTACCTCGTTTCAGGACATGGGGTCCAATAGTACTGTATGGCCGGATTTGACAGAAGAATACTGCATTGAGGTGAGAAATCTGCAAGGAATTAGTTGGAACGAGAGACATCCTTATGCACTTGTTTTCATTATCCCAACTTACCATACTCTGATGAGCTTCATTTTCCAGACTCAGTAACGTGGCTGAAAAAACTTAATGACGCTTTTATAGAGACTCCTCCCTAATCCTCAGCTTACTCGAATTCCCATGATGCGCGGTCCATCTTCGTCCTCCCTCACGGTGATAGTTGGGGAGAGTACTTCTTTCCCAAAATCGCAAGGTACCCAGATGCGCGCGATACAACGGAAAAAATCTGAATTCCCAGGGGATTGATACGGTAGTGGTTGTGAACGGAATCGAATGACTGACGAAGGCGCTAGTGTTGACGCAGATTCAAGCTTTCCTTCCTCTCTTTGTAGAACTTTCAAAACTTCTCCATGAAGCAAGGCCACAGAATGTGGCCTATTGGGCTGGTCTGAACTCGGAAGGAAGGCACTAATACAGGGTTGGCCATAATTATAGCGACAAGGCTTGCTGCAGTTAGCGTGCATTCTATCGCGCACGTAGCGCACCAGTTTTATGGATTTTTCAATCTCATCATTTTTTCTAAATCCTGTTAAAACTTAGTTAAATTTGGTCCATTCATAGTGAAATGGTGAAGCCTTCTCCTGATCGTTCCGCTATCGTTCGTCTGCACAAAGTCGGCCGCCCACCCGCCACGATCACCTCGGCATCCACCGCAGCATCGTGTATCTCACACTCCAACGTTATCGAGACCTTGGTGGACTCCAAGACCGCCGAAGACGTGGAAGACCTCGTACTGCTCGCACTTCGAAGGTCGTCGAGGCCGTTAGAAAGCGGATAGCAAGAAAAGCCACTCGGAGCACCTCGACGATGGCTCGCGACATGGTAACCTCGCGGAGGGCAATGGAAAGGGTCTTTATGAAGACCTTCAGATGTACCATAACCGTACTCGGAAGGCTGCTATCTTCAGCGCTTCGAATCAGCAGGCGCGAGTCAAGAAGTGCCAATAGCTTTTGCTTCGGACGCGCAACAAGGGCCACCATTCGATCGTCTTTTCGGATGAGGAGCTCTTCACCGTCGAGCAGCAGTTCAACGCTCGGAACGTCAGAATGATGGCAAGGAATGCCGAGGAAGCTGACAAGAAGGGAAGAGTCGTTCACCGGGCCGCACACCCTGCCCAAGTCATGGTTTGGGCAGGGATGTGTGCCTCGGGGAAAACGCCGTTGATATTCGTGGACCCCGGCGTCAAAATCGACAAAGATTACTATCAGAAGACGATTCTGGAAGATGCTCTACTCCCGTGGGCGAACTCCCACTTCAAGGGCCGCCCGTAGACATTCCAGCAAGATTCGGCGTCCGCCCGCAAGACCAGGGTCGTCCAAGCGTGGTGCAAAAGCGAACTCCCCGACTTCATCTCGGCGGAGGAATGGCCGGCATCGTCACCGGATTTGAACCCACTGGACTATAACTTGTGTTCCTACTTTGAGAGCAGGGCCTGCGCCACTCGCCACCCCAATTTGGATTCTCTGAAGGCAGCGCTCATCCGAGAATGGTACGAAATGTCGACGCACTCCTGCGTCCGGTTATCGACGCCTTTCCCAAGCGACTCCGCGCTGCCGTCCGTGCCAAAGGTGGCCGAATCGAGAAGTAACTTATGATTGTTATGTACCAGTTGTTACTTAATAAATATTATGTTCATGACTCGTTTGCACTTTTGCTTTCTTAGATATAAAGTGAAAACCTTGTCGCTATATTTATGGCCAACCCTGTAATTTAGCATTCAATCCAATCCACAAGCATTATGAGTCTGTCTGGTGGACCATTCCAGAATATTCCCGAAGTGTTCCCCTTGTCAATGAGAAAATAAGCAGAGTTGATGTAAGTAGAGGTACCCATCAGCGACACATCTTTAACATGGATTATATACAGTACATGCTTGAGTACTGGTTCAAGTCTTGGCTCGAATACTCGCAATAACTATCAAATGTTCTAGCATGGAGTGCTTGTGGCTACTTCTGTTTACTACCGACTCACACTAACGTTTTCTCTAATCGTATCAACATTATCTGCAACCTATACAGTCTACTTTTTATGTGGCTGTTACAGCAGAAGTCTTTTTTTCCACAGAAATTTGAGGGTATGTTTGGCTTTGATAAAATTTCATTTTTTTTCTGACTGGTATTTCTTCAAATGACTAAAGCAGACACAAATAATTCAATTTTTGCAGACACTATTTTTCTCTCTGAGCATTTGCTGCCTTTCTTACAGCCTCATAAATGTCTTTGCGAAGGTAAGCTTTCAGAAATTCCTTGTGTACTGACCCCCTTCCCGTCATTCTTCTCAAGCGGTGTCTGGCAAAATTCTAACCATAGACAATGAAATTTGAATATAATTGAGACAAAATGCCTGGAAATTGGAGAAAATTGTTTTAAAGTGGATCGAAGTAGGGGTAGTACTCGTACATGGCGCAGGATAAGTTCATAACTATCAAAGCTGTAATGAAAGGATGAAGATTCATGTCATTGGGACTTGATCATTCCCATCTGAAAAATGTGTCCGTGCAGTCGACATTCATTCCGAATTGCGCTGGCCTGCCGATGTTCAGGTCAATGTTTTCAACCTCTCAGACAAGTCTGATGCCATTTAGCCTACCCCTGAGGGATAGAAGGTTTGGTTGGCCTAGGCGGATGTGGATCGAGGATTCGAACCCGTGACTATGCGCGCCACCTCGTCCCTGAAAGCCCCCCCCCCCACCCTTCTCCCTTCGCTATATCTAAGAAAAATGGTTTGATCGTTTGACAAGTCTACCGTTTTCAGAGTCATCACTTGGCACTGTCATTTCTGTACACGACGCCATGTCAGATTTTTCTGCCAAGAATACTCTACGCATGTATGACTGTTTCCTGCTTTTTTGCCTATGTTACCTCTCAATTCGTTATGACTTCTATAGTGATCGAAAGATGGATTGCATTCATATTCATTGCTAAATACGAGTCAGGATATACTAAGCTAGGGCCAGCACTGGGAGCAGGAGCTGTGAGTTTGATTGCAATGATGTTGGGCTTCTAATTGAAGTCTAGTTGTTAATGTCAAGAACAGCTGCTGAACATAATTACAGGCCAGTGTCTGATAGCTCAGATAATTGGAATGGTTTGAATGTTTTTCAGGTTTTCATTTCTTCTCTACTTGTTTTTGTTCTTTTCAATGGGCAGAATTTTGATGGATGGTACATAGATGGTCGAACGTTTCCGTTGATAACGTATGATCGGGCGAACATCGTGCTTTTCTCATTGTTGGGATCGAACATCATCTGCCTAATTCTTACAATCATACTGCATCTACTGACTCCAAAACGTCGAGTCCGGTGAATCTACAGAATTTGTGATTCTCATGAATAGCTGTTGGAGCTAGCTCCTTCCTTCGCTTTGGAAGATTTACTAAGTCTAACTTCAATTTAGCATGTCGTTGTCTTCAAAATTTCAAATAAGGGAGAATTCAACAGCTTCAAAATTGCTCTTTTGGATTGCTACCATTCAATGTATAGCATATTGTTGCGCACAAAGTGCCTTATTATATCTGAGAATCTACCATTCCAAAGACCCCATGTCTCCTGCATACAAAGAAAACGTCGATGTAAGTTGACTATATCCTGTTAAAGTCATCTTGAGCTTCTCTTTTCTCTTATTTTTGATGCTCATGAGCTTTCGAGGTTGGAATGGTAAGACCCAAAATACTTCATGATAGGATGCTGAAAGGTACGCATCTCGTAGTGTTAAAAAGTTAGGGACAGTGGGATATTTCTACATTCGGATCAACCATATTTGTGTTTCACTGAGTAGCAGACATGATAAACCAAATTCAATGGATGATAGCTCAATTTCAGCAAAAATTATTCAGGTTTTCTCGATTCCCATGCAAATTTTAAGCTTATTTTTCGATTCTTCGTTATCATTTCCAATTTTGGTAAAATTTACAGTTTTTCAACCTGTATACCTTGATTATGCCTATATTGTCAACGCTCTACTTTGCTAAAGTGAAACGGCAACGTATCAGCGACATCAGAAATCATTTAAACGTAAGCGTAGCTCTGAGTATGTACTTATCCGGTTCACAGGGTTTCCCACCTCCATTCGTGAACGCTGCACTCAATTCAGCTGGCATATCGAGCACGTCCGAATTCGGATGGAATGCACTGCAAATTTTGCATAATATCCTATCCACATGTAGGTAGTATGAGTACATCCAATCCACGCTTGTTTGTAAGAAAGTAAGGATATACGCTCGAAATATCTTTGCAAGTATTTGGAACATCCGCAATCTGTTCCGACTTCAGCAACGTGAAAAAAGGTGTCTCAGATAAAGGTTCTCATTAGTAGTATTTGTAGACCCAGGCTATGTACAGTACACATTTGAGTAGTGGCATGAGTTTGAGCTCGAACAGTAAGCTTTAATCAACAAGTGTTTCAGAATGGAGTGCTTCTGGCTACTTCTCTTTACTACCGTCTCACGCAGTTGTTTTCTCTAACCATTTCAACATTATCTGTAACCTATACAATCTACTTTCTATGCCGCTACTACAGCAAAATTCCATTTTTCCACAGAAACTTGAGGGTATTAATTTTTTAATTGATAATTTCGATGACTGAGCAAACACTGAATTTTTTTTGCAGATACTATTTTTCTCACTGAGCATTTGCTGCCTTTCTTACAGCATCATAAATGGTTTTTTGAAGGTAAGTCTTTGAAGGTTCCTTAAATACTCGACATCACCCTCCCCCCCTCTCCGGTCCCCCGCCGATCTTCTCAAGCACTGTCTCTTGGTGTAAAGCAATGTTCCAATTAAGGTACAGTTGAAATTGAAAAGAAATGTGTAAGAGAATGTCTCACAATTGGGAAAAATGTTTGAAAGCGAGGTAGGATTCGAAGACGTACTCCTGCATGGCGTAGAGTAAATTTGTGACTATGAAGGTGCCCAATTAAAGTGAGAGGATCATGGAAAAATCTTCTGAAAGTGCCACAACGACTAGCATAAATGGATTAAAACTCGACTGTTTTCAGAGTCACCATTTGGCACTGTCGGCGTAGAGCAGAGCATTTTTTTTAAACAAAATGGATTAGCTGTTTTACAGGCTAGCTATTTTCAGAGTCATCACTTGGCGCTGTCATTTCTGTACACAGAGCCATGCCAGATTTTTCTACCAAAAATACTATACGCATGCATGACTGTTTCATGCTTTTTTGTTTATGTTATCTCTCAGTTCATGATGACTTCTATAGTTATTGAAAGATGGATTGCATTCATATTCATTCGTAAATACGAGTCAGGATATACAAAGCTAGGACCAGCATTGATAGCAGGAACAGTGAGTTCAATGGCAGTGATGGTCTCCTTCATTGAAACTTATTTGTGAATGTTAAGAATAGCTGCTGAATAGAACTTTGGAACAGCGCATGACAGCCCAGATGACTGTAATGATTGAAGTTATTTCTTTAGGTTCTTATTTCTTCTCTACTTGTTTTTTTCCTTTTTAATGGGCAGAGTTTTGCTGGATGGTATGTAAATGGTCGATTGTTTCCGCTGACTATTTACAGTAGAGCGAACCTTGTGCTCTCCTCGATGTTGGGATCAAATATCATCTGCCTAATTTTCACAATAATTCTACATCTTCTGACTCCGAAACGCCGAATACGGTAAGCCAGGACTTCTGAACTACGTGAATGTACTGTCGAAGCCAGTATTTACCTTCGTGTTCGCAAATTTGGTAATTTCGATGTAATTTCAGCATGTCATTGTCTTCGAAATTTCAAAGGAGGGAAAATTTGATAGCTTCAAAGTTGTTCTTTTATATTGCTACTCTTCAATCTACGGCATATTGTTGCTCACAAAGTGCTTCATTATATCTGAGAATCTATCATTCCAAAAATCCCATGTCTGCTGCATACAAAGAAAACGTTGATGTAAGTTGATTAGCCTCTTTCATATTCATTTTGAACTTCTTTTTTCTCTTTGGTTTTCATGAACTTCCGAGGTTGAAGTTCAATTGTCCAAAATGTATTATATTATGATTACTTCAAGATGGGTACCCCTAGGAATTGTAGGATGGAAGCTATCGTGGTCGTCCTCCTACTATGTATCACAGTCTTGGCAAAAGCGGGTTCTCCGAAAAAGACGATACAAACGTTTTCAGAATACGTTAGGATCATCTATTCAACCTTGTCTATCTTCTACAGTTATCAATCCTTGAAAATGAATGAGGATACTCCCCACCCTCTCGCCCCCATCCCCACTGATTTCACTGCCGCGGAGGGAGTGGCATGGATAGCCGCCTCTCTACCTGAAAGAACTCAATGTGTCTTCCAATGACAGCAGCCATGATAAGCACAGTTTTTACGAGTAAACTGATACTACGGCTCAATATGAGCAATAATTATGTATATTGTCTTGATTCCAATGCAAACGTCAAATCCAATTTTCACTTTTTGTCAAGCTTTTCAAATTTCGAAAGAGTTTTCAGTTTTTCAACCTCTACACCTTAGCTATGCCTGTCCTGTCAACACTCTACTTTGCTAAAGTGAAACGGCAGCGCATCAAGGATATCAGAAATCATTTGGATGTATGCGTGCCATCGTACTTGCATAGATTTATTATTGCTTTTCCAAAGCCTTGTATCTGAATTTCATCTCTTAGATCAAGACTATTGGAAGCGATGGCTGGACGAATTACTCAACAATGATTAAGAAGCAGTGGAATTGAACTACATCTAGTGCATCTCAACCTTCATAGCTCAGTGGAGGCTCAGGCCCCTCCAAAGGCCCTTGAAAAGGTTTCTATTAAGTGGGATTAAAGCACCACTCTGATTATAAGAGTTGGTCGAAGCGAGCGATAAATTTAGGGATATCTCTGACGCTTCATTGTTTACCATTTTCGCCATTTAACCTATCAGTAATACGGCATTACAAACGGTTTCTTCATGGAACGTCATGAAAGTGTCGTACTAGAATGATCCATTTCGAGTTTATGTGTTACATGTGGCAAATGCGAATGATATGTAGTCACTTTTTTGAACATGTACTCCGAGTGGCTAACTTCTCAAACAAATCGGCTGCTAGCACATTTTGTATACTCATTTTATTATTTTGTATGCTTCAATAAATCTTTGCCTACTTTGTTAATACAGAGAAGTGTTATTCCCAATAACAAGAAAGTCTCTGTTATTGAGCACAAACATCAAAAAACATCAGCAAGTGTTCTACGATTAACGTGTTCATCCCAATGGGAAGGGATATGATACATTTTTCTGAGAAATGGATATGATGAAGAACTTGTGTC
This sequence comes from Haemonchus contortus, assembly GCA_000469685.2. Lineage (NCBI taxonomy): Eukaryota > Metazoa > Nematoda > Chromadorea > Rhabditida > Trichostrongylidae > Haemonchus > Haemonchus contortus. The sequence goes on from LS997565.1 coordinate 38,113,181, forward strand.
TCTCAAGCTTGGCGATTTGTGGGTAAAACTTTGCCCTCGGCTTCGAGACTTGGCTCGTATTCGTGCATGCGAGCACCGTGCGCTTGTCCCTTACACTACCGAGACCCTGCTTGCCCTCGTCTTCTTAATGGTTGAGGATGTATAATTTTTAATATAGTCTGGTGCACATTAGAAATAAATTTATTCGTCACAAGTACTCCGTTAAGGATAATCGCAATAGCATTACTAAATTACTGTGGCAGTGGGAAGGTGTTCAGTATCTCGCTACATTGGCGAATGTACATATTTTACCCCCTTTCGTTGTCCACTAGCTCCGAACTACTGATAGTCTTCACGGGAATGTTCAGATGGTGGTTTATTTGGTGAAGAGGCGAACTGAGACATCCTCAAAGACACAGCTCACGATAACAAAGCTTTCTGAGATTTCCTAATCTCTTATGATAAACCTGTAGCTCCAAAGGCAGAACGTTAGTCATTGCCGGTCCAAAGAACGACTTCGACAAAGTGTCACAAAGTTCCAAACAACTTGGCCGTCAAACATACCCAAAAGTGAGGCTGCACCATTTACAATTAAACGGCCAGCTAGTAAGCTTATATGAGAGGAACCCTGGCCGTTACAGACACATATTCTTGCACAATCCCCTTTCGTACTTTTTTGGTGCCTTACATATTCCGGCATCCACCGAATTTTTGCATTTTCGTGACTATATTCTGGCGAATTGTGCCTTTACCTTCATTCTACTTTTTTGTCGGAATAAGAACCATACAATTTTGCGTTAACCGTTTTCTTGAGCTCTTCACGCTGAGGTTTTTAAGTATGCTTTATTAGGCTGACGTTTCGGCGGAATCGCCTTCTTCAGAGCCTGAGAGGATCATAACAACCTGTGACTATCCGATCAAACGTCTCCACCAACTCAACTAAAGCTCGAGGCTTTGGGATTGGCGACCTGTATCGAGAATTCTACAAGGGTTTACGCGCGCACACTGTGACTCCTGTGCTACGACCTCTATGATGACCTTGAAACATCTCCGTTATGCTTCTGAATTCGGTGGCTTCCTGAAGCAGTAGACTCTTTCAGTTGCCTTATACCATCTACATGCTCCTGGACACTCACGTAGAGTGGTCTTGCAGTTTCTCCAGTATACTCATCACCACAATCACAGCAAATAATTTTGTAGACCACCCCAGACATGTTATAATCACCTACCCTTTCAACTGCACAAACCACACAGTTTGAGGTTGTACATAGGCGAATGTATAGCCTGTTCCTTAAAAAAACGGGAGCGGAAAACAGTCAAGGTCGCCGTCGCCTTAACGCATATTGGCAACACCTCCATAATCTACCGCCCAGTGCAGATAAATGGGAAGGAAATACGCATGCGACTTGACACCGGTGCCGATATCACACTACTGAGCAATGCAGACTAGATTGCTATGGGCCATCCGACGTCAGGACCACCTCGAATCACACTGAAGTCGGCCAAGGACAAGCCGACCAATGTTCGAGGATGACCAATTTCGTCATTGACGGTCATCACGGACGGGGTAAGTGTTACAGTGTTACGTTGCCGAAACACCGTCATTACTAGGTCTCGACTGGATCATCCAAGATGAGCCCTGTTTCGTCGCCTAACCGAGCGCTCTATCTGTAACGTGTCCTCATCGACGCTCAATGCATTAGACTCGTCACTCACTACGCGCTTAAAGAAGAAGTTTCTACAGTTTTCACGCCTGGATTAGAACATTGCACTAAGTCGAAGGCCAAACTCACTCTGAAACCTAACGCCAAGCCCGTTTTTCAAAAGGCTCGCCCTGTTCCACATGCCGCTGTTCAAAAGATTTCGACTGAAATCGATCGCCTTATGTCTACACAGGTTCTGACGCCCATCAACCACTCAGAATAGGCCGCTCCTATCGTAGCGGTTCAAAAAAAAGGTTCAATACGACTCCGCGCGGACTACTCGATAGGACTGAACGGCGCACTTGAACCAACAGCACCAACACCCATTTCCAACTCCACATGATATTTTCACGAAACTCAACGGAGGACGCTACTTTTCACAATTCGACTTCGCCAAAGCGTACCTGCTACTGGAAGTGGACGACGATCAAAAACAGCTAGTGACGATCAATACGCACCAAGGACTCTTTCGTTTCAATCGCGTACCATTTGGAGTGAAACCTGCTCCCAGGCATTGTTTCGACGCTCTCATTGCCGGATTAGATGGAAATGCCGCCTACTTCGACGGCACACTGGTCACTGGCAGGACCATCGCCGAACACAACACTCGACTAGACGCTGTGCTCCAGCGAATACGGGGCTATGGATTCCGTGTTCATCTCGAGAAATGCAACTTTTTACGGACAGAGATCAACTACCTTGGCTTCGTCATCAAGCATAAGGACGACGCCCTGACCCCGATAAGATCAAAGCCATACGAAAGATGTCTGCTCCAAAAGACGTAAGTCAGTCGCGCGCTTTCAGTTTGGATCTGTTGCTGACTCACTTCGATCCGAATCTTCCGATCACGGTAGCCGCCGACGCTTCTAACTACAGAATTGTAGCAACGCTATCACAACGATTCCCCGACGGATCAGAGAAGGTCGTCTACCACGCTAGCCGTTGCCTTACTACAGCACAGAAAAACTGCAGCCAGATCGAGAAGGAAGCTCTGGCTCTCATATTCGCTGTGCAGAATTTTCATCGCTTTGTCCACGGACGACAGTTCACGCTGAAGACCGATCAAAAGCCACTCGTTGCTATTTTCGGAAGCAAGAAAGGAATACCTGTCTACAGTGCCCACCGTCTTCAGCGAAGGGCCGCAATGTTACTCAACTACAACTTCGCGATCGAGTATGTCAACACAAGGGATTTCGGACAAGTGGACGCTCTCTCACATCTCATAGCGTCGCAGTCATCAACGCCGGAGGACTACGTCGTCGCCAACGTAGATGTCGATGTACCGCAGAACTTATCGAGAACCGCAGTCATCTTCGGTCTCTGCCGAAACAATCCGGACTGCTACAAGAGCTGATTAGGTCATAAAGAAAATAAGTCTGGAAACTGGTCCACGATCAATCGCAACTCTCCTTACTAGCACTACGACAACCGACAAGATACTCTAACGACTGTCGACGGTTGTCTACTCACTGCATCTCGCATAGTGATACCAGGATCACTACAACGCCATGTTCTTACGACACTAAATAAACCGGGATACCAATCCATTAGATTCTCACTTCAGCACAGATGTGCATTACATAACGCGAACATGAACGTCTTTTTCCGGGGGTAATAAGCCTTTCGCTAGCAGTCCCGATGCCACTGATTGATCCCGATGAGGCTTTTGAAAAAAGCTGACACTTGAGAGGATAATGACGGAAGGCCGACAACCTCCCTTAGCCTGTTCTTGAGTGAACAATGCGGTAACTGAGTAGTTTTTCGAGAAACCAGATTGTACAGATATGGGAAGCTTCCCTTGGCCTTCCATGTACAGATGACTTCTGACACTGGAGCTTCTCCCTTAGTTTTAGACCTTCCCCTTAGGCTTTCTTTAAATTCATCAGATGTGTTCTCTCGATATCAAGACGGCGAATTTTCAATATCAGTAGTGGGGTTTCTAGTGCATTCTCGCTGGAATCTTGTTGTCCAACTATGTTTAACACATTTCACTAGCGTTATAAACACTGCTATTCTGAAACCTCCGATTCCTTCTGCGCGATGGAGATGGAAACAGAAGAATAGTGCTCCTACCACATCTTAGGATCCTACATAACTTTTAGCATCTTAATTTTGTTTTACTAGTTAGAGAACTTTTAAACTTTTTCTAAAAAAATTCGTAGCTCGTATACACCTTCAATCCTCAGCTATACTCTGGAATGCGAGCCCAGAGTGAACGTTAGATCTTTCAGGAGTCCCAGTTGTTTATGACCTATAGGAAAGTGTTGATACGATTGCGGAAAAGCATGGATAACCTTCCTCTCAATCCACGTGGAAGTCCATTACTATCATTATCCAGCTTCTCGATATTTGGAGCTTTAGTATTTATGCAAGCTAATAGTGTGATTTTTTCCAAAATGGAATCTTTTCCTTCGGACATGCCTCCTACTTCAATAATGCATTATATTGCTCGTCTCACTCCCATGGTCGTCGGAGGCAATTGCGAATGACGGAAATTTGTGCCACAGCATTGTTGTTGTGTATTGAAAAATCTAATTCTATTTTCCGGATACAAAAACTACCATAATCTCACCGCCTACAATATTCAACAAAAATGAGTCTCAATTCTAGAAGTTTTCAATTTTGCTGAGATATAATGATTATTTTTAGGCTTTTCGGAAAATTAATCTATAAATTAGTAAAAGAGCATCGTGAATGATGTCGTGGTTCAGAAGCTCCTTCTGCTCGAGTTGTTGCCTCCGATCATATTTCCTTTCCCATTTGAACGCACTCATTTTGTCACCAGCTGTTCTTTTACTGATGAATGGTGCACGATCGAAGGGAATTGAACGTGGCTCGAATTAGTTATTATATAACGCGGCGACAATCTAGATTTTGCCCCTACCTCGCTTTTACACAGTATGTTTCAGGACATGGCCTCCAATAGTAGTGAACTGCCGGATTTGACAGAGGAGTACTGCATTGAGGTAAGAAATATGCAAGAAAAATGCAATCGAAGCAGGAGACAACGTTATGCACTTGTTGCTCTCACTATCCCAACACTCCATGCTCTGACGAGTTTCGTTTTCCCAACTCAAAAACGTTGCTCTACTTCTAACTTGGCTGAACTGAATTTAAATAAGAGTAGTAGTAGGAATAACGGATCAATCACGAAAAGAACTGATTTACGTTTATATAAAGACTCCTTTCTCCTCCCTCAGTTTTAGGATAGCTACGATCCGACCACAAAAGTAAGTTCTGCTAAACATGATGCTCCCAGGATTGAACATAATCAGGCACCCTGAGCTCCCACGATGCACGGTTCATCTTCATCCTTCTTGGTCAGATCTATCAGGAGGTCCCGTCTTTTGGGACTCATAAGAAAAATGCTGATACGTTTGTGGAAAATTATGGATGAACCTTTTCCCAAATCAGATGGAAGTCCATTACCATCAGAATGTTCCCGAAAATCGCGTTGTGCCCACACAATCGCGCATTCGAACGCTATGACGGAAATGGCCTGAATGCCTAGAGGATGGATGCGGTAGCCGTTGCCGTGGAAATTTAGGAAGATGTACCACCCCCTGTCATAGTTAACGAGTGGCAGTGGTTGTGAACGGAGACGAATGACTGACGAAGGCGCTAGTGTTGACGCCGATTCAACTTTTCTTCCTCTTTTTGTAGTAGTACCTAAATTTCTCCATAAAGCTTCTTAGAGACAGGGCCACAGAATGTGGCCTGTCAAGCGTTTCTGAAGTCGGATGAAAGGAACCACAAATCTAGTGTTCAATTCAATCTACAAGCATTAGGAGTCTGTCTATTCGACAATTCTAGATTATCCTCAAAAATGTGTCCCACTTCAATATGGAAATAAGCAGAGTTGCTGTAGGTAGAGGTTCCCGTTGGCGATACCTCGTTAGAACAGGGTTTATACAGTAGGTGTCTGGTTTGGAATGGTTTGAGTTCGGGCTCGGATACCTACAGTAACTATCAAGTATTTTAGCATGGAGTGCTTTTGGCTACTTCTCTTTATTATCGACTCACACAAACATTTTCTCTGATCATATCAACATTGTCTTCAAGCTATACAGTCTACTTTCTATGCCGCTATTTCAGCAAAATTCCATTTTTCCACAGAAACCTGAGGGTATGCTTTGATATTTATTTTTATTTTTATTTTATTTATTTATTACTTATACTTAATATATTACTGTTATATTTATATTTATTGTAATTATATTTATATTATTATTATATTATATTATTATATAATTATTTATTGGACGGATGAGTGCTTTGAATAGGAATGGTCATTTGCAAACTTTTCTTTCTGCCATTTTATATGGACTTTCTACCATATCTCATTCATCAGAAGGGTGAAGGGATGAGATTACTTTCATTAGCAGTAGGCATTTCGGATCTCTACCAAGATCAGCTGGTCACTTTTTGCCTCTTTTTCCTGCCATTTCATGCTGACCTTCTACCATATTTAATGGCAAATGGCAGAAAGAGACGTTTGCAAATTATTATTTATATTTGTATTTATTCATATTTGTTCACTTAATTTATTTTTTTATTTTTTATTTTATTTTATAAAGGAATTTTTTTGTTTCCTGGATGATAAACTTTCGAATAGCCTAGCAAACACGAAGATTTTAACTTTTGCAGACACTATTTTTCTCCCTGACCATTTGCTGTCTTTTTTACAGCATCGTAAATATTATTTCGAAGGTAAGTCTTCACGTCTTCAAAAATTTCCTGTATACTCAACCTCACCCCCTCCCCCTTACCTTTCGGAGAACAAAAAACGAGGTCGAGTACCACGAGGGGGTTGTACTCTTGCATGCTCGGAGCAATTTCGTCACTATGTAGGCGCCCCAGTAAAAAAATGCAGGATCAAGTGTTAAAGCGTGCGTTCGACTACCATTCAGAATCGTAGTGGTGAATGGGTATGTGGACTAAACGATAGATTGCGGTGGCCAGCCGATGTACAAGTTTTATGCTTCCAGACGACTCTGGTACCAATTAATCGTCCTCGATGATATTGAAAGTATTGTTAGCTTAGACTGATAAGGATTCCGGTTTCGAACTCGCGACTAAGCGTGTGTGATAGTGCGTCTTTTGTGCTACACCACGTCCGCCCTGAAAGTACCCCAGTACCTAACAAAAATTGATTGTTCGCTCTACAACTCGAGTGCTTTCAGGGTTGCCACTTGGCGCTATCATTTCTATACACAAGGCCATGTCAGATTTTTCTGCCAAAAATACTCTACGCATGCATGACTGTTTCATATTTTTTTGCTTATAATATTTCCCAATTTATGATGACTTCTATAGTTATTGAAAGATGGATTGCATTCATATTCATTCGTAAATACGAGTCAGGATATACCAAGCTAGGACCAACACTGATAGCACTAGCTGTGAGTTCAATGCTCCATTCTAAGTGAAGTTCATATGTGAATTGCCATTTGTGAATGTTAAGAACACTTGAATGGAATTTTGGAATAGTGTATGACAGCCCAGATGATTGTAATGATTGGAGTTATTTTTAGATTTTCATTTCGTCTCTATTTGTTTTTATCCTTTTCAATGGGCAGAATTTCGATGGATGGCATGTGAATGGCCGAATGCTTCCATCGACTACGTACATTAAGACGAACATTGTGCTTTTCTCAATGTTAGGATCAAATATCATCTGCCTAATGCTTACAATCACTTTGCATCTTCTGACTCCAAAACGCCGAATACGGTAAGTAAGGACGTATGAACCACATGAATGTGCTGTTGAAGCCACTTCTTTCCTTCGTGCTCGCGAATTTGGCAACTTCAATTCAATTCTAGCATGTCATTGTCGTCGAAATTCCAAAGGAGGGAAAATTTGATTGCTTCAAAGTTGTTCTTTTATATTGCTACTCTTCAAATGACGGCATTTTGTTGCTTACAATGTGCCACATTATATATGAGAATCTATCATTCCAAAGATCCCATGTCTATTGCATACAAAGAAAGCGTTGATGTAAGTTGATTAGCCTCTGTTATAGTCATCTTAGACTTTTTTTTCTTTTTAGTGCTCATGAACCTTTGAGGTCGGTTTCAATCGTAAAATCCGAAATGCTCCACGATTAATTCAAGATGAGTACCTCTCGGGATTGTAGGACAAAAGTGATCGAGTGAAGCCTTCCCTTCCAATGTATCACAGTCTCAGCAAAAGCGGGCTGATCCTGGTCTATCTTCCACAATAATCTGTCTTCGTGAACGAATTAGGATGCTTCCCATCCCCGCCCACTCACCACTGAGTGAAATGGATAGCCTATCCACTTGGAAGAACTGAATCCTTCTATCAATGGCAGCATCCATGATGGGCGCGATTTCTACCGAGTAAACTGGTTATTACGACTCAGCAAAAGCAAAAATCATCCAGATTGTCTTGAATGCAGCGCAAATAACGAATATAATTCCCACTTTTTGCCAATGTTTGCAAATTTCAAGAGAGTTTTCAGTTTTTCATCCTCTACACCTTAGCTATGCCTGTTCTGTCAACACTCTACTTTGCTAAAGTGAAACGACAGCGCATCAAGGATATCAGAAATCATTTAGATGTATGCAAGCCATCGTACTCATACAGATTTATTATCGCTTTTCCTAGATCTCTTAATTTAATTCGAATTTTTTAGATGAAGACAATTGGAAGTGATGGCTGGACGAACTACTTAACAGTGATTCAGAAACAGTGGAAGTGATCTACATGTGATGCTACCGCGATTCCGATGGGGTTCAACGGAGGCACAGACACCCTTCAAACGAACACGAAAAGGCTGTTTTTAAAGGGGACGCGAAACGGCTCAAAGTGCTGGTCGAAGTGGTGGAGAGGTCACATAGTGAAATGGAAGCACAACGGTAGCAGATGTAATGTACGAATGTGATTGTCTTGAGCGACACACAAATCTCTTCCATACACCTCTAATTCGCACAGTCAACCATAATTATGCAACACTAACAACGAATTAATTAGAGAGGAACGATAAATTTTGGGATATCTCTGAGTCATTATCTTTTTCATCACTGACGCTTCACTGTTTACCATTTTCGCCATTTAGCCTCTCAGTAATAATACATTACAAACTGCTTCCTGATGTAACGTCTCAAAAGCGTCGTATTAGAAGGATCTATTTCGAGTTTCCGTGTTACTTTCCGTGTTACATGTGGCAAATGCGAAGGATATGTAGTCACCTTTTGAAAACGTACTCTGAGTGGCTAACTTCTCAAACAAACCGGCTGTCAGCACATTTTGTATGCTCATTGTATTATTTCGTATACCTCAATGAATCTTTGTCTAACTTGTTGACATAAAGAAACTGTTATTCCCAATAACAAGAAAGTCTCTGTTATTGAACAAAAACGTCAAAAAAAGTCAGTAAGTGTTCTATGATTAACGTGTTTATCACAGTGGAAAGGTGTCGCGCCGTCAATACCTTTCCACTGTGGCCGAGGCCGATCCGCATGGCTGCTCGGCAGGGCGCCCCAGGTAGCACGAGCTAAGTAACCGGGGCCTTCTGCCCACTCGCCATGCTCGTACTCAACTGCCACACGGACTTGGTAGGCCTGAGGCTGCCCCAGTCTCTCTTGCAGGCTCCTACGAGCTGGTACTACCTCCGCAGTACGCTACGGGGGTTACTAGCCCAGCGCCGAGCTCCCCCGAACACTGGGCACTCTGTCCAACCAGGGCCTACGTACCATTCCCTGTGCACTAGGATGGTTGCGGTATAAATGGTGTTACCGACATTCTACGCATGGTCAACACACATTATAAAATACACATTTTATGATAGACTATGTATGATTCGGAAATGATGGTCAAATACGATTAAATGGAGAAAACACTATGAAAAAATACTTTGAGAAAATACTATGAGAAAAAGGCAAGAAATAATATACACAAATATAACCACACGTAAACTACGGTCTCGGGGCGGTCCAAGCTCATCCTCATCCAGGTCCCAATACAAGACATCCCAACTCCTTTCGGCTTTGCTGCTTCCAGGCTCTTGGTTGCTGTGGGCCATCTTTCCAGTTGTTCACGTCCAGCTTCGTACTACGCAGCTTGGAAGCACTTGAAGATGGCATAGATGTGGCGCTATGAGCCCATTGGAGGCTACGTCGATGTCGATGACGTTGAAAGGCACAGGAGTTGTTGACAGCAGGAAGCTACGGCGTTGACACGATGACGAATGAATGATGCAATCGCAAAAAGTGGCTAGAATCCGCCGCCGCGTGGCAAATTTTAGCTCTTTGCTGCTTACGGTGCCTTCCCGGCGGGACTACGGGCGCGCCACGGCTAGGCCATCCTTTAGGTCGTCCGAACGGCACGACAAAAATACAAAATTCAAAAAAATATGATGAACAATCTCATAAGAAATGAATATAATGAAGAACTTGTGCCTCACAAGGTTGGCGATTTGTGGGTAAAACTTTGCCCTCGGCCTCGGGACTTGGCTCGTATTCGTGCATGCGAGCTCTTGTCCCCTACACTACCGAGACCCCGCTAACCCTCATATTCTTAGTGGCTGAGGATGAATAATTGCATATTCAGTCTGGTAATTATTTAGAATTACACTTATTTGCTACAAGTACTCTGGAAGGATAATCTCAATAGCATTACTAAATTTCTGTGGCAGTGAGAAGACAACAGTACGTTGTCCCCTAACTCCAAACTGTTATACCAATAATCTTCAGGGGAATGTTCAGACAGTGGTTTATTCGGGGAAGAGGCAAAATGAGACGCCCTCGGAGGCACAGCTCACGATAACAGTACTTTCCAAGGTTTTTTAATCTATTATGATAAAAATGTGGCCTCGAGGGTAGTACGTGAGTCATTGCCTGCTCAGAGAACGATATCAACAAATTGTCACAAGGTTCCAAACGGCTTAGCCGTCAAGCACACCAAAAAGCGGCCGTGTTATGCGAATTTGTAGAGGCTGAACCATTTACAATTAAATGTTAAAAGGCCGATTAAGGGTAAGCTTTTATGAGAGAAACCCCGGCCGTTACAAACACAATTACAGAAACATCTTGTCTAATTCTCTTTCTTACTTTTTTTGGTTTCTTATATATTCCGACATCCACCGAATTTTCGCATTTTCGTGAGTATATTCTAGCAAGTTGTGCCTTCAACTTCATTCTACTTTTGTCGCATCAAGGACCACACAACACAACGTTACATTTCACAGAGCACCTACATACGTTCGCAAAGACAAAGACCACACAAATAAACAAAGCTGTAGACTTTTCTCAACGCCGTAAGAGCTTCGATGGACTTCTTCTCACAAAAAAGTGACTCTAACGTCTTTTCGAGACAGTCAATAGTTGGATAATTGATCAGCGTATTCATATTATTGCGCTATGTTATAGTATTGTAGCTGTGTATTGGAGAGTTAAGCACAACTTTGTTAGCGCAAAGGCTGATTCTACCCTTGACATGTATGTACAGTAACCGACAACACGTGTTTCCATAAATTTATTAGCTTCTAGCTGTTTTTTTTTGCTTAATGTGCTGCATATTGAAGTGGTTGCAAGTGTACAAGTATATGTATCGCCGTAATCACGAATGTTGCTGCCACGCGTTAACGATACTGTCGAGACAAATTTATTAGCGCCTCAAACTTGAGTAATTAAAGCATGAAATCAACAGTAACAAACAACAGTCAAAGAACAAATACGTATTTTATGCAAGAGACTTCTACCGTTATGATGATGCAAGAAATTTAAACCGTTAGAATCATATAAGGAATTTCAACAGTTGGAAAATGATGCACAAAAACCCCAACCGAAGATCACATAAGAAACTCCAACAGTTAAGAAATAAAAAAGCAAGAAAAAGAAAGCACGAAATATCAATGGGTAAAATGAATGATGAAATAGTTAATTAAATGATGAAGTACTGCAATCGACGAGATGATATAAGGCGGCGCTAGAGAGCAATATAAGAAATGATTAATAACAGCTCCTGAGGGATTCCGATCGATAAAGTTTCACAGGGGAGAGGCGCAATGTTGAATGGTGCCCTAAGCGGAGTGTTGCCGTCAATATACCCCCGCTTTGGGCGCGAAACCGATATTTGATCTACTGGTGAGGAAGATCATATGACCGCGAGTGCAGTCGCGGCTTAACAAGCGTGATATACATGTTCCTCATGTAGGTGTTATCTACGCGTGAAAATGTTGTTGGGGGCCACCCATCATAACGACAGTACATCAAGAATTGCGATGGGCTTGGGTTATCTATGCGTTTTTATGCAGCTTCAGCCAGGAAAATGTAGCTTTTCTAGTTGAGACTAAGCAGGGTAGGAGCCCCTGTGTGGGTGGGATGATTACCTCATGAGAAAATCCAAAATCCCGGCTACCTCCGTACTTCTCCCTTATGAGAATTAGTTAAAAACTTGCATGTCCCGGAGGTCACGGAATAGCAAAACGTCAACGGACTCTCCCCCCATCCCCCTTACCCCTCTCCTCACACAATATCATGACTACTGTCTGGGTGTCCCGTCTTTAACGATCGAAAACTTCTTTGATTATGTTCAAAACAGTGATAGGGAGAAATGTGGGAATCCTTGTAAATTGTAAACTTCATTAAGTATTCATATCACCTTGAGCTCTTAATCTCGCCTAAATTTGTTTGTTAGTTTTTTTCAACACAATTTAACATTTCTAGCAGTGGTGGTAATTCAAGGAAGCGACATGGTGAAAAATGAGGGGGCATCGAGGTGAGCAAGTTGTCACCATTTTTTACAGGTATCACCTCACCCACCCCTGTGTTTCTCCTATACTGAAGCTTGGTATAAAGAGAACATCTCATAATGAAAACCGCATAAGAGCTCAAAGATATCCGATGCCGATTCTCCCATTTGTCTCCGATACGGTGTTAGTTTAACACAGATTGCCATTTACTACCGTGTTAATTTACTGTTATACTGGCTCTGTTATGAGTACCCCCCCCCCTCTTCCTCACAATTACATCTTTACCGTTTCAACGGAACTACGGTCAAATAATTTTACTCGAACGAATTTTTATTTTATTAGGTTCAACGCTTAGACGAAGATTTAGCGCTGCTCGGATACTAAATTTTTTTCTGCAATTACTGTAGAATGCGTATTCTAGAAGATTCAAAGGATTCCGACGTGGCAGAGCAGTACTCCATTGAGGTGAAAAAATTGCACGATCACATTGGGCGCAATTGCTATCCCAGCTTTTCGTTTTCTTCACCTTAGTTTCGACGAAACTTCACATTTTTACTCGAGTCAGTTTTAGCTCTGGTTGTATATCCTGCCTTATCTAAAACATTACGATAACTACAGTTCCTAGCGGAACATAATCCGCACGTAGCCTTCATAGATAATGACACAATAACTACAAATTTAATGTAGCCGCAGGTCTAGACTGAATTAGTCTGAAAGGTGGTCAATGCCTATGGAATGAACCCTATCCTACTTTCAAAAAATTGAAGTTTCAGCTTCATCGTTTTCTTCAGAGACGAAACTGCCGTTCTACCCTAAACCTGTCAATTCTCGCGCTGTTGAGAATTCTGAGTGAATGACACCTTCTGTATTTGGATGTATCGAGTGTCTCGAAGACTAGGTCAGCATTCATGTAGCTGGCAATTTTTTCTGACCTTTCGCGATAGAGTTGACCTTACTCTCTAACTTCTTTGGCTGAAATTTGGAATGTGGGCACTCATCTGTGCTTTAATTCGGGCACCATTATAGCAGAAAATTGCAAATGAGTTGTCGCTTTCTTGATAGCGATGAGTAAGTTTGTGAAGGATCACTTGGAGCACTTTCATCTGACGACTTAAAAAGATCGAGGGCAGAACACAGTAAGGCTATCCTTTGACGATTCCATGGTGGTCGGTGCAGAAACATACTGTATGAAGGAGGTTTTTGGTGCCGTACACTATTTGAACATGCGAAGTATGGTGTATGCACTTTATCGAGTTCGATTATGACGTTCACTCGGTCTGGTAATCCAAATTCTTTGAAAAGCTTCGCTGGAACGAATGCAGCTGTAGAACATCGTTTGTGTTCATTTCCAAGGCATAAGTCGATGATTCGGACGTCCCATAGGGGGAAGTAGTTCCTTGCTCCGTCACACTTGATCAACCAAAATCTATGCCATCAACAACACGGCACTCGTGTGCACCGACCGAGATTTTTTTGGCATGTTGCAAAAAAAATGACCCAGATTTCGTCGTCTTGTGCGAGTGTTCTTTCACCTCTTCGGCCTTCCTACCACTTCATTTCTCCTCACTTAGCATAACGTATCAGTGAAACATACCAAGGCAGATTATTTGACGGCAGTATTGCAAAAAGCCTGCAACGAGTTCGACGCAAACATCCCCCTCTAAGTTGAACATTTGTCTCGACGGTCTTCGAGGCTGCGACGAAGTGGATGGAGTATCTTCTGCTCCGAGGTGGAAACATTTTATGTCACGACATCTATTCAGTATATGTTCAGGAATGAACAACTATTCTTTGCACATATGTTTGTTTTAGAAAGTAGATGAGAGATTCGATGTTATTTTTTCATTATTTCAGAATGGAGTGTCTGTAGTTACCTCGCTATACAACCGGGTTTCATTGTTAGTTTCTCTAGTCACATCAATATTTTCAGCATCCTACACGATCTTCTTTCTGTATCGCCAAGAGAAGAGAGCAGAGCAGCCTATTTTTTTAAAATTGGTTCAATAAGTTTTAAAATAATTTTCATCTTTGCCAACGGGTAGATTTTTCACTAATAAGTCTCATAAATCTTACCTTTCTGTTATAGTATCTTTTGATTGACTGTGGCTAAAAACTAGTTTTATTAATCAGTGATTGCGAATTTTTAGCTATTCATAGCCTGATGTTTAATTCTTACACACACTATTTTTCTTTCTATGCATATACTGCCTCGCTCACAGTAATATAAATGCCGCTATGAAGGTGGTTCTTCAACAAACCCATTTTCATTTGACCCTCTACTATAAATGTGTATAAAGTGGATTGCAGATTCTTTCTTGCTGTAACATTGGCATTCTAATGACCAGTTAGGCTGCGGACATCGACTCAGGATTCGAAACCGTAACCATGCGTGTGTGTGATAATGCGCCACTCGTCACTGCACCACCTCTGCCCTAACATTACCGATGAATATAAAAATGAGAGCATATGTTCCATATTTCAGCCCCATTATTTCAGGGGCATCACTTAGCGCTGACATTTCTACATTTAACAAATTGTCAAATTTTTATTCCGCGATTATTGTATGCACTCATGCTCATATCATTTACTTCTATAATACATATCTTACTACAGAATTCGTAGTAGTTGTCATAGTAGTTGAGAGATGGATTGCTTTCATATTCTGGGGTAGCTACGAGACAGGATACAGAAAGTTGGCACCGGTACTGATAGCAGTAGCAGTGAGTTTGTTCGTGTTGTAACTCTTTTATTCAAAATAATCTTTTTATAGAGTTTCAGAAGAATATGTTTGAGGGTCAAAAACTGGAGGGAGTTGTCTAATTGCTTCATCCCTGTACCAAAATCCTTACTTGATTTGAGAGTTTGTCAGCCTGAGCTCTCTCGAGATCTTTTGCAGATCACTGGTCTTCTGCTGACAGATGTTTTATACCTTCTCTTCCCTAAATGAAACGGTAAGTTTTCAATGTTTGTGAATAATTTTCTGCTAGGTCATGATTAAACGGTGGAAATCTAAGTTTTGATGGGAACATTTCAGATTAGATTCGAAATACTCGGCACTGGCTCTAGCATTAGTGTCTATGGGGTCAAAGAATTTCACTGGGAATGACAGAATGTCATTGTCTTCGAAACTCCAATCAAAAGAGAACATGATCGCCTCAAGGCTGCAATTTTGGATTTCTACCTTCCAACTTACAGCACTGTGTTGTTTACACAGTGTTTTGTTATGCTTGAGAATCTATCAGACCACATATCCCATGCCACTAGCACTAGAAGAAACTATAATGTGAGTTTTTCAGTTATTAAACTGTCTAAATCTTTTGTGTTCACTTCATAATGTCTAGGCAGCCTCCATAGAAAAGCTTTTACTATAAATTATTGAATTACTACTGAATCATCAACCCTGAGTAGCACAACGCAGCATTCACACGTTGGAAACTCTTCTGACACAAACTCACTATCCCTCAAGGTCAGACCTTACCCAATTAATGAGAGGTGAAATGAGTAGATTGTAGGAGTCTGAAGTCTGAAGGATAGTCTTGAGACGCCAACCATTTCTGTCTGATGGATGCGTCCACGCATTCGGCTCTCATATAGAATCGTAGTAGGGGATTGAATGCGTATGTGACTGATTTAATGACTTCCCGTGGCCAGCCAATATGGATGTTAGTGCTTTTATCCTTTCAGACGAGTTCATTACCAATTAACCCACCGCCCACCTCGGAAGGATGGGAGGCGTTTGGTCAAGCCGTAACCGAGGCGGGATTTGGAGCCGTGACCATGCGTGTGTGATAATGCGCCACTTGCCACAACACCACCTCCGCCATGAACAAAAGTAAAGAAAATAGAAACGGTCGTGAATATCGTCATCTATTTTTCATGATATTTAAACTATTGTAGTTTTGTGCAAAAGATAAAGCGTAGTTAAAAGTTACAGCACGTTCAGAGGCGAAAGAACCTGCAGAGGTTCTTCCGCACTACTAACAGGATCCTTAGGATTTGTTGTGAGGGGCAGAAAAAAAAAACAAAGAAAAAACAATCCAATGTCACTTCATCTGCTTTGAATTGGTGAAACGCCTATTGTCACACGAAAACGGATTGCCGAAAAGGGCAGCAGATCTTAAAGCGAATAAGATTCATCACTAGTTTTTTAGGAGGCGCCACGTGCATAATCGACGGTCACAAAATTTGATTTACTTTTCAGCTGAGTTTTCCTGCGGTAACTCCCGAGCATACAGTCTTCATAGAAAATCTGACAATCAGGGGGATTCGAAATTGATTCCCACATAAAATTTCGTCATGTTGCTTTCTAGCAATGTGATAGCCATTAGGAACTGAAAATCTTCTGCTATCGACTCTTCGACTGCACCGTTTCGGTTCCATGCTCATCACCATTCGACACAAAGCAAAAATCGTCGCATTTCCAAACCTGTGCTCACACGGTAGGACACCATACAATTATATTATACCAAAACCAACGGTTCTTTGACATAAAAACAGCTTTTGCGTTCGTTTTGCATAAAAAGCTTACAAATAATTAGATAGATCTTCATCTGTTTTGATTATTAGTTTGAATGTTTGACAATCTCTAGAGACATTATTTATGTAACTCCCAAACACTGTTTCATGCTAGAGACAACAACTTCCTCTTACTCATGGAGTGAGCTTTAATATGTTATTCTCTTTAGCGGTCTTCGACAGCTTTGCTCGAATCGTAGATAGAGATCTATTAAAATCCTAAAGTTGTAAATGTTTTGAAAAGGTTTCTATCACAAAAAAAGCTAATAGGTACCATATTGAGAGTTTATGGGAGCTATTTTAATTTTTATTACTTTGTACTAACTGGCTGCTCTTGTGCTCCCCTCTCACTGCTCATTTGCTGTAGTAACGTCGCCAGAGATTCAGTATTTTCGAAAGGGCGATTTACAGCTACCTACAGGAACTTGAGCACTTCCAAGGGTTGAGTTCCGCTTGATAATGGCCCCACAGGCCAGCCTTTCAGTTTTGAATTGTACAGTACTCTCGAAGGAACTAAGGTTGTGTTATCTGTTACGTTACGATTAAGTAGATAAACAGATGCTCTGTTGGAGGCAGTTTTTTGGCGAGCGTTGACGTACCCTCTGCTTCCCGGTGTACTGTACATAACTTACGCTTGAAAGGAGGGCCAATAGGTCATCACTAGTTTACCTCTGATTTGTATGAGCGAGGGAACTCAGGGTTTCGGAAGTACAAGAGGTAACAAGAACAGAGTAAGGAGAGCCAAAGCCAACTTCGAGTTCTTTACGAGGATGAAGTCTTGCACACAACTCGCAAACCTTGTGATATTTTTGCATCTCCTACTGCAGTGACGTAGCACCAGTTAATGGAACAACAAGTCAAAATATCACTATTTTTCAGAAATGGCTCCTCCAATGCCATTATGGGAAGTTTCCGTGATGGTTTTCAGTTGGTCTTCGTTTGTTAGTTACTTGTTGGTCTGCATTGTGGTGTTCATTCGTAGAAAGCATATACCACCTGTACAGAAATGTTTTTTAAACGTCGCCATGTTTAATGTAAGTTCCATTGTCTATTCCATGTTCCAAAGGGTGCATTCATTGAATAAGTGTCATTTGATCATTTATAAGAGTCTCGCATATGACAAGTCCATCTTGAGGATCGTTGCCAACAGATCCTATTTGGTAATCATAAGCACTATAGGAGCAAAAGACCACTTGAATTCTTCCAAAGAAACTCCTTGTTAAAAGATCTCTCGTACTGTTTGACCCTGCCGGTTAGGGGCTTCTACTGGATTGTTGGAAAAGCTTCTCCGTATCGTAAGGCTCTCTCGATTGGAGGTATTATGAGGAACCCGAAAAATCCGATTCCTGAAGATCTTTCTGATCGCTTGACTTTTGAGGGACGTCACCGCATGATCCTGTGAAGGAAATCTTCGAAGGAAGATCCCTTTGTATTGTAAGGCTCTTTCGGTCTGGGAATTATCAAATGGGGGTGGTACTCATCTAAGATTTGCCGTAAATAGCTTCTCCTCAAAAATCGCGTCGCGGTACATCAGTATAGTCAGATGATCGTACCTATCGACTCTACTTCATATTTGGACCCCAATGGTAGGAGCTGAAGTCGGTTAAATCGCCGCAAATTTCGCCGCGCGATTTGCCGCGTCCATCCAGTTTTGGGTGAATGTACCCATACCCTAGAAAGGGTAGGTTCAAATATTTAGGGAGCGGTACTGACACAATAGCCATCACGGAACCACTTTTCTCGCCCTGTGGACTCGGTTAGTAGGACTGCCTCTCTAATCAGATCAGTAGCGATTGGTAGTGGCGTATTTCACAAAACTAGTATGGTGGAAAGCTGTTATGCTTCAACATTTTCAGTCGTTAGCCGAAGTGGCCCTATTCCTCTGTATCGAAATCACCATACGAGCACGGAAGTATTGTCTTCTGCCGTTTTATCAACAACTTCCACCATCATACTTGGCCGTACCCAGCGTTTGTTTGTCATTGTCACTAAGGAGTTGTACCTTTCTTGGGTTCATCACATTGGCTATCAATCGATTCACAGCTATTATATTTCCACTGAGGTATTGCCAGGTATGAAATAATGATCACTATATTGAGCTACTTTTCAATGTTGTTCCAAATTCAGGTATGGACAACAAGAACAGCTGTTATGATCTGCCTTCTTAACTGGACGATAGCATTAGCTCTAACTATAGCTGGTATTATACTTGGCAATCCTACGGGGTCATTTTATTTCTCTAGTGAAGGAACGATTGAAATCAATTACACATATAGTGGTACTAAGGTGAATAATTATTTGAGCACGCAATATCTGCTCCACAACGTTTCTCTTTTTCCTGTTGTGGATATAAACGATTTGATAATTTTTTTTCAGATTCTAGCCTACACCGCCATAGTGCTTTGTGTGTTCGCGGTTGTAGTGTGCACTTGTTTGTATGCCTCACTCGGCTATGTGATTTTTACATCGAAATTGAGAAGAAGGGTACGCTGTAATTTGATAAATAGTATAGTTAATATTAGTAATAGTTATAAAAAAAATCAGTAATATAATTATTTGTGTTTTGGGGTGTGCCACAATACTATCGACGATAAAGTCGCGATCTTCAACCCATTGCGATTCAGATTTACACCTTTTTCTATTTCCCCAAGCATGCAACGACATCACCCGGATGAGCTATCTCCGCCCCGAAAATCGCGATGCGCTCGCCGCACACGATCGCATGCATTGAAGGGGAATGTAACAGTTCTCAGTGAAAGAATATTGAAATGGCAGCGGGCCCGTGCCGTTTGCCATGGAAATTCGGGGAGATGTACCGCTGCCCACATCATAGTGTTACTTCAATAGAGGGTGTTGACTTTCCCTCTGCGACTTTAGATCTTATTTTCTTGATTGTTGAATCGTACTCGAGCTTGTTCTCAAGACATGTTTCCTGCGCTTTTGGCCCTCAAATAACTCTTCATTCCCTAACTGCAATCAAAACGGATTCCTAAAAGCCATCAAGAAGACGAGGGCAAGCGGGGCCTCGGTAGGGTAAGAGATACAATCACGGTACCCGTATTGTACAGTAACGGGTTCGAGCATAATCTCGGCGATAGAATCGCACGTTCCTTATTTACATCAGTTTGAGCTGAGCCCTAGACAATTGCTGCAGAGTATAAGGCGCAAAAATGCATCATTGAGAAGAAAATGAGTTATGAAGGTAAAAACTGGAGGAACAATGGAACACATTCATTTTCACCTGTACTGACTCTGGAAAATTAGAAATGAGCGGCTGAATGAAAAATTATGTTCCAGACAACATCATCATGCAAGTTGGGATCTTAGTAGTGAAATTTTTTTCAATTCCAGAATATGGATATTGGTAAAGGCGAGTTGAGATATCTCTTATGTGCTATCCTCACATTCGTTCCTCTTATATTGGAGTTCACCCGGAGTTTCTTCGAAGCGAGCAGCTTCTTGAACGGTGGACAGTTCGTGGCTATTGCTAAGAGAACGTGGTTAGTTCTGCTGTGGAAGTTTGAGAACAAAAGTATGTTGCGCAGCAAAGTTGAATTTCATCAGCTCCTACTATATTTCTTGCCCACTATCGTAGTTTGGAATTTCCAATAGCGTACTGGTTTGGTAGACTTAGCCTAACTTCAGCGTTAACGTTAAAATATTAAATTTTAAATTGATGGGTACCCAGTTGAGAAAGTTGAGAAACTAATTGCGATTCTCCCCTCCCCTCCGAAATATCTGCAGAAATCCATGACTTAGTATGATGCAACAACAGTATCTTTGTTAAATAGTGAAAATCAGGCATTCTCACCTATACTATCACAAGTCACATATTCAGCCATAGTGGAAGGATTTCTGATAGTCGTGTCCTGTAATGGATATTGAGTCAAACAGACTCAATAAGTCGGGAAAAGTCTTTGAAATCTGTACAAAATCTTAGGTTTGCAGACGGCAGAGAGATGAAAGTATGGGTTGGGGTCAAAATGAGGTTGATAGGAGTGAAGTTTATTTGCATAGTTACTCTTCAATGTAAGAAGCTCCACTCAACAGAGATCTACAAGGACAAGCCTACCTTGAAAAAGGGGGGCTCCGTATTGAGCTCTCAAACTCACTACGTGAACTTCTATCTATCGTCTAAGGCGAATCCATTCCGAGATTTTTGCTAGCTTCAAAAGCTTTTCATCGGGCGTGCAGCCAAATAACAGTAGGTTAAAATGCGAAGATTGTGGGAAGAACCGTTTTAACAATTCTTCAACCTCCACTTCAAGCTGTTTCTGGTGCAAAATTTATTTTTAGCACGCTCCCTTTTTTACTAGGAAGCTGTGGTATCAGGATAAGTAGAAAATGAACTGTTCAATTTCCAGGATTTTAAGTCACGACTTGATGCTGGGCATCCAGTTTTTCTCCCTCATCTTCATCACAAGGCTGTATCGTCTGATTTCTGATGTTTTTGTCACAAGTCGTCGACTGCTCAGCAATGGACTCTCAAACAGGGAAAGTGCGAACCAGGCATGGAAATGACGTTTGGAACCCATAGGATTTGAAAACGGTTGTTGTTAAAGCAATAAATCGCAGTAGTGAATTACCAAATGTTTTTCATTTGGAAC
This sequence comes from Haemonchus contortus, assembly GCA_000469685.2. NCBI lineage: Eukaryota > Metazoa > Nematoda > Chromadorea > Rhabditida > Trichostrongylidae > Haemonchus > Haemonchus contortus. The sequence continues at coordinate 38,134,700 of LS997565.1, forward strand.
GATTGATCAGTTTTAACTGGATAAATATATCGTTCACCAAACTTTTCACGCGATAAATTTGAAAAGAAATTGCTAACACATACCCGAAAAAGGGGGACGCATTGAGCCTTCAAATAATACTGGAATTTTTTGAAGACTATTTTCTGGTTTCTAGACGCTGCGGTCTTCAGAAGTGAATTCTGCTGACTTTCTTTGAGTTTTTGACGTTAGTAGCCATGAATGATGGAACAAAGTCATTGCAGAAATGGCAGCTCCCTAACACATTTCCATTTCACCCACGGACCGAGGTGGTGTAGCGGCAATTTATGCACAATCACGCACGCATGCTCGCAGGTTTGAATCCCGGATCAGTATCCGTCAGGTTAAACCGAGCCTTCTGTCCTTCCGGGTCGGTTAATTGGTACCACTCTCGTTGGAGAGGATAAAAGCACTGCCTTGTACATCCACGGTCGCCCCAAGTCATTGTATAGGCCACGTACATACGCATTTAATCCGTCACTACGATTCTGAATAAGAGTGGAATGCAGGGTCGCTCTCACACGCGACTGATTGACGCCAAAGGAATTGAGGGCTATTTTAAAAAAATTATGATACTTGTACACATCATCACTCCTCAGCTACTGTTCTGGAATCAAGAACCAGGAAATACATTCGCGGGAAGTGCTAGATGAACTCTTTCTCAAACACTCGGAAGTGGAGAACAAGAAGCCTTACAAGCGTGGTCAACCAATTTTGCAGACACTACCAGAATCCAGCTCGTCAGTATCTGAAGCTTGCGCACTTAAGCAATTTTAGAAATTTTTTTCACGGAAACTCTTCCTTCAGTCATGTCCACACTGATCATGCATTATATTGTCTCCGTAAATAAGTCCCACTCAAGAAGTGAGGTTCAATTAATCAATTATTGTGCATGCTCCATATGAATGAACGAATCCTGTTAATCGGCGACCGTTTCTCCACAAAATGGTCACCACGGTACCCGAAAAGAAGTTGTAGCTTGAAGAAGCTGCTACAGATCGAGAATCTTCAAAACGATATGCTACGGTCCAGAACACAGAATCATGCTCGGAAGACGTGAGTATTACTGTCGCAATAACAGATACCATTTCGCTAGCTCACAAGAAAGGATTCAAGCTTCACCGTATTCGGACGCTGCCGTGCTTCCGAGACTGGAGATGCCTAGCTTTTTCGGAAGCCCTCCTCTACCTCTCCACTTTTTGGTCTCGGTAGCAAGTCCTCGTCCACTCGAAGATAGACCTATTGAACGCATCAAAGTTTTCATTGCTAAATGGTTGCTTGTGAGGACAAGCTTTACAATCTATCGAAGGTATTCCCTTCACCGACGAAAACTACAGTACGGCCGTGGATATTCCACAACAAATGGTCTACAACCCCTGAGCCTTGCGCCGCCTGATTTACATCGAACTTGCCAATTTTTCCAAGTGCGACAGACAAGGGAGACGTCTTCAGAAAATTTACTTGAAAGTGCTCCACCTTATCAAGTAGTACACCTCCATCACCTGTACAACAAACGTCCGCGATTCGTTCAATCCAAGATATACGACGCACAGGAAAACAGATGAGCTTCACCCCGGTTCAACTAATATATCTACTCTCGGACTGGTTAGGAAAGAAGTTACATTACGGCATCCCTATCAACTCCAACTTTCGAACTTCAGCAGCAGCAGATACACAATGGATCAAAAAACCCACATGCCCCACGAATGTACGGTTAACGTCGTGCCATTTCTGCTTCAGGACAGTGCATTCCAATGTCGCGATATCAACATTCCAGACGAAAGACGCGCCGCACCGAACAGAATGACTTGTCGCCATGTAAGGCTATCTCTAAACCTCTGCATAGTGCAAACGTTGGTTTTCTTTGCTTGAACTCGGACGAGCTTGATAAAAAAACTTTATTCCGTCTTACGTTTCTGCGTGGAAGGCTCTGAAGAAGACGATCCACGTCGAAACGTGAGCCGTAACGAAGTTTTCTTACCAACCTCGACCGAGTTCAAGCAAAGAAAACCAAAGAATGGCCTGTGTTCCAAATGCCTACAACCGAATCACAAAACAAAACGGTGCATACGATCGTCCTGCAGCATCTGAAACTATACCCACCCTCCCTCCCTGTCGCCATCCCTCCCTTTGTTATCATTATGAACCACTGTTAAACAAAATCTCATCAGAGAGATGTGAAAATAACTGCCAGGAACAACTCAGCCAGCATTTCCAAAGAATTCCACCAATGCTCGACCGAGAGGAACAAAGGATATAAGCTGCACTCGATTTTCAGACGGAAGAGTCTCGAGCGAACTCGCTCCTCAGTTGATATGGTGAGTTTCTCAAAGGATGTGACAGCAAGCAATACGAAAAGTGGAAGCGATAAAGAGGGAGAACCGAATGCGAAATGTAGTTTCTGTTACATTGCAATCAATCCAACAACAGTCGAAGCAGAGGACAACGAACAGCGGAATAACAATGAAGAAGTCTTGCCGATGTGTATGGACTGTACACAATTGCAGCACTTCCTGTGTCTGTACACTAGTCAATCCAGATGACAGCAGCAAGACAGAAAAAACTCTGTTTAGTGCTTCAACACATTCATATACATATTACAATAGAGGTTGCTGGAAAGATGTAAGTAAGCCAAATTAAGGAAAAGGGGATTACGCTCCACTCATTACATTACGTTTGGATAAAAAGAGTTACAGACAGTATCATCAAAGCAGTACAATATCAGCACTCTATTACCAAAGAACTCCCTATACCCTCAGAAAGCACAAGCCCTTCCTTTCCTCACAAAATCTCTACCCTTGCCCTTCAGCCTCCAGCTTCCACCAAACGAGATTGACCATAGCTTCTCGGTATCCAAAAAACACGGATGCACAGGGATTCTCATTGGAATGAACCACTTTTGGCAGTTGTTCTTTTCCTCCGATTTCCATTCCTCGACAATGACTAGTGGACATTACCTATTGATCACGAAATCAGGGCAGATCATGTCTGGAAGAAAAGCATCAACTCGTAGCATTAGGATGAAGAACAAGAAGAAGAGGTAGAAAAAGAAAAAGAATAAGAGAAAGAAAGAAAAAGAAGGAGAAGAAGAAGAAGAAGAAGAAGGAGAAGAAGGATCGTTTATCTCTTCTCGGACGAGAGTGTTTTCGCCGCTCTTTGATCTAATACCAATATAAATATGTACACCCAGAGTGAGGTTCAATTAATTAATTATTGTGTATTCTCCATATGAATGAACGAATCCTGTGACTGTTAGGCGACTGTTTCTCCACAACAATTAGTGCTACAGTATTTTTGTGCATTGAAGAACCAAATCCGATTTGCCGAACACAAAGACTGTTATCATGTTTTCGCTGACTACATATTTACCCGAAGTGAGAGTCGTCGGTCGCAGTGTCCGAACTTGCTCAGCTTAATCTGACTGTTTTGTAGAGTTCTCAAAGCGATTCTGTAATAAAAGAAGGGAGGTGAACATAAACAATTATATCTCATCGAAGTTCTCACTGTTACCTGCTCCCCACTCATTTCCCCTTCCAACTGGACAATGTTTCTTCTGTAAATCACGCTCTTGCCGCTATCTACTCTTCGATTGGTACGGTAATGCATACCGAATGGGGCAGAATATGCAGTGGACGGATTATACTGAATTCTATTTTGTAGAACTTATTATATTGAACGCGACCCAAATATGTTAAATGACATCTCAGATTTCTTTACGCCACCGCCGTCAAACGTTTTTCTAGCAAGATAAAATTATATGTTACACTACAGTTCAGGATATGGGGTCCAATAGTATTGTATGGCCGGATTTGACAGAAGAATACTGCATTGAGGTGAGGAATTTGCAAGAAATTGATTGGAACAAAGACACCCTTATGCACCTGTTGTTTTCATTGTTCGAACTTTCCTTACTTTAACGAGTTTCACTTTCCCGACTCGAAACGAGGCTCTACTTCTAACTTGGCAAAGCCGAATTAGAATAGTAAGAGGCATAAAGGATCAATTATAAAAAGAATCTATATATGTTTATATGAAAACTCTACTCTCCTCCTTTCTAGGACACCTACGATTGAATCACCGTATTTGACCCGAAGGCTTTCGAATTTGCCTGATGATGTTCAATGCTGGGAGCTCTATATGAAGCTCTTCAGGATTGAACACCATCAAGCACCTTTAGTCCCCATGAATGTTTATTATTAAACCGGAATGATCAGCGGTAATCGTCCAGGACAATGAACAGCAGGACAAGAATAGGTGTGATGGAAAAAACGAAGGCTGGAAGATCTACGCGGCAGTGGTAGTGGACGGAGACGAATGATGGAAAGTAGCCCTAGTGTTGACGCTCAGCCGGTCACAAGCAATTTTCTCTCTCTTTTTGCAAAAACACCCTTTGTATAGTCAACTGCAACTGCCTTTGTACAGTGTTCTCCCGACCCAAAAGGCAACCGATCGAGCAAGTCTGAAATCGAATAAAGGCACCGCTAATTTTGCTTAAAAAGTTCCTATAATTAACAGATCTTTTAGCATGGAGTGCTTGTGGCTACTTCTCTTTACTACCGACTTTCATAAGCGATTTGTCTAATCATATCAGTGTCATCTGCAACCTATACAGTCTTCTTTGTATACCGCTATTGCAGCAGGAGTCCATTTTTCCACAGAAATTTGAAGGTTTGTTAGGCTTTGAACGGAGTTTCATACGTTTTTGTTTGATATATTCCGATGATCGAAGCAAAAACAAAACTCGATAAACAGCACACATCGGTTGAGTTTTTCCTCAGATACTACGTACCACAAAGTCTATTTTTCAGACACTATTTTTCTCACTGAGCCTTTGCTGTCTCTCTTTTAGCCTGACAAATACTGCTTTGAAGGTGAGTCTTCAGGGAGTCCTTTCTGTGCTAAACCTTTCCGTTTTCGCTTACGGTGGAGCTAATCTTTCTGTGTAGCAAAATTGCAATCATAAGCAATTGAAATTAAACGTATCAAAATGACTCAGATTTGAAGAAATTGTTCGAAAGCAGTAAAAAATCGAGGAGGAGTTGTATTTCTATGCGGCGTAGACCAAAGCTGTGACTATTAAACGCTTCAATTTTTGATAAAAGGATTACTTGATTTACAGGCTAGGTATTTTCAGAGTCATCACTTGGTACTGTCATTTCTGTACACAACACCGTGTCAGATTTTTCTGCCAAAAATACTCTACGCATGCATGAGTGTTTCATATTTTTTGCTTATGTTATTTTTCAGTTTATGATGACTTCTATAGTTATTGAAAGATGGATTGCATTCATATTCATTCGGAAATACGAGTCAGGATATACTAAGCTAGGACCAGCATTGATAGCACTAGCCGTGAGTTCAATCGCAATAATGACCAGGATTAACCGAAATGAACAGCTGCTAAATAGAATTCTGGATCAACATATAACACCTCAGATGATTTGAATAAGTGAAATTATTTTTTCCAGATTTTTATTTCTTCTCTACTTACTTTTGTTCTTTTCAATGGGCAGAATTTTGATGGATGGTATGTAAATGGTCGAACGCTCCCGTTGAGTGCGTACAGTAGGGCGAACACTGTGCTTTTCTCAATGTTAGGATCAAATATCATCTGCCTAGTGCTTACAATCACTTTGCATCTTCTGACTCCAAAACGCCGCATACGGTAAGCCAAGACTTATGAACCACATAAATATGCTGTTAAAGTCAGTTTTTTTCGCGTTTGTTGGTAACTTCAAGGTAATTTTAGCATGTCATTGTCTTCAAAATTTCAAAGGAGGGAAAATCTGATAGCCTCAAAGTTGTTCTTTTATATTGCTACTCTTCAATTCACGGTGTATTGTTGCTCACAAAGTGCCTCACTGTATGTGAGAATCTATCATTCCAAAGATCCCATGGCTCTTGCATACAAAGAAAACGTTGATGTGAGTTGATTAGCCTCTGTTATAGTCATCTTGGACTTTTTTTTCTCTTCGGTGCTCATGAGCTTTCGGGGTTGGAATTCAATTGCAAAACCTAAAGTGCTTCATGATTACTTCAACATGAGTCCTCCTCAGAACCGCAGGACAAAAGCTGCTGTGGTCGTCCTGCCATTATGTATGTATCACAGTCTCAGCAAATGCGAGATCTTTGAAAAAGGCAATAGAGATATTTTTAGAGCACCTCAAAGTTATCTATTGACCCCGCATGTGGATGAGTGAGGATACTCTTCATTCCCCCCCCCCTTCTCCACTGATTTCACTGCCATGGAAGGAGTTAAATGAATAGCCTGCTTACTTGAAAAAACTGAATCCTTCTTTCAATGACAGCAGCCATGATTTCTACCGAGTAAACCGATTACTACAGCTCGACACGAGCGATATTCATTCAGATTGCCTTGTTTCCGTAACAAATGTCGGATCTAATTTCTACTTGATGCCAATTTTTTCAAAGTTCGAGAGACTTTTCAGTTTTTCAACCTCTACACCTTAGCTATGCCTGTTCTGTCAACACTCTACTTTGCTAAAGTGAAGCGACAGCGCATGAAGGACATCAAAAATCATTTAGATGTATGCAAACCCTCGTACAGACGTATTATTGCTTTTACTAAATTTCTTAATTTATTTAACTAGATCTCTTAATTGTATTTGAATTTTTCAGATAAAGACAATTGGAAGCGATGGCTGGACGAACTACTTAACGATGATTCAGAAGCAGTGGAAGTGAACTACATGTGGTGCTACAGCGACTCGGATAAGACTCAATGGGAGCACAGGCACCCTCAAAAGTACATTTTCGTCGTTCGACCTAACAGTGATAGGACACTACAAACTGTTTCTTCATGGAAGCGTCGTACTAGAATGATCCATTTCGAGTTTATGTGTTACAATGCGAATGATGCGAATGATATATGGTCACTTTTTTCGAAAATGTTTTTCGAGCGGCTAACTTCTCAAACAAACCAGCTATTAGCACATTTCGTATACTCATTATATTATTTTTTATGCCTCAATAAATCTTTGCCTAATTTGTTGACATAGAGAGGCTGATAATTTCAGTGACAATGGAGCTTCTGTCATATAAACACGAACATTAAAAGACGTCAGCAGGTGTTCTATGATTGACGTCTTTATCACAATGGAAAGGGATATGATGGACATTCTTCTGAGAAATGGATATAATGAAGAACTTGTGTCTCACGAGGTTGGCGATTTGTGAGTAAACTTCGGCCTCACACGGCCGCATTCGTGCATACGAGCACCGTGCTCTTGCCCCTTACGCTACCAACACCTCGCTTACCATCGTCTTCTGAATGGCTGAGGATGTATTTGTCCCTAATAATATATTCCTTATTAAGTCCGGTGCATATTTAGAAATAAACTCATTCGTTACAAGTACTCTATTGAGGATAATCTCAATAGCGTTACCAATTTGATGTGGAGCTGAAAGATACCCAGTATTTGACTATACTAGGAAATGTAATTCACCCATTTTCGTTGCCCATTGACTTCAAATTACTCATGATCTTCAGGGTAATTTTCAGAGTGTGGTTCGGTGAAAACGCGTAGTGCAGAGGCGGAATGAGCCATCCTCGAAGCCGCAGTTCACGATAAAATACTTTCAGAGACTAATTCTGGGACTATTATGTGACTCCCAAGGATGGTACCTTGACCATTGTTGGGTTGAAAAACGGCCTCGACAGAGTCTTACAGGGCTCAATGGCTTGGCCGGAAAACACGCCCAAAAGTGGCCGTGTTATAACGACTTATTTGAAGCTGCACCAATCACGTAAGGAGGCTGAGTAATAGAGCGCTTACAAGATGACACCCGGACAGTTATAGACACATGTTCTCGTTCGAATCCTTTCTTTCTTTGACTTATCTATCCCTTCCTTACTACTTTTTTCGAAACCTCACATACATCATAGCCCACCAATCCGCTTTCTTCGTCATTTTTTGCTCCACTATGTATCACAACTTCTATTATTCAACGTAAGCTAGATACCTTAAGATGCTGGTGTACTTTGGCTTACTTCCCTTTTTGTCATTTAATTACATTTTCACATTGCTTTACATGCTTCGCTGATTTCAATTCGCTACACTATGCTTACAAAAAAATATCGTCGAATTTCCTCCTTCCACTGTACTTAGATATGCTCGCAAAGTCACTTACTTTACGAACGAACAGAGCTGCAGTAGGCGATTCTCAGTGAAAGCTCTGATTATATTTTTGTTACGGGAACACTGACTGTGACGTATTTTCGGGACAGGGGTAATTGATGGACCATCAGTGTATTCGCTATGTTATTAGTATCGTTGCTGTGTATTGGAGAGTTAAGCATAATATTGTTGACGCAAAAGCTGATCCCACCCCTGAAAAATACAGTAACCAACAATACGTTTCCACATATGCATTAGCTTCTGACGGCCTTCTAGCTTACTGTGCTGTACTTGTTCTTCTTGTAGGTATTATTCACGGTTGAGGGTCTCGTCTGTGGTGATTGAAACCTTTTTTGGTGATGTTCAAAGTAGTGATAAAAAAATGTGGGAGACCTTGGAGATTGTAAACTTTGGAAATTATTAATAATGTGTCGAGCTCTTAATCTCTCCTGACTTCGTCTTTTAATCTTTTTAAATCGTTTTATCTACTTTTAGTACATTTCAACGTGCACTGAAAAATTCCAGCGCATTTTCCGATAATTCCTTAATTTTGCCCTACCATACGATCAGAGACCCTCTTATTCGGATGAGAAAGACAACATTGGAACAAGGAGGAGGGACGGGACTGGGGTGAAAATTTAGTCGGGAAGGGAGGGAGGGGGAGGGCACACATACATAGTAGTGTTAGTACATACATTAAGGAATTATTACGGTAATAAGGGAGGGAATTCACGGATGGGCTTAATTCCAATTTTCATACTGTGTATCATCTTAACCACCTTCTCCTCCCATCCTAAACTTATTTGAAAAACTACATTTCTTTAAGGGCTCAAAGATGGCCGGTGCCTAGCCTCCTCTTCGTCTTCGACACAGTGATGGAAGGGATCTTGGCTTTTATTATAACAATAAGCTCAGTTTTTCTGACCACTATGACATCATCGTCAGGAAAGCTACCTTTCAAACCTATCAAATTTTTAAGGGTTTAGAGTAAAGGATGAAAAAGTCGTAATTAAGGCGTACTAGAGACATGGGCGGCCCATGGTGGAGAGCGGTGCATCGGTATTTTGCCCTTATAAAAAGAAAGACGTGGACTTGCTGGGAAAAGTTTAGGATAATGATAACCGGGAGGTATACATTAGGGCAGGGCAGGCCGTTTTTTCGGATGTGCCTTGGCCAGCCTCTAGGAACTGAAAGTATGAGCTTCATAGCCCAAAAACACGAACGAAGGTATATGATGACTGTATGGTATTTAACTTATTGAATGGGATTGCTCGAGTTGATGAGTCGAGGTTCTTCACTAGAAATGTTTCAAGGGCCAGAGGCAGCTCCGTGAAAATTTCATACGCAACGCCTCGACCAACTTGAAGCTCCACAGTTCAAACTGTAGAGCAGGCTCTGTGATCACATCTTGATATCTCAAGTAGTACTTCCCTCTCCTGCATATGTGCACTTTCAGCGACTTGTAAAGAAAGAGTTGCTGAGTTTTATATAGTTGTATGAGGTTTTATAGCGTGTTGTTGTCTATTTCTCAGGTCAACCTTATGTAGTGTATAAACAAATAAACAAATAAGCAAATACACACAACGAAGTACCGTACAGCACACACAACGAAGTACCGTAATAATTCAGCGTTATGCTGTCGCTGTTCGTGTTACCCTTCCCTCTCATCCCTCCTCCGAAGTACATTTCCACTGGGTGTAGAATAAACTAATTTCAGTGGAATAAATCTCTTTTCGATTGAGTTTTTGAAAATTTAACACAGCTACAGTACGTTAAGTAACATTCCGAATTCCCTGTTAAGTCTCGTCTCTGCAAATACTTCTACAGCTCAAACAAAAACTGCTCAGTACCAGGTTATATGCATTTGTTGTTGTTTGTTGGTAAATTGTTTGATACTGTAAAATATGTGTTTTAGAACATGTTCAAAGATTCAAAGGATCCAAACTTGACAGACCAATATTGTATTGAGGTAAGAAAATCGCAAGATAACATTGGGTGTGATTGCTATCCCATCTTTTCCTTTATTTCACCTTCCTTTTCTTAGTTCCGAACGTTTTGAACCTCACTTTTTTAGAAATATCCTGCCTTATCTAACACATTTACCTATACTACAGGTCCTAGCAAACCCAATCCACACGTTGACTCTATGGATGGTGATTCAATAACTACAAACTCAATGTGGGCGCAGGTCTAGGCTGTATCGTTCTGAAATGTGGTCATGTCTGTGGAATAAACCCCAATTCAAAGACTCAGCTTCATCGCCTACTTCAGGAACAAAACTACCGCTCTACCCCAATCCTGTCGTCGGTTGCGCTGTTGAAGATTCCGATTGATCGATTCCGTTATTTGTATGTATGCTTTGGGAATCAGTGTCAAACGCAGTGCCAAGATTCATAGAGCTGGCAAACATCATTGACGAGGGGACAGGACTGACCTTCTTCTGTATCCTCTGAGGCTGAAATCAAAGCGTAGTCTCCCGCTCTTCGACCCGGACCGTTATCGCGAAAAATTGCAGGGGAGCTGTCGATTTTTACGAGGCACATGAGTGGATTGTGAAGGACCGCTCGAAGCCTTTTAACCCGACGACTTGGAAACATCGAGGTCAGAATGCAGTCACAGCCTCCTAAGACGACTCCAAGTTGTAGATACAGAAGCTTCTGTCAAAAGACGGGTTTTACAATCCTGTCGCACGTTATTTGAATATTCGAAGTGGTATATCCCTTTTATCGAATTACATTCCCTCGGACTGGTAATCTGAATTTCTAAATAAGCCTCGCTAGAACGAATGTGCCTGGGAAACAACTTTCTGTTCATTCCACAGAGGGTGACTCGATGATTTGGACATCCCTCATTCGTTCCCTGCACTCAGGTATACTCCGCCGGCAAAAATCTGCGCTCCTGTACACGGGCTCAATGTTTTCCAAGCCTACGGCCTGTTATGAATAGAATATCCCAGCAAAGCTGCCTTCTACGTGTGTTCTACTACTTTGCAGCCTTTCATAACACTTTGTCACTCATTTTCACTCTGTCACTTTACTCAGCATCCCCGAATCTGAGAAAATAACCAAGCTCGATTGTTTAAAGGCAGCTTTGCAAAACGACTGCAACGCCTCGGACGCAGACTGACCTCTGCTAGGGTGAATGCGTTCCTTGACGGTCTTTGAGGCTGCGTCGAAGTGGAGGAACTTGTTCTTAAGCAGTGTGGTGCCTTTATTCAGTTTTTTTAATTGAAACAATCTGAATTCTCCTTTTCTTCGAGGTCGAAGCGTGTTTTGTCATCTATTCTTTTTAATAAGGATATTTCACTCCGTAGATCAGATGTTATTTGTCTCAATATTTCAGAATGGAGTACTTATAGCTACTTCGCTATACTATCGACTTTCATTATTGATATCTGTAGTCACATCAATATTCTCGGCAACCTACACGATCTTCTTTCTGTATCGCTTCCACAATAAAAGTCCATTTTTCCACAAAAATTTGAAGGTTCGATGAGTTTAAGACAAGTTTTCTCTCTTCTTATTCATTAGATTTTTTCGCTGAATCTTGTGAATCTTACTTCTCAGCCATAGTATCCTTTAAATTAATTGTGGCTGCAAAATTATTTCCAATGTGGGATTTACCAATCAGTAGTTATCAATATTTAATTGTTCGAAGCCTGATGTTAAGTTTTTACAGATACTGTTTTTCTCTCTATGCATTTGCTGTCTCACTTACAGCATTATAAATTTTGCTATGAAGGTGAGTCTACAACAAAACCGTTTCTATTTGAATCTTTACTTTGAATTACAACTTCTCTGTTGCTGTAACATTGGCACTCCAAAAACAACTTGTTCTAAGATCTAATAGTGCTTGGATATACTGAGTAGTACAGCTGATGGCACAAATACAGGTCAACAGGAAAAGCTTTTAAAAATTTGAAAAAATGGACAGGAGTCCCAAAGCTTCGTGACGAGGTGGTGAAGTGGCAAGTGGCGCACCATCACGAACTCCTGGTCGGTCCGAATTTCCGATGGATACTTGCCTATAACATTGATCCTTCTATACCTTCAAACTCAGCTAAGCGATAACAGATCCGTCTGAAAATTAAAAGCACTAAGATGTTCATCAATCGGCAACTACAAAACAATGTATATGCTGCAAACGGGTTTAAAACGCCATTACGATCCTGAATTGAAGTCGAATGCATTGGTGCCTCCCGGAAACGGAATTGATTAACATCGAATGCACTCTCCTTCGTTCTTTATAGTCTCTGGAAGCCTCTACTGGAAGGATCGGTCGGCCTGGGGAGATATCGATCCTGGATTTGACGTCGTGATCATGCGTGTGTGACAGTGACTATTTGCCACCACACCAACTCCACCTCAACATTAACGATAATTATTATAATGAGAGTTTGTGCACCATGTCTCAGCCCCATTACTTCAGGGACATCACTTAGCTCTGACGTTTCTGCATTCAACGAATTGTCAGATTTTCCTGCCGCGATTACTGTATGCATTCATGCTTATATCATCTACTTCTACATATCTTATTACTACGGAATTCATGCTGTTTGCCATAGTAATTGAGAGATGGATTGCTTTCATATTCTGTGGTAGCTACGAGACAGGATACACAAAGTTGGCACCGGTACTGATAGCAGTAGCAGTAAGTTTGTTTGTGTTAAAAGTCTGTCCCTCAACGTGACATTTCCAAGGAATTACAAAAGAGTATGTTCAAAGGTCAAAAACTGAAGTTAGTTGTCTTATTGCTTGATCCATGTACCAGAGTTCCAACATGATTCAAGAGTCGACCAGCCTGTTTACAGACATTTTGAGCTGACTTTTTGGACACGATTTGGAGTCGCGATCCTAGTCGTTACTACATATATATAAAGCGCTCTGTCTGTCTGTTTGTACGCAAATTCGATATAACCTGAAGAAACACTTGGAGGAGTCGGGTCAAGTTCGGAATGGGCTGAGCATGGGGTAAGTGCAACAGAGCGCATGTGAGCATCGGAGCTCCGTCCCCAAGGGGCGGAGCATGCGCAAGAGTTGGGCGGGCTGTGGGAAAATCCTTCTCATTTGGTTTAATAATAGTCCAGACGCCGGGAAAAGTGTGCAAAGGTAAGGGATGGGTTAACAATTAGAATAAAGAAACTTACCGAAGGTAGGCGGAGCGTTTTCGTGGTGGGCGGTACTTTCCACAGAGATTCATAACTCGAATCGGCGAAGGCATCGAGGCCAGGGAAAAAATAAACAGGGTGAGCAAGGCATTATACGTGCTAGGCACGCGTTAGCTCAGCGAAGCCCCGCGGGGCGTGCGTTCAAGTAAAAGACACTTTTCAAATTTTTTTTTTAACTTTTTCACTTTTTTCTTTTTTTTCTTCGTTCAGAAACGTTCTAGAAAGCGGGAAAACGTAGTTAGAGGTAATGGACTAAATGTAGTCGAATCCTCGAAGTGGGCGGGGTTGGCGCCAAAATGGGCGCGGCTTAGATCGAAAATTTATAGCTCTGTTCAAAAACGTTCTAGAATGAGGGAAAAAGTGTTGAGGTATAAAGGAACAAATTTGGCCAAAACCCAGAAGTAGGCGGAGCTTAAAGCAAAAATTTATAACTCTATTTAGAAACATTCTGGGACGCGCTAAAAAAGTGGTAAAAGAGTGAAAGGTGTAAAAGACTAGATGCGGTCAAATCCCAGAAGTGGGCGGAATTGGCACTGAAGTGGGCAAAGCTTAGATCAAGAATGTATAGCTTTATTTAGAAACATTGCGGGATGCGGGAAAGAAGTGGTAAGATGTACAAAGTAGAACAAATGTGGTCAGATCCCTTAAGTGGGCTGAATCGGCACTGAAGTGGGCGGAGTTCGAGCCGAAATCGTTAGGTCTCTTCATATGCGTTTTAGAACGCATGAGGTGTTTGGAAGTAGTAAAAGTAATGTGGTTTGAAGTCTGAAGTCTGAATCAGAAATTTATGCAAATGCCCTTCACACTAACCTGATCACTTAGGTGTACAGCTAGCAGATACCACTGAGCTCTTTCAAAAATTAGAGTAAAAATTTTTTAAAAGTTTGTATCAATGGTTCCATACACAGTAGTCCCTTTTACGCAAGAGCAAATGCACTACATCAACTTCAGACCTCATGAATAAATTATACAATAACCCCGGCCACACAGGTGCATACCCTGTAGAGACGAGTAAGTCCCTACAAACCCCCAAAGTGGCTGTCCTTCCAAAGTTAGTGTTCATGGCCACACACAGAATAAACTACACAGAGTTCCTTCGACTTCATGGATACACCACATGTTTCGATATCAAGTGTTATGTATACAATGCTAATACTCCATCAGAGCTGGACAAACTTTTCTATTACACATCGAACACCCTTCTCGAACTGCTTGCCGGTCAGTACGTATTTTCGTGATCTAGCGAAAATATCTCGTGCTTCCCATGAGACAAAAAATGATGGCCGCTACAGACGTGTCAGGGAAGAGGCTCAGATGACAAAGGTAGATAATGAAAATCAGAAGCTCATGGGGCTCCGTCCCTCATGGCTAGAGCCCCCATTGCATGCGATAGCGGGCGTAGCCGCCTGGTAGACAGTAGGCAACTCTAGCATTGCAGTATAAATCGTGAAATATTAAAAAATAAAAGGATTCTTTTAGGTTTTTACCCCTTCCACACTTCTTTTTATTGTCTTTTATGGTCAGAACTTTGACGGATTGTATCTGAATGGACGAAATTTTCCGTCAAGCACTTATACAAGTGCAAACGTTCTACTCTTTGCTTTACTAGCAACGAATATCACTGGCCTTCTGCTGACAGTTATATTACACCTTCTTACCCCGAAACACCAAATAAGGTAAGTTATCGGTGTTTGTGAATGATTTAGCATTGGAAGACAGAAGCTTGATGAGGATCATGTCCGAATACTGTCGAAGTGTCGAGTACATGTGACAAGCATTAGAGCCAACAACAGATTGTACTTGGTACCAGTTGCAGCTCTGGTGTCTATAGTTTAAACAATTCAACTGAGATGTAGTTGCATGTGGTGCTCTTTACACACACACACATGATCACGAGTTCGAATGCGCCTAGGCCAATTATGCTTTTCATCCCTTCGGGATCGTTGGACTGATACCAGACTTGTCTAGGAGGATAAAAGCACTGACTTCTACATAGGCTGGCCACTGCGATTCATTGTCTAGTCTACATACGCATTCATACGCCACTACGATTCTGAATGAAAGTCGAATGCAAGGGCGCATCAATCTGAAGGGATCGATTAATGCCTCATGAATTATCCTTAATCCTTTTATTACAGAATGTCATTGTCTTCAAAATTCCAATCAAAAGAGAATGTGATCGCTTCTACGTTGCTATTCTGGATTTCTACCGCCCAATTCACAGCACTGTGTTGCTCACACAGTGTCTTATTATATCTAAGAATCTATCAAACCACTAATCCTATGTCAATAGCATTCAAAGAGAACTCTGATGTGAGTTATTTAGTCGCAAAAATGTTCAGTTTTTTCGCCCTTTTCATGGAAAATGCTTCGAAAAATTTCCATTAAAAAGCTTTTACCATATTATATCATCAAGTAGCGTTTATCGTTGAGTAGCTCTTCTGGTACAAACTCATTATCCCCTGAAGTCAGAACTTGGCTTATTATACCAAAATGGTGGGATCGGTAAATTGTAGACATACAACTCACTCTTCTGTTACTTTAAAATGTAATAGAAAACTTCTTTTCACTGCAGTTTAACTTCTCGACAAGATCATCTGTTCATATGACCTCAGTAAACAATTAACAATCTTACCCAACCTTTTTTCATGCGAATAATTTACTAACTAGGATTTCTCGAACTATAATGTGAGGACAGATTATCCAGGCCACCGATTTCCTTTGGAGTTTCCAGACTTTTTCTCAAAATTTGTAATTTTGTTTCAGTTTCCATCTCATGCTTGAATTTGTTTGGTATTTTCAGTTTTTCACCTACTACACCTTAGCACTGCCTGTTATGTCAACGCTTTACTTTGTTAAAGTAAGACAACAGCGCATTCGGGATATCAAAAGTCATGTGAATCTAGGTGTATAAGTTCTCAAAAAAGTTATTCAGAACGTTTAAGCTTAGCTTAACTAGGCGACCACTCGTAGGCTTATGGAACCGGAAGTTAATTTGCTTTTGTAGATGAAAGCTAGCGGAAGTGATGGCTGGACGAACTATTCTTCAGTGATTGAAAGGCAATGGAGGTGATCCATCGATGATGGGCACACACATCTCTCTTCAGCCATGGCCATGAACGTGAAGACTGACAGATCTAAGACTTCCCTCTTCATAGCGCTCTATCAATAGTGACGGAATGTCCAAGTACTGTTTTACTTCTGTGGAGTATAATTGAAGAATTCAAGAGCTTTCTTGAGAGGTTTTTCCTTCTACGACAACTTACTGTAGTGTTGCTTTTATAATATTACAATGTGATTTTGTATAGTTACAAAAAGGTTTGCGTTTACTCCTATTCCATATCTAGTAATTTCACCAGCTTGCTTTATAGGGACTATTAGCCCTCAAAATTACACGGAAGTTGTAAATCCTGAAAAGAGAGCGTTAGATTTCCCACGTTTTTAGGGTATTTTTTACCCAAGGACGGAGGTGTTGTAGAGGCGACACAGGTGACATCGACATCAGCCTAGGCCAACCAAGCTTCCCAAATTGATCGGCACTTGACTCGTCTGGGAGGATGAACACTTACCTGAACGGCTTGTTCTTGTACGACCACCGCAAATCACTGTATATGCCAGTATAGGCCACATACGCATTCACTACGGCACTACGATTCTGAATGAAAGTCGTGTGCGCGGGCGCATCGATGAGAACAGACTGTTTTGCACCCAAACCCCTTTTTCTCATGTATCAACCCTTTGGTTTGACGAGACCTCAATTCAGAGGGATTCAAGCTTATACTGATGCTCTTCTTTTCACTCAGTGTTTTCAATTTTGCACTCTTCACATTACTTCTATCCAATATTTTGGAAGCTCATACCTCCAGCCATACATACATAGGGCACAATGAATAATATTATTAGTTGGGATCATGGGGCATATACATGTGGCATATACATGGTAGCTGAGTCATTATTGTTCATACTTTGTTATTATACCTCTGTCTAAATTGTAGAGAAGCAGTTTTCAATCCGCTATAGTGTTTTCGCCCATTCCTTATGCGAGGTGTCATTTTCGCCTCTTACGCCATGTTTTGCTTGCCTTCTTACCAAACAACTTTAAAGAAATACGAGAAGGAGGAGAGACTTTCAGAGGGACGTGGAAGTTACTAAATCAAGGTCATCTTGAAAAGGAGTAGGACAAAGTGGTCCAAAGCCCAACGGTCTCGACGCAGGCTGCCTTTGTAATCCGTATTTATCTATTAGGTTGTAAGGAAAGTTCTGACCGTTCTGCCAGCTAACTTTCAAAAAGTTATAACTCATTTCAAATTGAACATTTTTATTCGAAATAAGCCCTATTAGATTCCACACATTTCCGCCAACGTGATACAAGTCTTTTCATCCCATTCTTATAAAAGTCCGGAGATCTGGAATCCAAAATCTCGAGAAAGGCAGTTTCAACGTCGCCTTGGTTTTTGAATACTCGTTCCTTTAAGAAGTTGCCCAGATGTTTGAACAAATGGTAGTCAGTTGGTGATAGGTCTGGTGAGTAGAATGAATGAGGGAGAGCTTCGATCCGCAGCTCGTTCAGCTTCTGGAAGGCAGTTTGTGACACGTGCGGTTGTGCATTGTCGTGCAAGAGCAGTAGACCGTGGCGATTGACTAGTGCATGCTGCATTTACCCCAGTTTCGTGTACTTCTCGTGAATTTGATCGCAATAGGGCTGTGCGATGATGGTTTGACTTCGAGGAAGAAACGCGTAGTGAATTTATCCATGGCTGGACCACCAAACTGTGATCATTTTCTTCGTGACGTGTAAACCTGGTTTGGGAAGTTTTTTGGAGGCTCATCCAGACCCACCCACTAGGCTGAACGCTTCCAGTCATCATACAGGATCCATTTCTCATCACACGTTACAATACGATGGAGAAAAGGCTCAACATCATTCCTTCTCAACAGCGAACTGAGAACCTCTGAGCGCTTCAATTGTTGCTGCTCCGTGAGTTCGTGCGGCACCCACTTGGCAAGCTTCTTCACCATTCCAAGCTGCTTGAGGAGGGAAGCGAGAAGTGTGTGGGAGACAACCATCTTCTTGGCAATCTCTGTCAAAGGTTGACGTCGATCTTCTTCCACTGCTCTTAGCAAAACATTGTGATCAACGAACGATTGTCGACCAACTCGCTCTTCGTCTTTCAGTGACTCGTCTCCACTTCTAAACTTCTGAAACCAGCGACAAACCGTTCGCTCCGATGCAGTGCCTTCTGCCCACGTAACATTGATGTTTGTGACAATCGTAACATAGTCTTACCCATTCTGCCAAAAAAAACCTGCTAAAAATTCCAAAACCTTGCAGATTCTGGGGAAAGCGCTATGACAGAAAGAGCAACTAATGACTCACCTAAGGAGCACAATATGTCGATTAGTCTGAATGAAGAGCCGCGAAAATCTTAATTCATATGGCACGTACGTGGGAACGGCCAGAACTTTCCTTACAACCTAATATATATGCGGACGTGAGCCAACTGTGCTCACCTTCGATCCTTTGCTTGTAATCTGGTACAGGACTCGTCTGGTAGGATGATCAAAAAGTCGCTAAGATTTTGAATGGAGGCCAACTGCGTAGGCTCAGACTGGACTGTCTGACCCTAAAAAAACTTACCCTTCACACTCATATACATTTGGGGTCAAACTCTCTTCAGACCGAGGCAGATCGACTTATTCCGTTCGAATGAGTGCGATGGTTTCTTTCTTTTATGGTCGAATTTGGTGATTACTTTCAATGGATACGGTATAATAGGGTGATAGTCACTCATACATGGTTGTTACACTCACACAAGATAAAGAATTCTGGTCAAATTGGAGCAAAGAACGAAAACAATCCAAGACTGGAAGTCTTGATAAGGCCTAAAATACCAGAACGCGCCAGAAAGCTTCAGGTGGCCCTTGCGTCAGATGATGGAGTAAACTATTTTTCTCCTTCCTCAAGATGCTGCGCTCTCGATCGAGCTGTTTATTGGACAGGTTAGGCATGTTAGGCTAGGTAGATAGGAGGAAAAGCAGAGTGGTCTGTTTTGATCTCCTTCGAGAGGCGGATTCCTGCCTTGACGAAGGTGCTACTCACTATATCACATTGGAGTAGGATCTGCTGTTACGGAATCCGAACATTATAGCACAGTTTTCCAGAAAACTGGTGCCAAAAGCATTCCCGTGTAATCTGCATTTTTTAAAAATGTCCATTGATAAAATAACTTGGCAGCTGGCAACAACTCCTTTTTGCAGATGGTTCTTCGAAGTAGCACTTTTTCAGGCTCTGAAGAAGGCGATTCCGCCGAAACGTCAGCCTAATAAAGGTTATTTAAAAACCTCGTGAAGTGTTTAAGACAATAACAGAATCAGTAATTAAACTATTTAATTTTAAATTGATGCGTACTCAGTTGAGAAATTAATTGCGGCTCTCTTTTCATTATGAAATATCTGCAGAAATATGCGGGTTGCTTAGGATAGGCAATCGCCGATTCACTTTAATACGACCACGGTATCTTCGTTTAATAGTCAAAATCAGGTGTTTCACAGCCTGTCCTATCCCAAATCACCTGTCCAGTTATTGTGAAATGATTTCTAATAATCGTATCCTTCTATGGATTTTGAGTCAAACAGACTCAATTAATCTGGTAAGTCTTTGAAAACTTCATATCATCTGTACAGAATCTAAGGTTTGCAGACGGCAGAGAGATATGAAAGTAGAGGTTGGAGTCAAAGTGAGGTTGGCAGCAGTGTAATTCATTTTCATAGTTACATTTCATTGTAAAAAGCTCCACACAGCAGAGATCTAAAAGGATGAGCCTACCTAAAAAGCTCGGCTTCGTCTCGAGCTCCCAAACTATGTAACTAGATGAACTTCTATCTATCGTCTGAGGCAAATCCATTTCGAGATTTCAGTTTTTCATCCGGCATGCAGCCGAAATAGCGTAGTTTAAAACGCGATGATTGTGGGGAGAACCGTTTGGCGGAAATCACCTCCCACTTCAGGCTCTTTCTGATGCAAAGTCTCGTTTTTGCATCCTCCATTTTTTACTAGAAATCTGTGGTAGCAGGAAAAGTGATAGGTGAATTGTCCAGTTTCTAGGATTTCAATCCACGACTTCATCTGGGCTTCAATTTTTCACCTTCATCACAACGCTGTATCGGCTGATTCCTGATGTTTTTGTCAACACGAAGAATGTCCCGGCCCCGTCAACTACTCAGCAATGGACTCTCAAACAGGAATTCTGCGTACCGGACATGGAAAAAATGATGTCTGCTAGAACCCAAAGGATGTGAAAACGCCTGGTGATAAAACAATAAATCGCGATAATGAATCACTGAATGCTTCTCATTTGGATCGATTAATCAGTTGTGAGTTGAAAAGAAAATATTGACTACCAAATTCCAAGTTCCGACTCTTCTCGATCTTAAAACCTCGACATTTCGGTAGTTTTTGATACTGTTAATTTTGCTTCTGCCTCTAGGTTGGTGGGTGGGAATTTTTATTCTGGCCAACGTTCCGACGGGCTCGTCGTTTCCAGAGGCCTGAAAATAGTTCAAAGCCTGTTGATTGCACAGTACCCCACCAGGCGCCTCCTCCTAGCGTTTCAGACGTTGTATCAGGAATGCACGAAAAATGTCCGAAACCCAAAAGATGAGCTCACAGCACTTCCACCGCGAAGTGTAGCACTATGGTTAGTACATTATGCAACAATATAATTGCGGATCAGCACGTTCGCGGATTATGGAACAAACTCGCAGTGTTGCATAAATGGCCAGAGAGCTTTTGTGATCGTCACGCACTTCTTTCGCTTGTTCATATCTAAATTTCTAGCCAAAATCCAGAACGCTTCCAGCGCTGTCCTTGACGATATTTCCGTTTCGTGAGCCAATATCGTACATTTGATGTTAAAGTCGTTTCCACCATGCTGCTCCACTCTGTGCTTCCCTAACGGAGTTAACACATTACTGCGCCGTTTACCAGCAAGATGTTCTTTGTTTCGTACTGATAAAACTCTACCGGTTTCCCCTATGTAGCTTGAATTACATGCTTCTCATTGAATCTGATAAATTACGCCTATAGAAGCGCAATCTCCATTTCTCCCGTTCGGACATATGACGCAACCCTCTGTCAAGTTATTAGGCGGAATGTTAACTAGAATAACATCACCACTCAATTGTGCTCGAACAATACACCGCTGTATTGCAGCAGATACCTTGTCAGAGATGGATGGTAAACATAGAGGAAGGATGTTTTGGCGCGAAGTGTTTCTCCTGTCAAGGTGGGGTCTTCCAGTGTCACTATGTGGTACCGTATAGCCATTCGATCGAGCTATACCTGAAGATAATCGTCTTGATCCTTCGCGTTCGTTCATACCACTGCACACCATATTCCTAGTAACAACCTGTTTAACAGCGGACGAATGCGCAGATGTAGCGTGAACCAGAGTGTTCTTCAAGCTTTTTCTCGGTACCAGTTAACGCGTACGATCCCGCTGGACACCTTGATTTGAGTGTTGAGATAGGGGAGCCTAAGGTCTTGTGGTATATCTCGTGTGAGCCTGATGTACGGTGACTGCTCATTCATTGTACGGAAACACTTATCCATTTCGGACTGTGTCGAAGTTACAATGCATCAGTCATTTATTTACCTACGGTACATCAGTTGTTAGCGTGCCAATACCGGTTCATCATTTCTGCACATTAGAGATCGCCATTACGGGAGCTAATCTTCGAACCACGCCCAAAACTTTAATTTGAGAATAGTAGGAACCTGACCACTCGGAGATGTTACAACCAAGACAGTTCTTGATTAGAGTCATGACACGCGCTTTACCGAGCCCGAAAGCTCAATACTCCTACCGTGCCTATTAAACATTTCAAATAAAGCTTGTAGGCTTGTTCATTTCGGACGTTGGTGTAAAGCGAGGTGACGTCAGAAGACTCTTCAACGCTTGGACCAAGGCGGAGGTTCCGCGGTTGTCCAAGGAACTGATTCTTGTTGGACAGATGTGAGGGGACCTTGGCCAACAGTTGTCTCACAATACAGTTCAAAAACCACGAAATTTTATCAGCTGATCCACCTACGCAACTGATTATAGGTCTTATTTAACGGTACCACATGACATCACTGGAAAGTTCCACGTTGACTTTATGAGCGTGGCCAACCAATTTTATAGACACTAACCTAAGAATCCAGCTCGTCAATATCTGAAGCTTGTGCGTTTATGCAATTTTAGGGTGTGATTTTTTTCCAAAACGCAAAGTCTTTCTTCAGACATGCCCACTGCGATCTTCGAAACATGATATCGAAGTATATATTGAATAATGCAACACACAGAATTGGTGCTACCATAATATTGTTGTGCATTGAGAAATTAAATCCAATTTGCCGAATACAAAAACTACCATCATGTTTTCGCCAGCTACAATATTCAACCGAAGTAAAACTTGCCTCTAGCAGTGTCCAATCTTGCTGAGCCTAATGTTAATGTAATTTTCTGGATTGTCTGTGTTGTGTATTTGTGTATAGTTTCCCTACCATGTTTGGCGCATCTTGTATGCAAAATAAATTAATTAATTAATCAATTAATCTAATTGTTTCGTAAAGTTCTTAAAGAGATTCTGATATAAACGTAGGGGTAAATTTAAAAGAGGATATCTCATCGAAGTTCCTATCGTTTCACGCTTCCCATTCATTTCTTCTTCCAATTGAAGCATGATCCTTCTGTGTATCCTACACTTTTGTCACCAGCTCATCTTTCACGGGTTAGGCAGTGCATAATCGAAAAGACAAAGAAACAAGATGGATTCCGAAGTCTCGTGAATGTGTTATAGAGAAACCAAAAGCCTCGAGCGCCTCCAAACACCCGTCACATATACGACTCATCAAAGAGGTACCCTGGGTGAGGAGCATGGCGTTGGTCGTGGGAAACTATGGGGTTACTGTATTACACGTCCCCGAGATGTTGAAATCTAACTTATGAGGCAGAATATGCAGTGAATGGATTGTACTGTAATTTGTTTTGCGGACCTTATTATGTTGAGTGTGGCTCAAATATGTTGCGCAACATCTTTCCTATTTCGCTTTCGAATGTGTTTTAGAATACTAAAATTCTATGCTAAAGTGCGTTTCAGGATATGGCGTCCAATAGTACTGTATGGCCGGATTTAACAGAAGAATACTGCATTGAGGTGACAAATTTGCAAGGAATTATTCGGAATAAGGGAAACCCTTATGCACCTGTAGTTCTCATTTTTCAAACTTTCCTTACTCTGACGAACTTCATTTTCCCAACTCGAAAGGCTTTTCTCCTAACTTTCATGTCTAAATTGAATTTGAATAAGGGTAGTAGTAGGATTCAACTATGAAATAATCTATAAATGTTTATATGAAGACTCCTTCCTCTCTCTTTATTTCTATCATACCTACAATTAAAGCGCCGTATTTGAGCCGAAGGTTCTTAAAATTGCCTGATGATGTTATATAATGGGGAGCTCCATGGGATGAAGCTCCCCAGGATCAAACATCATCAGGCATCTTCAGTCGAATGATAGACGGAGAGTTGACGTCGATTTAGCCTTTCACGTGGCATTTTCTCCCTCTCACTGCAGAACTATCAAAATCCCTTCGTATAGTGTCTCCTCAGCCCAAAAGGCGACCTACCGAGCGAGTCTGAAGTCGGATAAAGGCACCACAAATTTTGCATACAATCTCGTCCACAAGCGTCAAGAAGCTGTACACTATACACGTAATCAATTAAGATACAGGTGACGAACATTCTAGAACATTCTCGAAATGTTCGACTTCAGTGTCAAGAGGATCAGGTACTGTCACAGGTAGAGGTTCTCAGTAGCGTGACCTTGTCAGCAAGATTACGTACAGTACATACTTGGCTACTAGACTGAGTTTAGGCTTTGCTTTAACAGTTCCTATAGCTAACGAGTTTTCCAGCATGGAGTACTCCTGGCTACTTCCCTTCACTACCGACTCTCATTAACAATTGCTCTAATCATATCAATATTATCTGCAACCTATACAGTCTACTTTCTATACCGCTATTACAGCAGAACTCCATTTTTCCACAGAAATTTGAAGGTTCGTCAGACTTTGAATGGAATTTCATATTTTTCGTTTGACATTTTTGGATAGAACAAAAAAAAACTCGATCAGTAGCCCACATCAGTTGAAATACCTCATTTTCCACGTCCCATGTATTCTACTTTCCAGACACTGTTATTCTCGTTGATTATTTGCTGTCTCTCTTTCAGCCTCATGAATATTATTTCGAAGGTGAGTGTTCAAGGACTCCTTTTTTTGCCAAGCCTGCCCTGTTTTTGCTAGGCAGTGCTCCATTCTGTTTCAACCATAAGTAACTGCAATTAACATTAATGCATCAAAATGCCTCAGGATCAAAAAACCTCTTTAAAAGTAGCTCAAAATCGAGGAGCGGATGTATTCCTTGTCGACATAAAGCCAAGCTGCAGCTCTTAGGGCGCTCCAATTTTTGATAATGTGGAACAGTTGTTTTACAGGCCAACTATTTTCAGAGTCATCACTTGGCGCTCTCCTTTCCCTATACAACGCCGTGTCAGATTTTTCTGCCAAAAATACTCTACGCATGCATGAGTGTTTCATGTTTTTTTGCTTATGTTATTTCTCAGTTTATGATGACTTCTATAGTTATTGAAAGATGGGTTGCATTCATATTTTTTCGGAAGTACGAGTCAGGATACACTAAGCTTGGACCAGTCTTGATAGCAGGAGCAGTGAGTTCAATTGTAACGATGTTCCGTTCCCACTGAAATTGAGAAATTCAGCTGCTTAAAACAGTTTCAGGCCCATGTATGTCGGACCAGATCTTTGAGATGGTTGAAATTCCTTTCTAGGTTTCCATTTCTTCTATACTCGTGTTTGTCCTTTACAATGGGCAGAACTTCGACGGATGGTATGTGAATGGTCGGATGTTTCCGCTGATTACTTACAGTCGGGCGAACACTGTACTTTTCATAATGTTAGGGGCAAACATTATCTGCCTAATTCTTACAATCATTCTGCATCTTCTAACTCCAAAACGCCGAATACGGTGAGCCAAGACTTATGAGCCTCGTGAATGTGTTGTTGAAGCCAGCGCTTCCATACGTATGCGGAAGTTTGTTCACTTCAATGTAATTTTAGCATGTCATTGTCTTCGAAATTTCAAAGAAGGGAGAATTTGATAGCTTCAAAGCTGTTCTTTTGGATTGCTACTATTCAATTCACAGCATACTGTTGCTCGCAGATCGCCTTATTATATATAAGAATCTACCATTCTACTGATCCCATGTCTCCTGCATACAAAGAAAACACTGTAAGCCAATCAGCCTAGTTTACTACTAATTTCTTCTTTTTCCTTTGATGCTTCCTGACTTTCGATAATTTGAGTTGAAGTTGAAATGTAAAAGCCGAGATGCTTCATGAGAGGACGCTTTAAGATAAGTATGTACTCCTCAGATTCGCAAGAAGAAAGCGGTCATGGTCTTGCTTCTTCTATTCACCTGGATCACCTGACGTCTAACCGATCATCGATTCGGCCCAGTCCATATTCATCCCTGTGGTGACCCAGAGACTCCAATGGACCGTTTCCGCTCGGGATGCACAGGGCACAGCGTTCTTTTGATCAGAACACTATTGAAGAAATGCGACCATCACGGTGGTCTCCCTCCCTTCGTTCCTCTGACGTTTCGAGGGTTTTAGTCAGTAACCGCTCTGGTCCAACGGTCATCACGATATCGCATAATGTAGAGCCCAGTTGATCTTCGGCTCCTTACCAAAAGCAACTTCTACTATTATAGCTCACAGTAAACTCAGCTTGACCGGGCACATTGAAAAGGCAAAACGATCAACTTAAGAAAGCTTAAAGTTTTCCTTAAGCTTTGATCGTGAATGAATGAATATAACTCCCCTCCCCCGTCTCTCTCACCGATTTCACTGCAATGGAAAGAGCGGAAACGATTCCACTTCTATTTGAAGGAAGTGAATTTCAAGACAGAAACCCCGAGCGAAATTTCCACCAAATCATGGTTGCTAGGCTCATGTTGCAGCAATAATTACATAAGAGGCCTCAAAGCAGGCCTCAAAGCAAATGTTGAACCTACCTTTCGTTTCTGGTCAATCCTTACAAATTCTTCGAGATTTCAGTTTTTCAACCTCTACACCTTGGCTATGCCTGTTCTGTCAACATTCTATTTTGCCAAAGTGAAGCGACAGCGCACCAAGGACATCAGAAACCATTTAAATGTGAGCGTCAATACAATACAATACTCATGAACATTTATTATTACTTTTTCGATGAATAGTTTATTAGTTTTGAATTTATAGATCAAAACTATTGGAATTGATGGCTGGGCGAACTACTTGACAATGATTCAAAAGCAGTGGAAGTGACACTAGATGTGTGCTGCTGCTGTAGCCCGGATAGGGCTCAACAGACACTCAGGCGCCCTTCAAACGCCCTTGAAAAGGATTCAACTAGGGGGGACGCCAAGCAACAAGAGGGAGCACGTATAGTACGGCAAATGTAATAGAGAATGTTTTTCTGCCCATTAACCTTTCTCAGTAACACCACTAACACAAGCTACTTAAAAGCATTACAGACAGTTTTTCTGGATGTAGAAATTGAACTTATGCAAGCGTATTGATTGTGAGATTTTCAAGTATCATTTGAGATGTTTGCTCGGAAAGAAAGCTACCTTGAGAGTATTCTTCTAAAAAACTATCCAGCGAATGCTGGTTAGTTTTTTTCAGAAGAGTACTCTCGATGTAGCTTTCTTTCCGAGCAAACTGCCTGTTGCCACATTTTCAAGAAGTCCTTACATCACGTTGTATGTTCAATGAAACTTTACCTAATTCCTTTCATTAACAATGATGTTTCCAATATTAATACAGTTTCTGTAATATGCACATGTTTTAAAATACTATCATTAACGTCTTATGAGGGAGGACTAATTGATAAATAGCGAGCGTTTGCAGGATATAGATGATATTGTATTGTTTTTGTGTATTGAAGTGTTAACCATAATTTTGTTTACACAAAAGCTACAAATTTCTTCGACAAATACAGTAACCAACAGCACATTTTCATGAATGCATCAGCGTCTAGCGGCCCTCTAGGCTTTGCTCAACTTGTTCTTATTGTAGGTATTTTCACGAAGTATCGTGGCTACTAGCAAAGTGTTTGGGTAATGCAATATTTATTTACTTATCTATTGTCACAGTAAACGAAAAGGTGAGAAAAAGGTGTAGTGTACAATTCAACAATAGTATAGCATATATAGTACTTTCCCGATATGAATAAAATGGATGGATAGATAAAGTAGATAATAATGTTACAGTAGATACAGAATCACGGAACGGGTTGGGAAAGCGGGGAGGAGGGGAGGGGGGCAACGGGTCGCCCTGGAGAGGAAGGGCAGTGCCCTGGCCAAAACACTGCTAGCAGCTAGGAGGAATCGCAGCTCAGGCTACCAGCTTAGTAGGTCCGCCGACCTCTCCCAGGGCTCGAAGAAGGGCTGCAGAGTGACAATTAACGCTGACTGACTGGGCCAGAAATAGGGGAAATACCGAAGCAGAAAAGCATTGTAGTCAGCCATTGAGATTATACATCCCACAAACGATCAGCTAGATTAGATTACCAGGATCACAATTACAAGGGAGAAAGGGAAGAGAAAGCGAAGAAAGCAGAAAAAAACAGAAGGAAAAGCAAGCAGAAAACAGAAAGCAGAAAAAACAGAAAAAGCAGGAAAAAAGCAGAAAAGTTCAACCTCCAAAAACTTCTACGCCGTCTAGCATCCCTGAAATTGCATCTTGCTCTTTGAGATAACAGGCAAGCCGAATCTGGAACAAATGCGAACTTCTCTATCTAAAATTCAGAACCAAGCCTGTTCCATAATGGCACAACTAGAACAGGGAAGGTGCCTTCATAAGCCCGACTACTAGGTTTTCCGGTAGCACACCATAGGGGTGGCCCCCTGAAAGCCCTACGGAAGGCGACATTTCGAATATGTCCTTCGAAGCTAAATCGATCTCATCAGTGATCAGCCTATACATCGGACCAGTCGATTACTTCTCGTCGAAACTCAAGTGATACACTCTCAAGTCTTTGAAGTCGTTCACCATACGAAAGAGAAGTAATTCCCTTACGAGTGAAGCAGCGGTGATGAAACTTTTCTGAACTTTCTCAAGTTCATCAATTAGTGACCGCTTGTACGGTGATCAGATGGGGGAACAATACTCCATGATTGGCATAAGGTAAAAACAATCAGACAGAATAGTCAGAAGAGCAGCGATGGGTCACGCATTTGAAAGCCCTTAATATGAAATTTGCCCCAGAATTAGCTCTGGCAGCAACGTCATGTACGAAGTCTTCGAAATCGAGCTCATCACTATAAACAACTCCTGGATCGCGAATATGTGTAACGCGAGCAAGACTTTCGCCTTACATGGTGAAGGTAAAGTGCGGATTGTTCTTGCCTAATCCCATTAGTGCAGTTTTTTCTATAGAGACTTGTAGACTCCATTTCTCAGACTAGCGCTCGACGCAGTCAGTGGCAGTCTGGAGCACCTAAGGGAATGGAATCGGCTAAGTTGTTGACATATAAGTACATATAATAAACATGAGAGGCCCATACAAGTCCCTTAGGGGACACTACTAGATATAGGACAACAATAAGAACGAGCCTGGTTTATGAGAACAGATTGAAGCCTGTCACTTAGAAAAGACTGCAGAAACTGGAGAAGGCAACCTTTGATACCGTACGCTTCCAACCAAGTTCCTTAACAGTAGTGGTATAGAGATAGTGTCAAAGGCATCTGCATAGTCAATGAAGCAGACCGAAACAAAATTTTCTTTTTCAATCTCCCTATGCCACATTGGGACTGTAGAGATGAGGGCAGACAAGCTTGGTCTACGACTAAGGAACCCATGCTGGCTTTTGCAAAGTAAGTCTCTCTTGTTCTCAGTCTCCCTTGTTAGAAAGCTATAGATTTTTCGACATATTATGCGCTTCACGATTTTGCTGACAGAGCTAGTGAAGCATTAGACCTATAGTTTGCAATATTGCTCCTGCTACCCTTTTTAAAGATTGGTCTGACGAGCCCAATCTTCCATATCGAGGGACGTCGCCATCGAACAATATTCTACTGAATAGTATTGCTAGTGAGTTGTGATACGAATAGCGGCATTTTTCAAAAAGGATGTGTGGTATCCCATCTGGTGAGGTAGATACTCGTTTCGTTAGTAGCATTTTAAACTTTTTTTATGACGTTCGATTTGGTGATGGGAAGAAATATGGATAGAATCCTTGCAGAGCGTAAATCCCCGAGAGTATTCATCATATGCTGTGTTGCTAAATGCATTTAAATATAAATGAATCGGCTGAAGACATCTATTCGGATCCCCCATCTACCAGAAGGTTTCTTCTCACTCTATAGCCCTGAACATACAACTGAAAAATTATGACACATTCTTTCCTTGAATCATGCCTACCATACGGTCAGAGGCTATTCGATTTAGCGATGAAAACAATGCAGGATCGAGAAAAAGATCTTGAACGGTTCAATGAGTAGTCGAGGAGCTGACGGTAAAATTTACGATAATTTTTGGGGTATCCGACTTTAGACAAAGAATGGAAGTCATAGTCCAAAATAGCAAAATTCGTGGAGAAAACACGGAATCGGCATACTTAGATAAGTACGAGGCCTCAAAAAATATGAAATTAAGGGTGAATGAAAATGTGATGAAAGGAGTTGGAGTTGCATGGAAGCTGTATACAGTAGCGCTCGAAAGCCTACGGCCAAGCCTTCTTAAGCCGCACTTTTCAGTCGTAACTCCTTTCCTACTTGATGTGATCATGCAAAATTAGTAACAATAAGTCTTTATCACAAAAAACTTACGTCTTACCCTTGACGCTGTCAAAGGGAGAAGTGCGGGTCCACTTATCTTCGGTCTCTCCAATTCCGGGCCAAATAAACACAACAAATAGTTTTGTGAGTCAAGTCAGGGAGTCAGGGAGAGACGGTGAGACGACGAGATAATGACCGAGATCGTCGCCATAGACGACGATAGAAGGGGTATTCTGATAATCTTTTGAAGTGTTTGCGCCATTGCATACAGTTGGTTGCATTGAGCTGCCCGCGTGCAATTGGTGGGTCCCGGTGCAAACGGTGTAACCTTTACAGCTCGAAGAGCTTGTCCAACTTGACTATGTACGTTGCTGAGCCGGTTCTGGAGCCCTTATTACGCCCTATCTTGGCCGTTTTTTGAACAGAGAGCGTTCTCAGGTCATAGATTTATTCAGAGAATGTTCCCAGAGGCACGTTTAGCCTGATTTCTGTTTCTGCCTCCGAAAGAGCTCGAGTATGATATAAAAGATCTATCGCTGAGCCTCGCTACTACAAATATTTCTGCGGAATTGCTTTGTACCATGTGATACACAGTTGTTGC
Source organism: Haemonchus contortus (assembly GCA_000469685.2). Taxonomy (NCBI): domain Eukaryota; kingdom Metazoa; phylum Nematoda; class Chromadorea; order Rhabditida; family Trichostrongylidae; genus Haemonchus; species Haemonchus contortus. The sequence continues at coordinate 38,165,509 of LS997565.1, forward strand.
TTGCTAATGAATTGCTTCATACTGTGTGATATTCATTCTAGGACATGATTATCAAAGATACGGGGGATCAAAACTTATCAGAGCAGTATTGCATTGAGGTAAGGGATGCAAGGATTAGCACGACTCCATGAAAAAGGAGCTTTTGCCTCCCTTTCAACGCTTTAAATATACCATCTTTTTATTAACTACACCTCAATGCCTACAGTACTTCACATTCTTTTCCTTCAAAAATACCCTTATTCCTCCTCCTCCCTGAAAAGATCGGAGTTTCGGCTTTATGATCCCTTTCGAAGATAAAGCTGTTTCTACCCTGATCTCGTTCGAATTGAGCTACTGAGGATTTCATGAGATCGAAATATTTCTGTGCGCCATAACTATAACTATAATAGGTAAATCTCTCCATGAAATCTCTGTGGCTTTCATCAAAAACGTGGCAGTCACATATGCTCCAAACTATTGCAGAAACCTGCAAAGGAAATGTCCATTTACGAAAACGATGACCGGGATTATGAAGAATCACAGGAAGCATTCCTAACCGAAAACCAATCCTCAATTACAATAAGAAATACCTGGAGATAGAATAGATCTGGGAAGAAGCGAGAGCTATCACAGTGGCAAATAAGGAAGTACACCGAAACCTAGAGATGAAAGAAAAAGCTTTGCTGTCCATTAAAATGATGTGTCAGTGATAGAGTACAACTCACAGAAGGCTTCGAAATCGGTGAGAAGTTTGATTTAGTTGGAAGGACAGGTGTGAGGGGTGATGTGCGAATGACTACATTGACGCAATAGCCGTCATGGTATCTCAGGCTCTGGGTGATCCTCCATGGCTTGGATGATGTTCGAGACGTATTTCTTGCAATAGTAGTGCTTAGAATTTGGAGAGAGCATAAATCATCCAAAAATGGTAGTGGCGACCCAGCAGCCTACACTTATGCTCAAAATTTTGTCAGAAAGTATTTGTTCTGAGAATTCCGCTTCTTTTTAAGCAGTAGTGAGAAGACATTTCCGGGAAAGACCTATTCCTGGAAGGCGACTTAATTTTGCTTTTCATTTTCTACACATTGGCGCTACCAGTATTATCAGTGGCCTACTTGTTGAAGGTCAACGAAAACGCATCAGGGATATGACAGATAACGTAAATGTGAGCACTAATACCGTTTCATCGGATCACTTATTGTGAGAACTATTATCTATTTTTGAATATAAAAACTACTGGAAAAGGGGGCTACATTAACTACTCCTCCTGTTATTCAAAAACAATGGAAGTGATCTTGTTATGTTTTGAAGTATAGAATTCTGCGTAAATTTGTGTTATGATGTATGATAGAATTCAATGTAAGTAAAACAGAAGTGAAGGTAAAAGGTTCCTCATGGACAATTATACCTTTTTTGATGGTATCTAAAGTATTTTTGTGCAAAAAAGTAAAGCTTGAATTGTGAATAATTGCAAAACATTTGAAAACACCTGTGGCTATTGATCAGCATTAGCAGCAGGATGTTGTGAAAAATAGAGAAGAAAAGTAAAAAATCCAAATATCACTTCAATTACATTGTATTAATGACTAAAACCTACTAAAAAGCCTAAACGGATTGCCGGAATGGACGATAAACTCGAGAGCGGATGACCTTGATCACTCCTTTTTTTGGAAGGCTCTATGTAAGCGACCATCACAAAATTCAGAGTCATACCTTACAATAGATTTGGGGTATCAAATTTTAGACGAATAATGCAAGTGATTGTCCAGAATGGTGAAACGTGGCCAAGAAAATATTATAGCAAAATATAAGGGTTCAAAAAGGTAATAAATTCAGGGATAGGACGAGCAAGCTGATAGTCCCGGTGCGAGTAGTTGAAACTCTACGGCTTCTACAACGCTTAAGAACTCGTTTGCCTTGGGTGTGTAGTACGTTGGTGAGGCCGATTTCGGAATCCTTATTACGCCCCACCCTGGCCGTTTTCCAACCAAACATCGTCTCTTAGACTATCCTTGGGAGCATTCTGAGCCTATTCTTAGCGTAATTGTGCCGTCAAACTAGTTTTCAGCTAAGTTTCCTGACATAGCCCCTTACATTCACTTTTCATAGGAAACGTATCGGAACAATCAGTCTTCATATAAAGTCTCGATGATTGGGAGGTTTATCCCCAGATAGAACTTCGCCTTTTTATTTTCTAGTCATGTGATGGCCTTTCGTAACCTGAAGATCCCTGCCCTCAATGCTTTTTTTTGCTTGAAATGTTTTCCCTCCATGGTAATCCTCAGTCAACACATTACACAAATCGTCACATCCATTAATCTGTGTCTATACAGTAGGACACCGTACACAACAGTTCTTAGAAACAAAACCAGCTGACGCTTGTTTTGAATAAAGTGTTTACAAATTATGACTTGCAAGCGTAATTAGATACATCTTCATCTGTTTTGATTGTTAGATTGAATGTTTGACAGTCTCCAGAGACATTACTTATGTAAGTCCCAATAACTGCTTCTCGTTACAGAAAACAACCTCCTCTTTCTAATGGGCACAGCTTCAATATGTTACTGTGTATAGCAGTCTTCAATAGCTTCGCTTCAGTTATAGACAGAGTTCTCATCGAAATCTTGAACTTGCAAGCTTTGTGAGATTCTGCATGACCTCCTGTGGCAAAATAACAGCAATAAACAAGAACATCCAGCCAGAATTTCGTTATTTTTTAGACATGGTTCCTTCGATGCCATTGTGGGATATTGCAGTGATGGTTTTCAGTTGGACGTCGCTCTTTATTTATTTGTTAGTCTGCATTGCGGTGTTTATTCGGCGAAAGCATATATCGTCTTTACAAAAATGCTTTCTGAAAGTCGCCATGCTTAATGCAAGTTCCATTGTTTATTCCAAGTACTGCTTTCCTTGAAGTTGACCCACTATAAGAGCCTTAATTATGTGAAATACATTGAGAAGACTGCGGCTTCAGAACGAGTGCCAAACAGATCCTGCAGGGTAATCATAGCTTCTGTGGGGAATAGCACTTGTAAGAAGAAACTCCGATTCCTTAAAGAACTACCTATCTACTGACTTTTGAAAGAAACGACCGTAAACTGGTGTGTGTAGTCCTGTCCGAAAATCGCGTCGCGCTTGTGCCGCACCCAATCACGCTCATTCGTGCGCTATGAGGGAAAAGGTTTGAGTTTCTATGGGGAGGATACGGTAGCCTCCGGGAAACCAATGCCGCTTGTCGTAGGAACTCAGGGGAAAACTACCGCCACCTCCATGAGATAGCAAATGGTAGTGTTGATTTCACAAAACTATGTAACAGCTTCAAAATTTTCAGTCGTTAGCCGAAGTGGCTCTATTCCTCTGTATCGAAATCATCGTACGGGCACGGAAGTACTCCCTTCTGCCGTTTTATCGACAACTTCCACCATCCTACTTAGCCGTACCCTGCGTTTGTTTGTCATTGTCACTAAGGTGTTGTACCTTTCTCGGATTTATCACACTGGCCGTCAATCGATTCACAGCTATTATATTTCCAATGAGATATCGCCAGGTTAGAAAGAATAATCACTATACTGAGCCCCTTGTTAGCTGACCTTCTCTTTTTTGAATCCATTCAAGAGTTTCTCGCAGAGTTTGTTGTTCCAAATTCAGATATGGTCAACAAGAACAGCTGTTGTAGTCTGCCTTTTCAATTGGACAATAGCATTCGCTCTTACTATAGCTGGTATTATAATTGGCAATCCTACGGGGTCATTTTATTTTTCTAGTGAAGGAACGATTGAAATCAATTACATATATACTGGTACTAAGGTAAATACTCAAACAGGCAATTTTCACTACACAAAGTTTTCATTTTTTTCGTGGTAGTTTCCGTTCTTCGTAAATATGGACAATTTGGAAGTTCTTCAGATTTTATCCTACACCGGCATAGTGCTTTGCGTATTTACGGTTGTAGTATGCACTTGTTTGTATACCTCACTTGGTTATGTCATCCTCAGGGCCAAATTGAGAAAGAGGGTACGCTGTTTCCTCGATTTAATTCATTATAATTCAGTTTCTAGGGTGTGCTGCTGTTCTATTGTCGACAAAATGGGGTTACGCCGCAGTTGCAATTTGATACACGGAATACACCTTTTGTTGTAATCATTCAACAACATTATCCTAGGGGACTTCATTAGGATAGCTTGTTTTTCATCATGTCACTTTTTATATGCAAGCTCACTTTTGAGATATGTTACTCACGTTTTTAATCTTCAAAACTGTTCCTTGTTATTTAATACACATGTGACTGCGATCAAACTGAAGTGCTCTCTCGAAGACTTGACACCTACTAAGGAGGTGAGGGCAAGCGGGGTCTCGGTAGTGTAAGGGATAAGAGCACGGTGCCTGGATAACACGAGAACGGGTTCAAGCCCAATCCGAGTTCGGGTTTTGCCCATAATTCGCCTGCCTTCCGAGAACTTCATGTTGCATTCAAGATGAGCTTCAATCTTGAGCCGCAACACAATACGCGGCCCATTGAGCGGCGTGACCACATGGTTTCTGCGATAGAATCGCACGTCCCTCATTTATATGCGATCGAGGTAGGATAGAAACAAAGGTTACGAAGAATAAGGTACTAGTAATGCATCAATGCGGAGAAGAATGAGCTGGGTAGGTTGAAAATCATAAATATAGCGAACTGCAGCTCGTCTTTGTTCCTACAGACCCTGAGGAGATAAAAGTGAGCAGCTAATGGAACATTACGTTACAAACAACATTAATTATGCAAGTTATAGTCATGATGGTATGAATCTTTCTCAATTTCCAGAACATGGGTATTGGTAAGGGCGAATTGAAATATCTCCTATGTGCAATACTCACATTCGCTCCTCTTACATTGGAGTTGATACGGAGTATCATCGATGGAAGCAGCTTTGTGAACGGTGGACAGTTCGTGACTATTGCTAAGCAAATGTGGTCAGTTTTGCTGGAAATTTTCGAGTACGAAAGCATGTTGTTGAAGCTCCATCATTTTCTTTTGCCCTTTTTGTCTACGATCGTGGTTTGAACATTTCAATAGTTAGCTGTTTCGGTAGGCCTAGCCTGACTTTAGCTTCGACATCAAATTCATTCAATTGATGCGTACATAGCCAAGAATTTCGCTGTTCTCAAAGGATTTGAGTGAATCTCGAATGGTCAGAGGGACTCCAATGATTGTGAAAGACTCTTCGGAATTCTGATATCACCTGAACGGATCTGAATTTGCAATCGGCAAAAAGATATAAAAGTAAAGGTCCAGAGTGACCTTCACAACAATGAACTTCATTTAAATAATCCCGTTGCACTATGAGAATCCGCACTCAGCAGGGACGTACAACGATGAAGCTATTCGGGTAAACTAGGCTCCCCGTAAAGCTATTTTTATCGTCTTCCCTATCGTTATCGTTAACTCCCGTAGCTATTCCTCTCACGTAGAGCAGAGGAAGATTGAGGTGGGGAGCAGTCAGATTTTTTCTCTGCACACCTTCTCTTTTTTACTAGAATTTGTGAAAATAGACAGATGCTTAAAAAAATTCATTTTTCAGGATTTCAAGCCACGACTTAATGCTGGGCGTCCAGTTTTTCACCTTCATCTTTATTACAAGACTGTATAGGCTGATTCCTGATGTATTTCAAACTAGAAAGAACATCCCGGTCGTCAGCTGCTCAGCAGTAGATTCTCAGGCAATAAAACTCCGTACCAGACACGGCAAAGAGATAACGTTATCTAGAACTAAGAGGATGTGAAAATGTTTGTTGTTAAGACAATAAATCACAATTATGAATTAGCAAATGATTTGTGCCGGACATGAATATCCAGTTAGGTGTGAATTGACAATAAATATATTGTTCATCTTCGCTCTCTTAATCTTCCCTTTTATAGATTCTTTGAAAAAATCACCACCGCATTACCCGAGAAAGGGTACTTCTCAAGGCACCGAGTAATTATGTGGATTTTGTTGGGTTTTTCTCCGACGATTTCCGATTTTGGACGTTGCACTCGTTTTCGACGTTCAGTGGACCTGAATGATGGATTCACATTATGAAATTGATATCGGCCAAATTTAGAATGCTCCGTATTCTCGTGTGTGCTTCCTAAAGCAAATATCTTGAAAATAGGAAAAAAAGCAATTCCGATAGATAATTAGTGAAATGCTAACATGACTGTTGGAGGCAATATAATTGAAGAGTGACGGATTACTAATAAGGCAATGCACAAAATTGGTGCTACAGTATTGTTATTGTGTGTTGCAAAATTATTAAATCCAATTTACCGGGTACAAAAACTACCGTGCTTTCACAAACTACAAAAATGTAATACAACTACAATAAAAAAAAGAATTTGACCCCCTCCAGCAGTGTTTAATTTTGCTAAGCTAATATTATTGCTTCCTGATTTGTTGAAAAAAAAAACTTGCCCATAAACGAGCAAAAGAAAGCTAAGCAGAACATGATGCATCGAGTTTCCTTCTGCTCCATTTGTTGCCTCCCATTTTATTTTAATTTCCAAATGAACGATGCTCCTTCTGTGAATCACGCCTTCGTCACCAGCTTTTCTTTTATTGGTGAGGTAGCGCATGATCAAAGGAGCAAAATATGTAGTGAACTTATTACACTGTAATTTTTTACAAAGGTCTTATTAAATTGAACGTGGCTCAAATCTGTCATGCGACATCTCACAAATTTCCACCTAACAATCCAATGTTTTTTTCAAAATGCTATAATTTTAGCTACTACACATTTCAGAATATGGGGTCTAATAGTACTGTATGGCCGGATTTGACAGAACATTACTGCATTGAGGTGAGGAATTCGTAAGGAATAAATCAAAAGGGGACACTTATATTGCTTCCATTGTCCTCATTATCCATTTCATCTTCGGTGTTCATGAACCTACGAGAATTATAATTCAATTGTAAATCCTAAAATGTTCCATGATTATTAAGAAATGAGTACCTCCGGGGACTGTAGGACCGAATCGATCGTAGTCGTCCTTCCTACTATTTATTACAAATTGAGCTGGACCAGATTCTCCAAAAAGCAGTACAATCATCTTCAGAACACCTCGAAGTTATCTATTGAGGATGTATGTGAGCGAATTAGGATACCCTCCCCCTCCCCTTGCAAGAATTGAATCCACCATCTTATGACAACAGCCATGATAAGCGTGATTCCTATCAGGTAAACTGTTAATTACGCTCCAACCTGAGCAATAATTATTCAGGTTGTCTTGATTTCAATGCAAATGTTGGATCTGGTCTCTAATTCTCTTCAATCTCTGCAACATTTGCGATAATTTTTCAGTTTTTCAACCTCTACACCTTAGCTATGCCTGTTCTGTCAACACTCTACTTTGCCAAAATGAAACGACAGCGCACCAATGACATCAGAAACCACCTTAATGCAAGGGCTTCAAATGTGGTACTCAAGTGGATCCATAATTGCTTTTCTGAGTGAGAAATCGTATTTGAATTTTAAACTCATAGATTAAGACTATTGGCAACGATGGCTGGGCGAACTACTCAACAATGATTCAGAAGCAATGGAAATGAATTACATGTGGTGCTAACACGCCCTCAAACGCTCATGAAAAGATCCTAGCAAGTAGGGACGCAAAGCACCATTCCAAGAGATGGTCCAAGCGGTGGTGGGGTCGCATAGTACAGAGTGAGCCCAATTGTGGCAGATGTAATGTAAAAATGTAATTGTTCCGGTTGCCACCCGAACCTCATCTGAATACCTCCGGTTTGCATAGTCAACCATAATCATGCAATCCTAGCAACTAATTGTAGATAAGCAATAAATTTTGGGATATTTCTGAGTCACTGACGTTTTATAACACTGACGCATCATTGTTCAACGTTTTTGCCATGTAATCCAGCAGCAATACGGTATTACAGACTGTTTCTTTATAAACTTTGCAGGAGCCTCGTACTAGAATGTTCATTGACTGATTTACATGTGGCAAATGCGACTGATATGTAGTCACTATTTCGAAAATGTACTCCGAGCGACTTTCTTGTTAAGCAAACCTGCTGTTAGCACATTTTTGTAAGATCCCCCCCCCTTGTTTCGTATGCTTCAATAAATCTTTGTCTAAATTGTTGAAAAGGAGAAACTAATATTTCTGATGTCAATAAAGCCTCTGTTATATACACAAAAACATTAAAGGTCACGGGCATATATTTCCTATGATGAACATGGTCATCACAAGGGAAATCGATAGATGGGCACCCGGTTGAGAGATGGATATAATGAAGTAAGTACGTCTCGGAGGTTATGAACAAAACTTCGACCTCGGAATGGACTCGAACCTTTACTTGTCCGTGCACCGTGCCCTTAAACGTTACACTGTCGAAACTAGGCTTGATATCGCCTTCTTAATGGTTCAGAATGTAACATTTCCAATTTAGTCTGATGCACATTTCCTAGCAGTAGACTTATTTGCAACGAGAACTCTATGACAAATAATTTCTATAACATTACCAAGTTGCTCTGGCAGCGGGAAGATACCCAGTATTTAACTATCTTGGAAAATGTACTTCACCCATTTTCTTTTACCACTGACCCGAACTACCAATAATCTTCAAGGGCATGTTCAGGCAGTGATTCATTTAGTGAATAGGCGGAATGAGACATCCTCAAAGCACAGTTCAGAATGAAAATATGTCTGAGATCCCTCCCCAAGATGAACCTGTGGCCCTCAGGGATAGTACGTGTGTCATTGCCGGGTCGAAAAACGACCTCCACAGATCGCTGCAGGACCCAAACGGCTCGGGGGACAAACACACCCAGAAGTGGCCGTGTTATGACGACTATGTTATACTGCACCGTTCACAATGAAGCGCCATGAGGCCGAGTAGTTGTATGCTTACCCACACATAATGGGGGGGGGCCACATAAACCGTTACGGACGCATGCTTTCGTAAGATCCTCTTTCTTTCGACTTTTTAATTAAACTTTATATATCCCGGATTCCAGCGATTTTCTTCGTTGTCATCAAAATAATCTAGCGAACTTTGCATTCAACTTTACTTTACTTTTTTGACATTTTGGAACTTTTTCTTATTGCTTTACATGCTCCGCTGATTCCAATTTGATACACTATGCTTATGAAAGAGAAACCAGTACCATTAGGTTTTCCATTCCTCCGCTTTTTTTCACGCTTCAAGTTATTCTCCACAATGTTCCAGAATGGGATACTAAGCAAACACAAATAAATAGAGTTGGAGTAGGCTTTCCTCAAGGGCTTTGGTCGTATTCTGTCAGGAGAATTATAACTCTGACGTCTGTTTTGAGAGAGGCTAATTAATGAATGCTCAGTGTTTTCACAATACTGTGGCTATAGTATTGTTATTACGTATTGAAGAGTTAAGCATAATTTTGTTTACGCAAAAGCTGTCTACCTTTGACAAATACAGTAATCAACAACACGTTTCACGAATGCGTTGGCTTCCGGCGGCCTTCTTGCTTACTGTGCTGTATTTGTTCCTATTGTAGATATTATTTACACAGTATCGTAGCTACTGGATACGGTTCTCGTCTGTAGCGATTGAAAACTTTTTCGATGATGTTCAAATTATCGAAAGAATGAAATATGGATAGATTCATTGGAGATCGTAAACTTCAGAATATATTCAAAATATGTTGAGACCCTCAATCTCTCCTAAAACTGTTTATTAATTTTTTCAATTTGTTTCACCTTATTTTATTACATTTCAACATGTTTTTTACATATTTCGACATATTTTTCTCAAATGGGGCCCGCCCTACAATCAAAGACTCTTCAGTTCGAAGAAAAAGGCAATGTTAGAATGAAGAAATGGAAAGCGAGCACCGGTGTGGGCGAGCTAAGACTTAGTCAAAAAACTACGTCACCTGCCTAAAACCCTCATAAGAGAGTATAAATGATCAATAACCATCCCCCTCTTCATCTGCGATACAGTGCTTGGGCTAGTTTTTTGTTGGTAAATTTTTAATACTGTATAACATGTATTCTAGGGCATGGTGTTCAGAGATTCGGAGGATTCAGCTTTGACAGAGCAGTATTGCATCGAGGTAAAAAATTTGTGAGTCTACCTTCGAATTTCTTGCTTCCCCATGTTTTCGTTTTCTTCTCCTTTGTCTCGGCAGAACCTAACGTTCTCCGTTCTAGAAAAATCCCGCCTTATCAAACATATTTACAAAAACTGAAGTCCTAGCAGAGCACGATCCACATGTAGCCTCCATGAATAGCGACTCATTAACTACTAGCATAACAGAGCTGGGCTGAATCGTTCTGAAATGTGATCCATGCCCGTAAAACGAACCTCATCCTACCTCCAGAAATCTAAAGTCTCGGCTTCATCGTCTTCTTCAAAAATCCCCAATTCTGGCGTCGATTTACTTGTTTGAGGATTCCAAGTGATCGGCACTATTTGAACGTGTCGAGTCTGTCGAAGGCTATGTCAAAATTCATGGAGCAAGCAAACTTTTCTGACCGCTAAAGACAGAACTGACCTTACTGTGGCTGAATTCAGAGACGTGGGCACTCATCTGTGCTTTAGTCCGGCTCCGTCACCGCAGCAAACTGCAGGGAGCTGTTGATTTCTACGAGACCGATGATTAAGATTGTGAAGGAGCACTTAAAGCATTTATACCCGACGACTTCAAAAGATCAAGGGCTGTACGCAGTTAGGCCTCTTAAGACTACTCCATGGCGATGGGCGTAGAAGCATACTGTCCGAAGTAGGTTTTTACTGTCGCTCAATGTTTGAGCAGATGAAAGAATGATTTAGGCGCTTTATCGAGTTCGATTACGACGTTCACTCGGGCTGGTGATACAAATTCTTTGATGTGTTCGTTAGAAGGAATGTGACTCCGTTTGCATTAATTTCACAAAGCAAAACTTGTGCCATCAACAACAAGCCTGTGCACGGAACTAAGGTTCTCTGGGCCTGTTGAAAACAGACTGTTCCAGGTTACGCTGCCTCCTACGAATATTCTACCAGTTCCCTTATGCCATTTGATTTTTCCGCACTTAGCATCCCGGATTCCAGTAACATATTAGGTCCGATTATTCATTCGAGGGGAGCATTGGAAAAGGCCTGCAACGAGTAAGACGCAGACTACTCCCTCACTAGGGCGACTGCATTGCTCGACGTTCTGTGAGCCTGCGTCGAAGTTAACGGAGGTCATTTTGAAGTGTAACTGTGGCCCTCTCCGCTTTTTCTGATGAGAAAAACCATATCCTGTGATTAAAGGTCGAGGCGTATTTTATGGGACATCTAGTCTTCATACATAATTTTGTTTTACCTCATAGATCAGCGACATGATGTTACTTTTTCCATACTTTAGAATGGAGTTCTTATAGCTACTTCGCTATACTATCGACTTTCATTGTTTGTTTCTCTAGTCACATCAATATTCTCGGCTACCTACACAACCTTCTTTCTGCATCGCTTTTACAATAAAAGCCCTTTTTTCCATAAAAACTTGAAGGTATGATAAGTTTCAAAAGAATTTTCTCATATTCTAATGAAAAAATCTTCCACTGAATCTAAAAATTCTTACTTTGCTGCTATAGTATCCCTTTCAACTGGTTACAGTTGAAAAATGTAATAGTTTTATCAAATAGTGGTTACAAATTTTTAGCCGTTAATAGTCTGGTATTCAATTTTTGCAGACACTATTTTTCTCTCTATGCATTTGCTGCCTCGCTCACAGTATTATAAATGTCGCTATGAAGGTGAGTCTTCAACAAATTCTATTTTTATTTAAACCTTTACTATAAATGTGTATGGATAAAATCGCAGCTTTTCTCTTGCTGTAACATTGCCATTCTAATGCTCACTTAGACTATGGTCTCATAGCCTAAGTGAAATATACGGTTGCTGATAGCATGAGTAAAGCCCAGTACAAGAATTAATTGAGCGAATTTTCAAAAAAATGATAATACCCTCGAAGCCTGTGTGACGAGGTGAAGTATTGGTTAGGGGCGCACTATCACCTAACTCCTGGTGGGTTCGAATCCCGATCGTACTTGCCTTCCTGTTCGGTTTCGGACTCGGTTAATCGATGCCAGAATCATGTGGAAGGATAAAAGCAATGACGTGCATACAGTAATGTAACATGTATACGACAGCAATGGCGACCAAACACATTGTAAGTGCTACATACGCGTTTGAAACGCCACTACGAATCCGAATGAAGGTCGAATGCATGGCGCATTTTGAAAATGGGTGTCGAAGACTACCTTCTTTATTCGTTATAGTCGCTGAAAGCTTCTCACTTTTTCGTAAAAATCTAATAACATTATTTACTATACATTGTGAGCTCGATGACATTTTTTTACAACATTACCCAGTACCCATATCGGATTAAAAGGAACAAGTCTGTGGTCTGTTTGCTCTGCGTAATCGAATTCCATTCAAAATCGTAGAGGTAGAGTGTATCTGCATGTGGTATATAAAATGGCTTACGGTAGCCAACCGATGTCATGTCAGCGCTTTTGCCCTCCCAGACGAAACTGGTATTAATCAACTTACCCTGGAAGGATGGAAGTTTACTTGGCTCAGACGGACATCGATCTGAGATTCAAACCCGGAACCATGCGTGTGTGATGGTGCGCTACTTGTCACTCACTACACCTACTCCACCCATACATTGAAGACAAGTATAAAAATGAGAGTCTCTGCTCCATATTTCAGGGACATCACTTAGCGCTGACATTTCTACATTCAACAAATTGCCATATTTTCCTGCCGCGATTACTGTATGCATTCATGGTTGTTTCATCCACTTTTACATACCTAATCTCGGAATTCATGCTGTTTGCCATAGTAGTTGAAAGATGGATTGCTTTCATATTCTGTGGTAGCTACGAGACAGGATACACAAAGTTGGCACCGGTACTGATAGCAGTAGCAGTGAGTTTGTTTGTGTAAAAGGCCTAGCACTTGAAATAAACTCTCCATAGAATTCTGATGAAATATGTTCAGAGGTCTGGAGCAAATGTTTGAATGCTTCATCCA